>CM037997.1:22077188-22237721 GCA_021234005.1 Nephelium lappaceum
ACACACCCCCCAAATGTAAATCCCATACATGCCTTCTGTATTGTCTACTGAGGAAATCACGCACATTCTGACTCTGAAAGATTGTAAGCATGTAATTCGACATACCTTCTGTATCACACGACGAATACATCTGCAAACTTAGGCAGCATCTCCCCGCAAGTTTATCTTCTAGCTCCTTCCTCTGCTGAGGACTTCCATGTTTCAAAACTGTAGATTGATCAGGGTTTTATATCATGAAACGGCTATGGATTTTACAAATCCAGCAAGATAATCTGTTGGAGATGATTATGATTAGAGCAGCATATAAAAGCATACCTTCTGAATAACATAATTCCCAAAATCATCTGTCATTTTTTGAGGCATGTGAAAGAACTTTAAAACAGATTCCTTGTCTTCAATACTGCAATGCTCCACTTTTGCCATATGAACCGACTCCATGTTGATCAACACTGAAGCGAAACATGCATCAAAATAAATTTGATATGTTAGGGATTGGTCAGCAATCACATTATTTAGGTGTAAAACAAACTCAGTATAACCCTGCCTGAATTCAACTATATGCCCTGCTATGTCTGAAGAGTTCAACTTTTTGGGCATTGCTGGATTTTAGTTCTTCAAGAAATGAAGACCTTTTGGAGTCATCAAATGTTAACCCCTCTCTGTCCTTACCATCCAGAATACATTCCTGCATTTCTATTTGAACCATGAGGAAGCCTCATATCACTTCGCCGACCTAGATGGCTTGTCCCACCAACTGGCGACGATGGCAGCACTGGACTGGCAAGAGGTGATGCAGGGAATTGTGTCATGACACCCATGCCCGGAGGACCTCCATAGTAACCACCAACAGTCATTCCTCCTTTCCTTGATTAGAAATGCTCAGGCTCCCATTTTTGGAGACTGAAGCTTCTGATCACCCTATAAGCACCAAGTGTAGGCTCTTCTGCATAGAAGGATCAACCTGCGCACCAGTGACACCACTTGCTGCCAACCGACTGTGCTGAATGGAAGCACTATAGCATCTCCGAAAGGATCTTGAAATTATTGCATATGAAGAGGATCCACAAAAGAAGGTTGCATCATCAATCCATGCTGCCCATAAAACTCCTGATGTTGTGAATCACCTAAATGTGGAATGCTTTCCCTCGTTTAAACACCCAGTAGTTTGTATATTAAAGCTTGAACCAGAAGTAGCATCAAATGGCATAGGAATTGGACCATGAGAAGGGTATCCAGCCATAAATGAAGGAAGAAGTGCAGAATTCAAAGCATATCCACCCATACAGTATTGTGAAGCATATACACCGGTGGCTGAAATCAGGGTAATATGGGTTCCTGATGGCTGTACTTCAAAGAAGAGAATTTAGCTTGAACATGGGCGAGTTTTTCCATGCCACTATTTGTATGAATCATTCCTAGAGAAATTGCTAATGCCTGACCTCCCTGAACCTGATATGGGGTACTTTGTTGAGCAGGATGGGACGTTGCTAAAGGATCATTACTAGATATTGCAATGTCATTCTTATCAACGGTTGATTATCTACACAAACATCAGTACCATTTAATTCTGGTACTTTTAGATGTTAAAAGAAGAAATTTCTAATGAAATTGCTTGGACATCTTGATCAATTGCTTCTTCTGTTGTTGCATGGCTTGATGAACGAGACTGATTATATACAGGAAGGGGTGCGGGGGAAGTCTTCCTACAAAACACCAAGAAAATGAAGCAAACCATGAACACAAGCAACACGAGAATCCCTACTCTGCAGGTGTTTAATATAAGACATTACTCAATGTAAAACAACTTCAGTTATGAACACAGTTGAGGACAATGGTTTCAAAAAGATACAAGATTTGAAGATATTTCACCTATTTTCCATTTATCTATGGGGAACAAGGAAAGATACAAACAACAAGCCTCATCAATTTCATTTCATTTGTTTGTGTATCATTTCCTTTTAATCTTCGGATTTAACTGTACATATAGAGCTTAAAGTCTCCTACCACATTTGTACTTGCAATTATGGTTCTCAATGATAGGATCCAAGCAAACTTTAAAGAGTTGTAGAATTTGATTACTAAGTTCTATTGATTAGTTTGATAGGAACAAATGAAAGGTCTTACGACTTAATTAACTTTCATTAGTTGTGGTTCTTCTTATTTGCTCCAATTCTTGATCTTTTCATATCATTGTGCTTCAATCAAACCTATTGTCAGCTCTGTTTTCCGCTTTTGATTCCTTTGAAATATTTTATTCAAAACTTTAAAATGTTTCCATCAAACTACATCCAAATGTACAAATCAACAAATATTATTCTATACAGTATAGCAAGCTTCCAAAAACTGCATCCACATGTAAGTCCCAATGTACATCATACTGCGTGCATACAGCAGACCCAACTATACCAATTCCTTTACATAACAGTACTAAGTACATCTTTTTCAGCTATCATGCGTTGTACTCACTAGTTTTCCAAGAAAAGATAAACATTTTCTTTGGATAATACTAATGATTTTGGTTCAACGGAACACAACATCATGTTAAATGAAGAAGTAGTTGGATTTGATGCTGGTCTAAGAAGTTAAAATTCAGCATCTAAGTGATTGAGCTCATGTCAGGATTCCAACTATATGCATCAGAATAGCAGAAAATGTTTAGTGACTTCCATCCTCACTGATTTGAACCCCTCACTCCTATCACCAAAATCTTCAAGTGTATGACCAAGTATAATTGTCGTTATTTGGAATGATATCACACAGAAACCAAGTAAACATTTTACATCCTATTCTCATCGAGATACCACCTATTATAATGTAGCCTCATTAAGTCCAAACCTTATTGCTAACCACTATTCAAATCAATACTTAGTATATACCTGTATGAGATCACCAACTTTTTATGCTTCCGAACCAACAATGCAGCATCTGTCCCACAGACAATGCAGTACTGTTCTCTCCCCATTTATCAGATCCTTGACTGGGGACCTATCATCCTCTGGCTCCTCTTCATGAGTAGAAAGAGAATTTCGTGACAAATTCAAGGTCACATTGCAGCTGGCATCTAAAGAAGTTGTTTTCCAATTGCTACTAGAAGCACCGATATGCGTACCAAGCGCCGATTTTCCCGTGAAATAAGAGGTGGAGGAAGTCTTGGATTCAAGTTTACATTAGAGCAATAATAAGCAAAGTAGGCTGGATCAGAACACAGTTGCTCCTCAGATTCATGATTGCCAAGAGCTTCTGAGCTTAAATTCAAGTTGGAATTTTGTTGAAATAAAAGGTTCCCAATGGCTGCAAATGATCCCTCCATACTTGGCAGTGCACTACCACTTCGATTGGAATCATGTCTGTTTGATCTCCATGAAATCTATGCCCCTTCAGAAGCAATCCCAACTCCTCTGCTGCCATATTTTCATTCAAAAACCAATATCGCTGAATCTTTGGAAGAGGACCTGTTGCCGCACTGCCTTCCACTATTCTCATAGCACTCTCAGTTGCCATTTACTTAAAGAATAATAAGCCATCTTTTTCCGACAAATCATTCATGCTATTTCCTGCACATCTAACTAGGTTGTAATATGCCACATTCATCATTTAAATCATATTTTTCCTGGCTATAATAACAACAATACAAATAGTTTGGATGTTCAGCATCATGACAACCATACATCACTAACTCAGTTGCCAGATAACCCATATCAGTGAACGAAAAAAACAGTTGCAAATAGGAGGGAAAATACCATGGAATTAGTCAACCAAGGACATATCTCATGTTCAGTGTAGATATAAAGTCACCAGTCACTAGCCCTGCATTAAAATAAGTTCATATGACATCTTAAGCCGTTTAAGGACAGTGATCATGGAAGGCAAAGTTGGAGTCTATATCCGATGTCAACAGAATCAACTTATGTAGATGGCTCGAGAATGAGACTAGAGATCTTTGTCAGCATATTTGGGGCACATACAAGAAACTGAAGGTGATGGAACGATGAATAAGTCAGTGCTTAAGGGCTTCCTTATTTGGAGTTTCAAGAAGACAGGACATGTGCTAGATGCCAGTTTGGGAAGACGATCAGCTGCCATTATGAGGCAAGGTTGAGAGCAAAGGTGCAACCATGACCATTAACTTTCTGATCGTTAATGAACACGAAAAAGTTACCAGTTATTAAGTCTATTATGTGTAATACAGTATGCTACCGATGACCATCAAACACTATACAACAACAAACTTGCCTTCAGCTAACATCATGCTACGAATTCCAATCCCAAATTTTACCTTATGAGGCAGAGGACCCAATCATCAAGTAGTGTATCCAGGTAGGCTACATGGGCGTTCTCAAACAAAAATGTACCTGGTAATTATTTGGTGTCTACAAGACCATAGAAATCATACACATTTGGTCCAGCTACTTTCCAACAAAACATTACCAACACAAAAAGAAACTCTTTTTTTAACAAAAGTATGTGCTTTGACTTCTCTTTATCATAACTCAATGATAAAATTACAATGTTATAGGTCATAACTCAATATATATGTAATCCTATCTTAATATCCTTAGGTCATAGCTGAAATATATATAGACATCTCTCTTTTGCACAACTTGACTTTGAAGAGGTTTAAAAACAGAAAATTTAAATCTAGACAGTGCAGCAAACTCAATCTTTGAACCTATAACGTAAATACAATCAGTTGTAAGCAAAAGAATATTTTTCTTCATGATGGTTCTGTTTGGAGGGCAGCCCACATGTTACTAAAAAATGAGAAAGGCCCAAAAGCAGCATGAAGATGGTGGTTTCGGATTCAGAACAAGTTTCAGAAGAAGAAAAGATGCATGGACTGGCATTTGGGAAAAGAATTGGTAAGATCATGGAATTCAACAAAGGCTAGTTTGTCTCTATAGAGCAAGGAAAACAAAACAGCTAGCATTCTCAATTTCAGCATAATTACCAGCATAGAAACTAGTCATCATGTCAACAATTTTTCTTCTTTCACTAAAGAACATTCTTCCAATAAAACGAAGCTAACTCCTAGAACCAATAAGCACAATTTTGCAAAAGCCTTATTTGGAGCAGCCAAATAATTGAACTACCTCAATAATAGTCCAAAATTTCAACTTTCAACATTAATCTAACACCAAAAGTGATAGCAATAACAAACAGCAAGAAATGTCAAAAAAAGGTGCGGCAGAGCATTAAACATATGCATTGCAATCAAAACAAATAACTACACCATTAAAATACCATCTGCAAATACCATCACATTCACCCATATTTTCTCATCAGCCAAAGGAAGCCCTAAACTACAACAATCATTGAAACTCAAAAAGAATGAGCACCCCAAAGGAAAAAACTTGAGGGGATTCATTTGCCAAATATTTCTATGACTACATACCCATTAAACAAACATATAAGAAAGCAGAGTAGTGGAAGCATACAAGCTGTTCAAATGGCGGATGAGGAGAGAGTAGAAGGACCAGCACAATCTTCTGGAGAAGTCTTGGCATTCTGTAATAGGCCACAACATATTCAAAGTGAAAGCACAATTAATTGTTCAAATTAATTTATTGTTCGGAGGCATGATTGCTACTACAGAGTTTTCGGGAGAAGCATATGAAAGCAAATCAACAAAAAGACATTAGGCAACAACAGTAAGTACTAGTTTTTCATGAATCCCCTATATGGTTGCATTCAGGTCATCATCGCAATAATACTGGGTGCCGTCATGTTGTATTTCTTCTAACTGTGCTGTGTTCAAGACTCCTGAAGAAAAAAACTTTATCTTGGGACAATTTTCCAGAGAAAATTTGGATAACCATGGGAAAGTGAAGGTGAAATTTCCAGGGCAAAAGCTGTGAGACTTGATAAGCCGACTAGTGTCAACCACAGCAATTCGTTGAAACAATTTCGTCGCTTGTTACAGCCTTCATTTGATGATATTAATTCTGCCATCGTTTTGCATTTTCTTATCCTCATAGATCGAAGTTGCACTAGACTTTTTGCAGTTGCTGGTGCAAACAAATTCATCAATCCATCACAACCCTCTACAAACAGCTTTGTTAGGTTTTGGAAAGATGACGAAGGTGGCACTAGAGTAACCAAACTACAACACCATTCTACTTGTAGATCTTCAATATTTTGAAGAATCAGATCCAAGCTAGAGTCTTGTTTCCACATTTGCTTCAAATTATCAAGCCGATCAAGTCTTAACTCTTTTATTTGTCCAGACGCCCCTGCATATTTCTCAAAATTTCACATGAAAATATCTCCTCATATGACAACAATAAAATCCAAGTCGCTCCACACGCGAAATCTCTGAAGAACAGCAAGTGGGAAAACCGTTGATTCATCCTCAAAGACCTCAAGAAGTTCAAGTTTGGGGAAGAGTTGTTGTGAAAACCGTTGATTCCTCTTACAACCTCAATCGGATTCACCAACATGACACACAGAGTCACTTGGTGCAATCAACTTAGTGCTGGACCTTCATCGACTTGGGTTATCGTCAACGTTGCGTTAGCCAACGACTTTGATCCACTTTGCCGCCATTGACTTTCACCTACGTTGCCTCGTAGCCTAGCCATTTAGTTTACATTGCCTTGTATTCCATCGGTCTACACTGTCCAATAGCTCAAACTACACTTATTTTCTGTCCTACCTTATTATTTGGTTGACGCTTTATTACTTTTCCATTACCTTTTACATTCAATCTGCTAACTTGAACGTAAGAGGGTCTTTGACCAGCATCACTTCGGCGTTAAGTTCATCAATATTCTTTCTTATTTGATTTGTGTAGGACACAAGTTGTTGAGTTTCATAAAGTCGATTCGAGACCTATTTTCAGTCGGCATATTATAGTTCAATCCCACTATGTTAACCTTCAAAATGAAACAGAATGAGGAGAAGGAGGATGAAGAGAAGAGAGAGAGATACTGAATAAAAAATAAAAAGATTTTAAAAAAAGATACTAAGGGGGGTGTATTCAATCATGATTTTGAAAAACTTTCATAGACTTTTTTCAGTTAATGACTTTTGTAGAATTTCATAGACTTCTAATGACTTTAGATTCATGAAAGACTCTCACAGACTTTTATAAACCCTTTCTTAAAAGACTTTCATTAACTTTGATAAATTTGTAAAAGAAATTATGAAAAATTTTTATAAACTTTTATCAACTTTTATAGACTTCTACATACTTTCATAGACTAACCTTTCACTAACTTAATATAATATACACTTTCTAAGTTAATAAAACTATATTTATCATGTCAATAATGATGAAAAAGTAGTATATAAATAAAAGTAAAATCACCTCAATTACATAAGTTGATAACCAAAATACTCAGTATTTTAAGCGTTTCATTGTTTATTTTATTTTTTCTACGAAAAATAAATCTCTAATGTCTTATCAATAATACCAACATCGCTCCGCATATCAGTAGCTATAACAGCCTTCCATTTATAGTATCTCTCTTTATTGTTCTTAAATTTCAAGAAATGAGTTAAAATCATCATTTTATTAACTAATAATATGAAAACGATGAAACTCATAAATATTGATAAATTTTAATAGATTTTTATTTACTTCTAAAGTAACAATATATTCCTTTGACAAACTCGTGCCGCAAATTATACTTTTTGTAAGTTATATTTCTCATTTCAATAAAAAATTTTCTTTTAATATAGTGTAAATAAACTTGTGAAAAACAACTATCAAAACTAATATTTTACAAAATTCAAATTGGTTAATTTTATGATATGTTACAAATATCAAAATTGATTACTATACTAATCAAATTAACTAATCAAAAGTAAAAGTTCAATAAATTTTCCAACATGTAATAAGAATAAACCACTAGCTAAAAATTTTATTGCTAGCTTAAATTTTAATTTTTAAAATAAACCACTAGCTAAAAAATCTCCAAATATTAATTTTTTTTTCTTTTTTATTTGAAATAGAGGTTTTTTCCTTTTATTTTGTATTATAAAAAACAAAATTTCATTTATTAATTTAATCGTTTTAAAGCAATAAGATTTTTTATCTATACATTTGTGAGTTCTATTTTCATTATTTGTACATAAAAATGATAATCTATTGGTTTACAACACAATCGTTAATAATAGTTGTACTATTTCATAAGAATAATAAGATAATTTGGATCAATATCCATCTAGATATTTTTTTTTGGTATTATAATATATAAAAAATTATAAAATGTTTCATTTCTTAAATTTATTTTGTTGACATCTAATTCCTCAACTTTGATTCAAACTTGAAATCTTCTACAAAATAATAAATTGATGTCCTTAGAACAAGAAGGGGCATAATAAGATTCAAAAACTAAAAAGCTAACAATTTGAACATAAGAAAAAAATATTGACCATTATAATTCACAATAAGTAAGAGTGATTATATATATATATATGTGTGTGTGTGTGTGTGTGTGTGTGTG
Organism: Nephelium lappaceum; assembly: GCA_021234005.1. Lineage (NCBI taxonomy): Eukaryota > Viridiplantae > Streptophyta > Magnoliopsida > Sapindales > Sapindaceae > Nephelium > Nephelium lappaceum. The sequence continues at coordinate 22,085,636 of CM037997.1, forward strand.
TGTGTGTGTGTGTGTGTGTGTGTGTGTATTTTAAAAAAAAAATAAGTGAAATATTTTTATGATTATCATTGAATTTGGGGCGATTTAAATAAAAAGAGATTGTAAGGTTTGTTTTTTTTTTTTTTTTTGTTTTTTTGTTTTGTTTTATTTTGTTTGTTTGTTTTTGTTTTTTTTTTTGTTGGATGAGAAGAGATTTGCTTTTTATAATCAATAACAAAAGTCTATAAAAGTTTTTGAAGGGAGTGAGAGAGAATTTATGGAGTTTGATTGTTATAAATTTAACATAAAAGTCTATAAAAGTCTCCCAAAGTTATTAACATTTAAAATTCCATAAAAGTCATTAACATTTTGAATATCCCATAACTTTTATAAACTCTTCAAAAGTCTTGATTAAATACCTCATAACTTTTATAGACATTTTAAAAATCATTAAAAGTCTATATTGAATACCACATAACTTTTATAGAGTCTTTAAAAGTTTATATTGAATACATTCAAACTTTTAAATTCTATAAAAGTCATTAAAAGTTTAGATTGAATACACCCCCCTAAACCTCGGGAAAGATGATTAGAGATGAAAAAGTGGAGATATTAGTGGTTTTTTAAGAGGAAAATTTTGTCCACAAAAATACCTCTTGAGATATAAATGTTCACTTTTTTTTTTTTTTTTGATGGGACACATTTGTTCTTCACATCCTTTTTGGTTGATTTTGCCTTAAAAAAAAAAAATAAGAAAAAGAAGAAGAAAACAAAAACAAAAACTTACAATCACAAAGATTTATATTGTTGTAATTTTGCTGAATCTCACAATCATAATGTAACAAAAAAAAAAAAAAAAACTATAGTTTTCTAAGAATGAGCATTTTGCTTGTCCATAACTTTTGGTGGGTTCATCTCTGTTTGCTCTCCCGTGTAATATGAAGTAATTTAAGCTTGATTAATCATAAAACATTAAGAAAAAAAGAGTAAATTTTATTTTAGTTTCTACATTTTGACATTGTATAACTTTTCTAATTGTAGATTTATTTTGATCCGTCATCCATAAAACTTTGAAAAACTCATAAATTCGGTGCCTACCATAAAACGACTGTTGGTCAATCTTAATGATTTCAAAAGGATTTTGGTTTGAAATGTGACATGGGTCAAAGAAAAAAAAATTAAAATTAGAGAAAAATAAAAAAAATAAATTTAAATGCAATAACTATGTAAAATTATAATTTAACTTTTTCAAAAAAAAAATAATAATAATAAGGAAACTAGATTGATGGCAATCTGGTGAGAACTAGTTCAACGATCAATCCAAATGAAATGAAATAAATGATTGACTTGGTCGTCGCTAGATTGTCTATAACCAGATTGTTTGACGATTTAGTGAAACCAAATCACTTCGATTTGGTTTCAAACCGAATCTTAGGTTGGTGATCTCTGTAAAGTATATTGACCATGCAGATCCAAGGATCTCGATCCACCATTGATGTAGAATCTCCATTATGGAGATGATATTTTAAAAAAAAAAAATCATTTGTCCTTTTTCTTTTAAGCTTTTAAAAGTTTAAAATTTCTTTTATACTAATTAATTTTGAATAAATATAATTTTTTTAATATTAAAAGTAAGAGTTAAGTTTATTTTCGTCCATATGTTTTAATGTTTTTATCAATATCTAACCACAAATTCACTTTTAGCTTGTATGAACTCTAAAGATTTGGAAAATCATTATTTTAATCCCTATCATAATAATTATAACTAAAGATTTGGAAACTCTACAGTTTTGGTTTATTTTCATCATCTCATACTATTTTTATAAACTAGTACACATGTTGCAGAACTGTTTAATCATAAATAAGAATAAAATACTAACTAAATAATTATAAAAAATCTCACTAAAGCTGCTATAGTCTATCAAATATCTCTCCAAATCATGAGAAATATCCAGGCTGCACATGTACTAAAATTTCATTTCTCATTCCTTTTATGGCTCTGCTTCTTTGTTGCTGTACACCCTTACTTTTTAGGGTTATTGAAACCTCCAAAATTATCAAACTGCCCTTCATAACCTCATATTGGGCTAAATATTTGTTCCAGGAGCCCAAAAAGAATTCTTTTTTTATTTTTTGGGGGAAAAAACAGTGAAATTTAAATATTTTTTGAATGCCAAATATTTAGCCCACAAAGTCAGGGTACCACAAAGAATCTGAAACAGCTCTAGATCAAGTCGCTATCTTGGCAGCCATTTGATTATTGGCTTGAATCTGAATATCTCATCAAAACCACAAGCAACATGTTGTTGCAATGAGCCCCATTCTATGCAGATCTTGGCACTATAGCTAGCTATTGTTAAACCTTCCTCTGCCATGCACTCTTCTTCCACCTCCTGGTTGACCACCTTTTCTTGTAGTAAACTGACCAAATTGACCACCGTATTGTCCACCACCTGTCTATCTTGATTACAATTTCCTGTTGATCTCCTGTACTGATTCCTACACCTGTCCATTACTTCATTTTTCAAACCTGTAGTGATCTGAAAATTTAGAGAAAATAATAATGAATTTTTTTTTCATATTCTGAGTGAGCTAACATAGTTGAAAACTAACAAATTTTGACTTGTTGTAACAAATGCAATGAATCACAAGCTAATCCTTGCTTGAGTTTTATGAATACCATCCAACAAAGCCCTTTCGTTTAAGCAGAATCATGTCAGAATCCGAGGAGGGGATCCTTGTCCCAGAACATTGTTCATGGGCAACGAATGTCGTTCGAAAAGGCATACAATCTTGAAAGACATCTTGATTTTTTGCTAGACAATCTATCTCCACTTTGTTAATCTTCAAAGATAGTTTCATCAAACAATCTGACTCACTTGAGGCAGCAATGTATAAAGTTTCTTCAAGTAGCAGCTTGTGTGCTATCGAGTGGTTTCCAGTATGATCAGCTGAACTCAAATCTTGGTCCTGGGACAGAGTTCAATCACAACCGTTGGAATCAGCATGATCAAATTGAGTTCAGAGATACAGTCATGATTGATTGAACTCTTAAGTCATTAGTTAAATAACGAACTTAACAACTTATTAGTTATGTGATTACTGCTGAGGAGGCAGTCAGTTACGGATTCTGTTAGGAGTTAGTTATGAGCAGCACTCAATGACCAAAGAACAAGAGACTCCTGTACAGATCATCTGTATATAATCAATCAATTGCCCTGTAATCATTTGAAGCTATTCAACAAAATCTGGAAGGTTCTTCAATGGCTTCCATTCTCCATTTTCAGTCTTTTTTCAATTTTGATTTACTTTCAACAAGTACATTGTATTTTTGTATCCAACACTAAACTTTTGCAAGTAAGACAGTGACGGCTGCCATCACTGGCCGTTAATGTATAAATTTACCGCATATATATATATATATTAAATTTTACTTAAATAATTATGTTGCTTTTACTTTTTAGTTTCAAATTTTCATAATCTTAAACTGTTAATACTAAACTTGAGGCTATTATTATCTTTTTATTAAAATAGCGAGGGTATTAAGGGCATTTAAAAGCAAGGAGTTAAATTTCTAATAGTCATATTTTAATTATACAGGTAGCTTGTGTTGATACCTCATTGTGAGTTAAACATTTTATAATCGAAATGATGGTGAGATGCAACAAATATTTAATTTTAATTAATTAATTAATTTTAGTTTAATTAGGTTGATTGGGTTGGTAGGTTTATCACTTTCATCCATTAATCCGATTCAACCTTGCCTAATCCTGTATTAAAATTAATCCAATTCCTAAAGTCAAATTGGTTGAATTGGTCGGGTTGGTCTATCCCCATTTTCAATTAAGATAGTAATTGACATGCTATACAATATAATCTTAACGTTTTCTATATTTTAAGGATGATTGATGTAAAAAAAAAAATCCATAGTACTCTTCATATATTAAAATTATTTTTGAAATTTTTAATGTTTTAATCTATATTCTTATGAATATAAATTATTAATTAGTTGATTTGAACAGTTTCCATGCCATAGGTTATTATCAACCTATGAGATTATTTTCTTTGATTCTTTTGTGTCCTGTTGATGAAAATTAATCAAAGTCGGCGATTTGTCATCAAACTACTTTTTGGTGTTTTGTTAACAAGAGGATATTTCTTTATTGACACGATTGCGATTTATTATCAAAGTTCGACATTTGTTAACAGGAGGATGCTATTTTATTTGTATGTGGGTACTATTTTATCACTAAAATGTGTCATTTTGGCTCCATTTTTTCGATTAGGTAGCGTTTTACTCTTGTGTTATGGCAAACTACATAAACTTACCTTGAAGTTTGTCCTAAAATCCATAATATTCACAAATACCATTAATTACACATACAACCCTCCACTGTAAGTATAAGGTGTATAACAGTGATGAGGTTATTTGTAAAAGTTCATATTATCCCTGTAGTTTATATGAGGAAAAGTCATAATTGCCCTCAGTAGTATCAAAATTAAATAATCATCTTTGTTTTTTTATTTTATGATATATATAGTAATCTATGTTTTCTAGAGAAATGTATATATTTTTAAGATTAAAATAGTCTAGCTATATAGTTGTAGCATCTATTTAAGGAAGAGAACAACTCACACATATTTATAAAATGCATTTTGGGGGAATTGAATTCCCATCATCTTCGTGAATCAATATGTATACAATCATCCATGCTATATGATATAATGTGCATCAACTTGACATATTTTAAATTGAGCACAACTTCAATTGTAAGGAAGGCCACTAAGAAAAGCCATGGTTTTAATTGGGGCTCAAAATGGAGTCCATGGAAGCTCATCGCCAAGGAGTACGGGCCCAAGCCTTTTCAATTGATCCAAAATGAGTTTGAAAAGGCACCATTACCCGATGAAAAAGAGTAGGAAGAGCCCAATTCCAAAAGGGAGTAGTAAGCCTACATGACATGAATAAATTTGCTCCTTTTGTTAGCTAACAATAGAGAAATCAGATCTAGGATAGGCCTGCAATTGACAAACAACAGGCACGAGGTGATAGATAAAAAGGAAAGGTGCTCATTATTTCACATGGTGCCAAAAGCTAAACAACCGAGAAGAGGGAGCCACATGTCCGCTGAGATGAGCAAGTCAACCAAAGGGCAAGAAACACAAAAAAAGGATGAAAGCAACCAAACAAGGACGGTGCCAGTAGACACGATGCAAAGGAGCCAGCTAAAGGGATGCAGAGGAAGAGTTGACTAAAAAAGGGAAGGAAAATGAATCGTAGGAGAAGAAGGACGAATATAAAAGGCTTCACTATTCTATAGAAAGGCAAGTAAAAGCAAAAACAATTCTACAACATTGAGAGAATGATATTGTTCTTACTTCTACAACATTGAGAGAATGATATTGTTCTTACTTCTACAACATTGAGAGAATGATATTGTTCTTACAAAGCATGATATTCAGTAGTGAGGAGATCAATAACTCCTCCTTTAGGGTAACCTAGGTCTTCTCATCTTTCACATGATTCATCTTCTCCTTTCCATCTTGTTAGTTAGAGCTGATGGGAGGGATAACTTGTAAAAGGAAGTCATTCCATTAGCCCAAAAATTAGACACCTATAGAAATCTAAAGGGATTCTCCTCCCTTTCCCACTGATTGTATCATATTTACCAATTTAATACTAAGAGGGAGTCTCATTCACTCTTTTCTTTTAGATATGAATATCTACTGCTCTTTATTATTTATTGTTGGCGTGATTGTTGTGGAAACTTTTTGTGCATCAACAATAACATTATTACTTTACTGTTCAACTTAACCAAATTTTCATCCCTTTCTCAAATATTTTCTCAAGTAGACTAAAATTAGAAAGTGAGAATGATTACTCAATCTAAATGTAAAAGCGAATACATGAAAATATTGTATATTTTCAACTTTTAGTAAATAATGGACTTTTGCATTATATTATTGTTATTATTATTACATAATTGTTCTTTTAGATGTTTTTATTTCATAAGAAAATTGTTGGTTTATTTGTAATGAATTTTTTTATAGTAAATATCTTAACTGACAATATAAATCTATATAGAGGATATTCAAAATAAAAGAAAAAAGAATAGAAAAATTAGTTTAATCAGAGAAAGGCCCTTTTGATATATATATATATATATATATAGGTAAATAATGTAATTTCATACATAAATATTATTACTTATACAATACTACTGAACGACTAGCAATGCTTATGTTGAAAGAAGTCTTTCAAGATTAAAATTAAGGACAAAAATTATTTTGGTCATTAAAATTTGAGAAATGATCAAATTTTTAACTATGTTTCAAAAAATGATGAAATGAACCCTAACTTTTCGAAAAAGTGTCAAATTAATCTCTTTCATCAGTCAACTGACGGTCAAACTTAACAGGACATACAAAAAGTTAATTTTACCCCTATCATTAGTTAATCTTAAATTATCATTTTATCCTACTTTATCAACCAATGAAAATCCGACACATATCATACAAAATTAAAATAATAATAATAATTTTATGCCAATAAAGTATTGACACATCACCACTTCTAAATTAAAATATTTAGATATATAATTAATAACTTGTTTTACTTCATTAAAAATTAATTTTTATTTTTAAATTAATCTCCACCTTTTTTTAATTCTTAATTATTTTTTATTATTTTTTATTTTTATAATTTTAAAATTTACAAAAAAATAAAAAATCTATTCTTTGGTGAAGAATAGTCGAATGGAAACTTAGATTTATCCAGAGTCCTAGACCATCATCAATCTCTCAAACCATCATTAATATCCCACAACATCATCAATCTCCCACACCATCATCAATCATCAGACTAACATCATCAATTATCAATCCAAAATAAAAAATAAAAAAAAATTGAATAACAATGACTGTTCCATGAATCTCCATGACTGATAATGTCACCACCAGACATCATGACCACGTTCAATCACACAAAACATCACCACCGCCACTCAATAACCACAACACATCACCACCACACTGAGTCACCAACACACACATCACCACCACACTAAATCACTAGCACACACACTCAATAACCCAAAATTGAACCTAGATGATGATCTAGGTTCGATCTACTTCGAACCAATATTTTTATCTGGATTTGTACACTAAATCTAGAAACTTGTTGTGGAGGAGTAAAAGATTTGGGTAGTGCCACTGGAAACCGAGAACAGAAGGAGATGCGACAAGAACCAAGGAGATTAGAGTGGTAACGACAGCCATGAAGGGGGAGAGGTAAAGGAGGACAAAGAGAATGGTGGTGATGGGGGCTTGGATTTGTGTGGTGCTATCGGAAACCAAGAACAAAAAGAGATGCAACAAGAACCCAGAAGTTTAGTGTGATGACAACGACCATGGAGGGGGAGAGGTAGAGGAGGAATGAGAGGAAGGTGGTGATGGTGGCGAGAACTGAGAAGATCTACAAGGAAACTTCATTTTAGTCCTTGAGGTTTCAAAAAATATCAAAATTTTAAACATATTTTAGAAATAGTTCTTTTAGTTCTTAACTTTTTCAAAACTCTTCAAAATAGTCCAAACCGTCAGTTAACAAACGGTCAACCATAACAGATAGTTTGGATAAAAGGGTAAGATGGTCTTTTCATGTGAGAGACTAAGATTGTGACACGTGGATAGTTGAGATTTTATACATATAAAAAATTAAAAATAATTAAAAAATAAAAAAACTTAATTAATTATTTAATTAAAATTAAAAAATATTAAAATTAATTATAAACAAATTTAAAAAAATTAACAAAAAGCTTAGATTCAAACCCATGTTCGAATCCAAGAGGTTGAAGGTCTGGGTTGTCAAGCCCAGATCTCAGATCTTTAGAACAAGTTTAGAAAAAAATAAATAAATAAAACAGAACAACCGGATTAAAATACACCTAACAACCTCAAACACCAACCCAACAAAAATATGTAAAACTTTAAGAACAACCTCAAACAACAACCCCAACCAGCAACCAAATAATAACCACAAATACCAACCTATAACCCTCCATTTTTTATTTTTTTTTTGGTGCTGATGTTGTGTTGTGGGTTCTGGGTTTCGATTGAAACCCAGAATCAAAACCCACAAGGTTCTGGGTGAGATCGGAACCCAGAACCCTTTGGTTTTGGGTTTTGATCGAAACCCACAACCTTCTGGGTTTGATTTCACCCCTCATCTAGAACCCTCTCGTTCTAAGTGATTGAACCCAAAAGGTTTTGGGTTTTGATTGAAACCCAAAACCATATGGGTTCGATCACTTAGAACTAAAGACCGAACCAGTCTCTAGTTATGGGTTCCATCGAACCTAAAACGAACCAATCTCTGGTTTTGGGTTCCATCGAACCCAGAACTTTAGGTTGAAAATGAGAAAAAGAGAAGAAGAAGAAGAAGAATGAGAAAAAGAAGAAGAAGAAGAAACAAGAAAAAAGATTGGAGAAGAAGAAGAAGAACACTGTCTGAAGAGAGAGAAGGGGAGAGAGAGAGAGATTTTGGTCGTTTGGAAGAAGAAGAGGAAAGAAAAAAGATTAGAGAAAAAGAAGAAGAACGCTGTCTGAAGAGAGAGAAGGAGAAAGAGAGAGAGATTTTGGTCGTTTGGTTAGTGGACGATAGGGATGTTAGATTTTTTTTATTATTAATTATTTTTTTCTAATTACGTAAAACATTTTAATTATATATTTATTTATTCAATTATAAATTTTTATTTAATTAGGGGTAAAATAGTAATTTAATATATTATATCCAAAATGAAATGAAGGCAAATGAGTCATTTTGTTTTTTCAATCTCTTTTGACCATAAACATCAACCTCAAACAACAAATACCAACCTATAACCCTCCAATTTTTTTTTTTTTTTTCGGTGCTGATGTTGTGTTGTGGGTTTTGGGTTTCGATTGAAACCCAGAATCAAAACCCAAAAGGTTTTGGGTGAGATCGGAATCCAGAACCCTTTGGTTTTGGGTTTCGATCGAAACCCACAACCTCCTGGGTTCGATTTCACCCTCACCTAGAACCGTCTGGTTCTAGGTGATTGAACCCAGAAGGTTTTAGGTTTCGATTGAAACCCAAAAACTTATGGGTTCAATCACCTAGAACCAAAAACCGAACCAGTCTCTAGTTCTGGGTTCCATCGAACCTAAAACGAACCAATCTCTGGTTCTGGGTTCCATCGAACCCAGAACTTGAGGCTGAAAATGAGAAAAAGAGAAGAAGAAGAAGAAGAAGAAGAATGAGAAAAAGAAAAAGAAGAAGAAAGAAAGAAAAAAGATTGGAGAAGAAGAAGAAGAACACTGTTTGAGGAGAGAGAAGGGAAGAGAGAGAGATTTTGGTCATTTGGAAGAAGAAGAGGAAAGAAAAAAGATTGGAGAAAAAGAAGAAGAACACTGTCTGAAGAGAGAGAAGGAGAAAGAGAGAGAGATTTTGGTCGTTTGGTTTGTGGATTATAGGGATGTTAGATTTTTTTTATTATTAATTATTTTTTTTAATTACGTAAAACATTTTAATTATATATTTATTTATTCAATTATAAATTTTTATTTAATTAGGGGTAAAATAGTAATTTAATATATTATATCCAAAATGAAATGAAGGCAAATGAGTCAATTTGTTTTTTCCATCTCTTTTGACCACAAACATCAACCTCAACCAACAAATACCAACCTATAACCCTCCAATTTTATTTTTTTTTGGTGCTGATGTTGTGTTGTGGGTTCTGGGTTTCGATTGAAACCCAGAATCAAAACCCAAAAGGTTCTGGGTGAGATTGGAACCCAGACCCCTTTGGTTTTGGGTTTCGATCGAAACCCACAACCTTCTGGGTTCGATTTCACCCCTCACCTAGAACCCTCTGGTTCTAGTTGATGGAACCCAGAAGGTTTTGGGTTTCGATCGAAGCCCAGAACCTTATGGGTTCGATCACCCAGAACCAAAGACCGAAATAGTCTCTAGTTGTGGGTTCCATTAAACCTAAAACGAATCAATCTCTGGTTCTGGGTTCCATCGAACCCAGAACTTGAGGCTGAAAATGAGAAAAAAAGAAGAAGAAGAAGAAGAATGAGAAAAAGAAGAAGAAGAAGAAGAAAGAAAGAAAAAAAGATTGGAGAAGAAAAAGAAGAACATTGTCTGAAGAAAGAGAAGGGGAGAGAGAGAGAGAGATTTTGGTCGTTTGGAAGAAGAAGAGGAAAGAAAAAAGATTGGAGAAAAAGAAGAAGAACACTGTCTGAAAAGAGAGAAGGAGAAAGAGAGAGAGATTTTGGTCGTTTGGTTTATGGATGATAGGGATGTTAGATTTTTTTTATTATTAGTTATTTTTTTCTAATTAAGTAAAACATTTTAATTATATATTTATTTATTCAATTATAAATTTTTATTTAGTTAGGGGTAAAATAGTAATTTAATATATTATATCCAAAATGAAATGAAGGCAAATGAGTCATTTTGTTTTTTCAATCTCTTTTGACCACAAACATCAACCTCAAACAACAAATACCAACCTATAACCCTCCAATTTTATTTTTTTTTTGGTGCTGATGTTGTGTTGTGGGTTCTGGGTTTCGATTGAAACCTAGAATCAAAACCCAAAAGGTTCTGGGTGAGATCGGAACCTAGAACCGTTTGGTTTTGGGTTTCGATCGAAACCCACAACCTCCTGGGTTCGATTTCACCCCTCACCTAGAACCCTCTGGTTTTAGGTGATGGAACCCAGAAGGTTTTGGGTTTCGATCGAAACCCAGAACCTTATGGGTTCGATCACCCAAAACCAAAGAGCGAACCAGTCTCTAGTTGTGGATTCCATCGAACCTAAAACGAACCAATCTCTGGTTCTGGGTTCCATTGAACCCAGAACTTGAGGCTGAAAATGAGAGAAAGAGAAGAAGAATAAGAAGAATGAGAAGAATGAGAAAAAGAAGAAGAAGAAGAAGAAAGGAAGAAAAAAGATTAGAGAAGACGAAGAAAAACACTGTCTGAAGAGAGAGAAGGGGAGAGAGAGAGAGAGATTTTGGTCGTTTGGAAGAAGAAGAGGAAAGAAAAAAGATTGGAGAAAAAGAAGAAGAACACTGTCTGAAAAGAGAGAAAGAGAAAAAGAGAGAGATTTTGGTCGTTTTGTTTGTGGATGATAGGGATGTTAGATTTTTTTTATTATTAATTATTTTTTCTAATTAATTAAAACATTTTAATTGCATATTTATTTATTCAATTATAAATTTTTATTTAATTAGGGGTAAAATAGTAATTTAATATATTATATCCAAAATGAAATGAAGGCAAATGAGTCAATTTGTTTTTTCCATCTCTTTTGACCACAAACATCAACCTCAAACAACAAATACCAACCTATAACCCTCCAATTTTTTTTTTTTTTTTTTTTTTTTTTTGGTGCTGATATTGTGTTGTGGGTTCTGGGTTTCGATTGAAACCTAGAATCAAAACCCAAAAGGTTCTGGGTGAGATCGGAACCTAGAACCCTTTGGTTTTGGGTTTCGATCGAAACCCACAACCTTCTGGGTTCGATTTCACCCCTCACCTAGAACCCTCTGGTTTTAGGTGATGGAACCCAGAAGGTTTTGGGTTTCGATCGAAACCCAGAACCTTATGGGTTCGATCACCCAAAACCAAAGAGCGAACCAGTCTCTAGTTATGGGTTCCATGGAACCTAAAACGAACCAATCTCTGGTTCTGGGTTCCATTGAACCCAGAACTTGAGGCTGAAAATGAGAGAAAGAGAAGAAGAATAAGAAGAATGAGAAAAAGAAGAAGAAGAAGAAAGAAAGAAAAAAGATTAGAGAAGAAGAAGAAAAACACTGTCTGAAGAGAGAGAAGGGGAGAGAGAGAGAGAGATTTTGGTCGTTTGGAAGAAGAAGAGGAAAGAAAAAAGATTGGAGAAAAGAAGAAGAACATTGTCTGAAGAGAGAGAAAGAGAAAGAGAGAGAGATTTTGGTCGTTTGGTTTGTGGATGATAGGGATGTTAGATTTTTTTTATTATTAATTATTTTTTCTAATTAATTAAAACATTTTAATTGCATATTTATTTATTCAGTTATAAATTTTTATTTAATTAGAGGTAAAATAGTAATTTAATTTATTATATCCAAAATGAAATGAAGGCAAATGAGTCATTTTGTTTTTTTCATCTCTTTTGACTGTCATTTGACTAACGAATTGGAATATTTTGAAGAGTTTTGGAAATGTTAGAGACTAAAAGAGATGTTCCAAAGATATTTAAAAATTTGATATTTTTTGAAACCTCAAGGATTAAAATGAAGTTTCCGCAAGATCTATTGTTATTTTTTTTTTCTTTTTTTTCAAGAAGTTTTGATGAAGATCTGTTGTACTGTTTCTAGGTTCAAGTTGAAGAAATACAACATTTTAAAATTTTCTTTTTTTTTTTTCAATAATTTTATTTTAAACTTTGATTTTTTATTTTTATTTTCCTTCATTTTTCAAATTACTTGATTGGTACACGTGTCAAGATCTTAGGCTACGATTCCAAATTGATAAAATTACCCCTGCTTATCATGTTGTCCTTTATGTTTGACTGTCAGTTGACTACTGAAATGGATTAATTTGACACTTTTTTGAAAAATTAAGATTCATTTCTGAAACATAATTAAAAATTTGACTTTTTTCCAAAACTTATGGACCAAAATGATTTTTGCCCTAAAAGTAATCAAACTCTATTAAATAATGTTATTAATCTCTATAAAAGACTTAGAATATTCTCTCACCACAATTGCCACTTGCAGTCTTAAGTTTATTAAACAAGCGTGGAAGGGAACGTAAACAAAAACAAGGCAAGGGAGAGAGGAAGGTAAATTTAGGTAATCAATACACACCTCTTTTCCATATATCCATTGCATGGTTGTGTTAACATCACCCTTGCAAAATAAAGTATAAATCCTAACTTCGTTACACAATGGAAGAGAAACTTCATTTTGGTACATCCACACATAATAAATATTTCCAAGGATAGGAAATTGAAGTTACAACTCCCAAAGCAGAAATCCTAGTGACCAAGAAGTAAAATTGGAGTTAGGGATGGTCAGCTTAGTGGTGGAAAAACGTTGCAATGTAATTAATCATATTATTATGTTATTTACATGCAAGTTGTATCCTTAGAATGAGAATTTTATGAAATTCTTTGAGGCATGTAGCATCATAGAAAAACATATATCAACCGTCTCATCTCTAATCTTTTAGGCTAAAGCGAAAACCAATAAAATTTTTTTCATACCTCATCAACAAAGATAAATGCCTTTATTTTAGGACACTTGGCCTTATCGGCAATTTTTTCACAGATGGAAGTTCAATATTACTTCCCAGTCCATCAATACTTATCACGGCTTCCAACACTGCAAAATTATGTATCTCTAGCTAGGCATTGGAGCTGCACAAAACTTGTATAATTAGAAGGTGAAAATAAAAATTTCAGACTACCATGATTGGGGGGTGATCTTTATTGTAATTTGAAGTTTGTTTACTTTCAAGTTCTTCAATGTCTATATTAAACTCTTTTTGAAGTTTTAATCCCAAAATGTATAGTTTTATAATTTCATATAATTTCAGTCCAAGTTCTTTATTTATGTTAAAATTATAATTTCTAGTTTGATATATTTATAAGTTGATTCTCGACTGCAGCATTATCAGTTTGATATATTATCTTTGTTAGATAAGTTTGTTCTTAAATGGAAAGAGTTTTGCAAATATCACCATTTTTTATTTGATCTTTAAATCCATATTTTCTAATTTTTTGTTTGGGATGTGAAATATGTAATTTAGTAATTAAAATCAAATTTGGTAATAGTAAAATAAACTCAAACTTGATAATAGTAAAATAAACAATTAAGTAACTCTCAAAGTCTTGTTGTTCTCTCTATTGGTTGATATATTTTTCTTTTAGTTTGTTCCATTCATTTTCTATTTAAAATTCTAACTTCTCTGTGGGAGCTATGCCATGACAACTGCTTAACCAAAGGCAATATTTTGGCCCTAAGGATATGTACAGAGCTACAAAGAATTATAAGTTTCATAGAACAGAGTTCAAATTCTTTTTGTTTTTAACCAGTTTTTACTTTAAAAAAGAAAAAATCACCAACAAAAATTAAAAATCGAATAGCAGCAAGACAGCAGGCTAAAAGTTCAATTAGATGAAATTTTAAATAAATTGTGATATTTTACCCCTACCCAAAAAATAAAAAATAAAAAAGCACAATGACCACTGACAAATATCAAGGATTAATTTGGATACGAACTGCTACATATACTTGTAGAAGAGTTTTCGATATAGAGAAGAGGAGTTCGTTTATGCGACTTTGATTGATGGGGTTTGCAAGAAAGGAGATTTGGATCGTGCGTTTAGTCTGCTAGAGGAGATGGAGAACAAGAGGATTAGACAGAGTGTTGTTACTTATAATATAGTTATTAGTGCATTGTGCTAGGTTGGGAGGACATGTGAGGTAGATGAGTTCTCAAAAGGGGTACTTGGAGATGCTGTCACATACAGTGCATTGTTACATGGATATATTGAAGAGGACAATGTGAGGGGGATAAAGGGGACAAGAGAGAGGCTAGAAGAATCATGGATTCATATGGATGTGGTTGTGTGCAACATACTTATAAAAGCTCAATTTATAAGTATGTTATTTATAAGCTCAATTTATATCTTATTTGGTAGTGTAAGAGAGGTTATTCTGAGGCTGCAAGTGACGTATATGTGTTAATGAGAAGAAGAGGGTCAGTTGTATCGGTGGATTCTTACTGTTCTATATTGAAAGGGCTTACTGCTGATGCCAAAATGTGGTTTGTTGGGCCCCAGTTGAACAAGTTTGTGAAAGAATATGGCTTGGTTGAACCTTTGGTTAGAAAGACAGTAGTACATTGCTTGTGTGCAAAGGATGTGGCCAAGGCCCTGTGGTTTATGTATCAAGAAGACAAAAGATATTCCTTCAACCGTCAAATTTCCTGTCATTGTTCTCAAGGAACTTATAAAGGAGGGCAGAGTTCTGGATGCATGTAAACTTGTCAAGGAAGCCGGAGATAATCTGCCATTTATGGATGTAGTTGATTATGCTGTCATGGTTGATGCCCTCTGCAAGGAAGGATATCCAGATAAGGCCTTAGATATATGTGCTTTTGCTAGAAATAAGGGAATCACTCTCAATATTGTAACTTTCAATACAGTTATAATAAACAGTTTATGCCGCAAGTGATGTCTTGTTGAAGCATTTCGGCTATTGATTCATTAGAAAGAATACATTTAGTCCCCACTGAAGTTACATATGCCACACTGATTGACAATTTACGTAAACAATCACTATTGGTAGACGCCAAGATATTTGTTTGAGAGGATGCTCCATATGCCACACTGAAGATATTTGGTTTATAAACAACTTTGTCTTTTGTCTGTCTTCGAACTTCAGAAGTGACACAAAAGAAAAAATAGTCACTTACAATTAAAAATAGTTTTTATAAAATATTTATTTATGAAATAATTTTTTATTTATAAAATAAACTAATATCATCGAAGTTCTGCTGTAGAATCTTCACATTGCAACCAAGTGAAATGCATCTATAACTAAGTAGACGCATCCTGAATTCGTGAAAGTGTTTTAAAATTAGTTAAAGAGGCAGTTGGAAAAAAAAGAAAAAAGTGAAAAAAAAACTCAAGTCTCAACCTCTCAATCTCAACGTAGGTGGTGATCCAAGAGCTCACACTGTGGAAACTAAGTTTGGGAAACAATAAACCCCCTCTTAACTTCTACTCTTCCCAGTAACAATAAACACCCCATTAAAAACAACTACAACATGTGGAAGAAGAAGCAAATGCTACGGTATTGGTGGGTTTCAACCCGGCACTTCTCCAGAGTCTCTCCGTCCCCCCAAGCTCCCTCTCAAGCCACGCTAGCTCCTCTCTCTCCTGCCAAAACCTCGGGGCGTCCTGCTCACGTGACTGCTGTCACCTGGATCAAGTCCTACTTCCGTGAAGTTGTTGATTATGTTTGTGGGTCAATGTGTTGCATTGTTTTGTTGATTGTTTTTATGTAATGTCTGTGGAATTTGTTGCTAATTTTGATTTTTATTAGCCGAAAATTTCAGGACTCTGCCATACTTTTGCTAAATCCTCCAAAGTTTCCGGTCAAGGTTTGATACTCCATGAACCCTTTTTTTAATGGTTGACCATTCTTGATATATTCGATTGCCTTTTTGATTTGTTTGTGCACCATATGTCTTTAGCGGAATCTTCCAGTTCATAACAGCATGGACGCATTGGCAGCTGCGACTTTATCTTATGGCAATAATGAGGGTCCTAAGTTGGTATGCTACTAGCTCTACATTAATTTAGAAGGTCGTTAAATGAGAAACCGTGTTTATATATAGCGAGTAATTATTTTTCTTTTTATGTTAAGTTTTCCATTTTATTGACATATGGTTGAAGCTTAGAGCAGCGATTTGGGTCGAGATGTTGGTAGATCTTTAGGAGTGGTTGATTGTAACAGTAAAATTTATGATGACAGGATGTAATGTTCGATAGTTATATTGAAGCCTAATATTAAACTAATTGGCATTCCATCCTCAACTGGTTGTTGAATCCTGAACGTTTAACATGTACATGTAGTTTTGCACTGTTTGTCTGTCTAGGATCCTTTTATGAATGTCTAGTTATCTTGTTTCACTTTTCTGCTGTTCTCATATAGTTAATTTTTGGGTTCATCATCTTGACAGAGAATCTAGTGGCTGTCTCTTAGTGGGGAGAACTAAAGAAAGTGTGTCTCTTCTATATAAATTGGTTGTTCAATGATTTAAACAAAGGAAAATCATCTTGTAAGGCATTGCCACTTGATAGAATGAGATTGATGCCAGGTTATATAGTGTAGTATGACAGATAATTTAACGATCTATTTTTTGGTTCTGGACTGTATAACATACTGATGGGGAATTTTAGGCTTGGAATGATGCATGCGAAGCAACATATCAACGGTATTGGGCATTGGTTATTGGCTCTCCCAAGGAAAAGGAAGGCTTAATTCGTGCTCGTCTTTCGAAGGTTCTCTCTCGATGAATAACTTTTCTTGTGTTTTGAGGTCACTTTTGAGAAATAATATTGTGCTCAATATTGTTTGTATGTTTATTATTGCTGATTGTAGGTGCTTCTTGATGATGGGAAGACCGAACGGATCATCTTGGCTCAGCACTCAGGTTTGGAAGCTTCCTAAGAAGCTGTAACCGAATATTGGGTGCTAGGGCCTATAATAAATGGATGACCATGGATTGAACTGCGTCCGTATACTTTGCATAAGCATCAGGTACTGTGCACATTTGTCTCTGATGTAGGTTAAAACTACCTAATTTAAGGGAATTGTCTATAACTAGTTTATGAAAGTTCTTCGTTAGCTTCGACTTGTGAAATTATGTCATAATTTGAGATCAAGTTCACCTCTACCATTGACGTTGGAGGGCCGCCACAATTGTGCACCCTAGCCTACAAATGGCAGAGGTACATTCACAACATTATCATTTTACTTTTACATTTCACATTTCTTATCATATAAGTGAGGCGATTCCATCTTCAACCGTTGCTGATTGAGTAGAAAGGCTAATTACAGTGTGCTGATTTGGTCTCATGCTCTCTAATTGGCCCTTCTGAATTTGATGCTTTTATGTCAAATCCATGCTATACCCTTTTGAAGGTGACGCTTTCTTGAATTTTCATGGTTCATATTTTGACTGGCATTTTATGAATAGTGAAAAAAATTATCTTATTGTTTCTTGTTTCTTCTAAAGAATTTGAACTTTGTTGAAGTTGCTTGTTTATAGTTAATTTCAGGTCACACCATGTTCTCTATAGGATGCTTCTTCAATTGAAATTGGTTTAGTTCCACCAGTTGATCTGTTAATATCAAAATTATTGCAAGATAATGATGTAATTATTAGTAGTGAAACAATGCTTTGCCTTAAGATTATGAATAGAGAATTTGTCTCTGCAAAGTATTGCACACTTAAAGCGGATTATGATTGTCCATAAGTATGGTTATAGTGTTAGGATTAATGCCCTAAGAGCTTGTAATTTGTAAACGTTTAAATAAATAATAAATAAATAAAATTTATTTTATTCAAATTAATGTGCATTTATGAAATGTTTGCTTCATACAAATATCATGTAACATCCATGATTACTTATGTAGTCTCAAACTAAGTATGTAAGTGTTATATACAAGAGGATTTAGTTTGAGATTAATAATCTAAAGAGTCCGTAGAAAGCAAACAAAGCTGGGTACTTTGTTTGTGGTAAATCTATAGCTGCGGTCCATTTCGTATGTGATACGATGATCTTATCTGGGATTGTTCATATGGCGATATGAAAATGGAGACACTTATATAATAGAGGTTATATAGGACTGGACCACGATAAAATGAATTTCTTATTAATATCCGTTAAACAAAGAAATTCTTCTTTATCAACTAGATGATCATATATGGATTGATCTTAATCCTGAGTGTTTTATGGACTCCTATTTGTTGGATCATATCTTTTGATTTACATGGATGAGACTGTTATAGATTTACGGTCAATATGTTTCGTACTTTGGAGATGTGATTTAATAAATGGTTGGGAACATTCTACATAATAGTGGAATCCACTCCTTCTTGTAAGAAGTAGATGAGTAGTTCTCTTAAGTGTTGATTTAGGTCTTGAACAATAAGATCGCTCAACTTTCTGTTTACGGGTAAATGGAAAGATAAATTCATAAGTTGTTATGAATATATTGTTCATTAGAGAATCAATGGTACTTAATGGAACAAGATATAATTAGAGAGGTATAACGGATTTTAATAACCTAGCTCTAATTATGAACTACTCATGGAGGATCGAACCATATGAAATTATTAAATCAATGGACACTGAAAATTCAGATTGTGTAAAACATCTACAATTTTGAGAGTTCAACCTTAAGTTTTTAGTGGAGTAACTCTAAGGTTAATAATAGTGAATTATTAATTAAAGAGTTTAATTAATAATTCCGATATTATTGGAGCTCAAATTGTAGGTCCATTTGGTCCCCTTGGTAGCTCACAACCACATAAAGAAACAAATTGAAGAATATAACTGGATTGTCTGATTATTGGTGTACATATAAATTTATGTACATGTTTATAAATTATTTAAATAATTTGATTATTTAAATATTTATAATTATTTAATTAATGGTTAATTATTTAATTATTTGTAGAGGTCATGGGTTCAATTATAAATGATGTTATTAAATTAATTATGATTTAGAATCATTTAATTTAATGAAATAATCATTTAATTAATTAATGGAAGTAATAATTTTAATTGGAATAAGATTCCATTTAAATTATATTACAAGAGTTTTAGTTTAATGGGAATTAGATTCCATATTAAATTAAAAGAATAGAATTCTAATCCAATAAGGAATTTGATTCCATATTGGATATAAATTAAGTCTTTCAATTTAAATAGAAATTTGGATTCCTTGTTAAATAGGAAGAGCCCTAGTTTACCAATATATAAAAAGATGTTTTTATGATTGGTAATAGTAGTGGTGATTGAGAGAATTTTTGGCTACTTGAACAAAAAATTTTCATTGATTAAAATCACCTAATAACCATCTACTTCAAAAGGATCTTCAAAAGATTGTGCCCACACACAGTTTCTTTTGTGAAGAGTTATAGCAAGGAAGATCAGGTGGTGAAGAATCTGCGAATCAAAAGGGATCAATTCAATCTTCATGCAAGATAAGATTCGATCTTATTATTTTAATTATTGAATCGTTATTACTAGCATCAATCGGGTATGTTTTGTTTGAAATTTTTTTAAAATTCACGTTTCCGCATTCGAATTAAAATCGAATTTTCCCTTCATATAGCTCCTGCAAATGGATGATTAATTTGTTTTAAAAGTTATACTAAGATGCTATGCGTGTTGAAAAGCCTTCTGCCTCCTGAAGCTTTGCCAATCAATGTATTTGGAAAGTAGACAATAGCTTATTTGTTTTCCTCCATCTTTGTGCTGCTCCGTGTCCATTAATTGTGCTGAGGCTTTGGGCACTTCAATTGTTGGTGACTATAAGTATGGTTGGTTTGTGCATGGGAAATGGAAGCAAATGACGCTTGTTGACATTGAGCCTACAACTGGTGTGCCTTACAAGTTGCGAAGGCCAGAAGGTTTAGATATTCGGAAGGGAAGTGTCTCGTCTAAGGTGCCCCTGTTACATCTTCACTGTAGAGAGCTTGTACTTCCAAACTAAACTAACTTAAGTTTATACCCTTTCTAACTTATTTTGTGAGAGTCTAATCATGGTACAAAAAACCATTTGGAAATTATGGGTATGGGTGTATGGCATTTTTAAGCATTGTCAAATAAATTATGGGTATTGTGACCAGCTACTTGCCAACAAAGATATTACCAAAAAATAAAAAAAAGGGCAAAAGGAAAAACTAATATGTTTAATAATATAGGCATTTGTTTTGTTGATATGTTCCTTTTAGCATAACTTAAATGATAAATTAAGAAGTCAACTGGTCATAACCTTTATTGTATCCTACAACCACCAACCATCTTGTTTTCATGAAGAGATCAAATTGATGGAGTGTTGCATCATAAGGATTGTGACATCCCAACTAGGTTAGCACCCCACAAAACCTTAAATCATGTGCACATCACCCCATCGACTGACCAATTTATTAAAGTCAAGAAAAGACAAGAAAAATACATGGAGTTATGGGGGAATAAACAACCTCTACAAGTCATGAAAAATGTTAAAAAGTACGTAAATATCAGTTCTTAACAAGATAACAAAAATCTAGACAAGAATAGCACTGAAGTCAACATCTAAGGAAAAAACCATGACAATGTGAATGAGTCGCAACTTGATTGCCTTCATGGTAAATATGGGACACAAAAATCTGCATGGAAGAAAGAAAAAAGCCAGCCTTTCTAGAAAGCCAAAAAATGCCAAGGAATTAACATAAGAGTCCCAGTAAATCCAAAACTTACTCTAACTTCCACCCCCTTATTACGTCATATAATTCCGCTTCAAATGCCAACGTAGTCCCGAAGGAGTTCCAAGCAACCTGTCACAAAGTCACAAACCTATGACATGTTTGAACATACCATCGCAACCAGAACGACTTGGAGTGCCATAGGAATAATCTCATTTCTAGCATACCACAAAGACCAATGAATTGAAGCTATTTTTGCCATCCAAAGGGAAGAGAACTAGAGACTAAAAGTTAATGTCAAAGTCTGATAAAGAATCTAGTAACATCCAAAGAGAAATCTAAAGTTACCTATGTCAAAAATACTAGCAAAAGAGCGTAAGAACAGGACCAGCACAATTTGTATCCAATTGCCTAACTAGCAAAGCAAAACCTGCAACATGAAGGAAAATAGGCACCCGAGTTTGTGTTAATTGTTCTCTGAAGGTAAGCTGTTGTGAAAAATGGTGCCGTAATAGAGTATATCGTGAAGGAGGGACATAAATTTCCAAATTTGCTTACCCTAAGAAACCAAAGTAGAAGCTAGTTGAAAAAAATGAATAGGTTTTTTTAGAAGAAACTATACCAGAAGAATCTATTTAAATAAAACGTCCTTAGAGTTTGTAATAATAATCTTATTTCCAATTAGAATACGAATCTATGGATGACGATTCTAAAAAAGAGATGGTACATGCCAAGAAATATCAAATTAATAATCAAACATTATTGCATCAAGAAAACTATGGCCCTGAACAAGCATAATCATTAATTTAGCTAGGAGTTCACCCAACCAATTATCCAACCAATAGTGAAGCTTATGATAGAAGTTTGACATTTAGATTGTGTATGTTGTCTACTTGACTTAAAAGATTTACAGGTTGGTGTTACATGTTTTAACCAATAACCCCATTTGCATTTTTATCTAAAGAGCTTTTTAGCCAAAGAATTTCCATTCTATTTCTATTACTTCTAGGGTAGGATAGTCTTTTCAATTTCCACATATCTGTTATTAACCTTTTTTGGTAGGCTACAACTTTTCTTTTAGATTAAAGAAGGTGATGACGTGATAAACTTTGATGGTTGATTTTTAAATTCATTTAATATATCATAAAATGATTAAATTATCTCTTAATGATTATTGTAAAATTTGATTAACAATTAATGAGGTGTTTTTATTGAGTTCATGAAAAATGTAATAAAAAAAATTGAAAAAAAAAAAGTTTATCACCATCTGGTGGAGCTCTAGATCTCCATTCACCACCAAATGGAGATCTAGAGATCTCCAAAATCAAATATAGCACAAAAGTAAATTATTTTCACTTAATAACACAAAAGGAAAACTACAGAGAGCAAACTAATTGGACAATAGTGAAAATCGAAAATACGAGCAAATTAAGTGATAATAACACTTACTTTGGTATTTGACTGTAAATCGAACCTGAATTACTTGACGCACACCTAAGACAGAAGAGGAAACAACAGAGTCAAAATATAAATTTAGAGCTTTTAAGATCAAACAAAGAAAATAACAACTCACTTGTATATTTGATCCTTAAATAAGCTTAAAATTAAATTACTTAATACAAACTTATTTTAAATTATCTTAAAGCAAATATATGAATTTATGGGATAACATTAAAAGGTGGTTTCTAAAAAGTTTTCACATTTGCTTTATTCCTTTATCGTCCCATTATAAATTATTTTTCATAGAAAGTGCCAGAAACTCGAGGGAGGGCCTGATTGGTGCTTGGCTGGCCTACCATCCATTTTCTTACTACTGAGTCATCAGTCAACTTAAATAATATGTAGTTTGTGACATGCAACAAAATTAAAGTATGCAGCTTTTGGACAGGCTAAAAGACAAAATTGACAACCGAAAAACAAATTTTTAGTGTCTTAAAATTAAAATGGGCGGGGGAGGGAGAACTGATGCAGAAACAAAACAGCGCAGCAAACAGACAAATGAAATGCTTGCATATGAAATTACCTCCATACAGGGATCCGGTCTATTTACAAGCAACACCACGTTCTTCAATAACTTTTTTAAATTTATTATATAAATGATATGATAAGGTAATTTATAATTATTATAATATTAATATAATATTTCATAACTGTTATAGCATATGAATAAATTCTTAGCTTATATAATGTTATTCTTTCAAAAAATAAGGAAATTTTTTCAAACATGATATTGGGCAACAACAATTATTGAAGTTCAGTCATTAAGTTAACCGATTTGAGATAAAATTAGTAAATTTCCTCTCGGTGGTCATTTATGTCTCATGTCATAGTTTCAAATAAGGGAGTGGATAATTGAGCTTCATAAATAATAATTAATCTCAATAGATACCGACAACACTATAATTTATTCAATATCAGCTTCCAAAAAATAAGTTTGAGATGGATTAATAATCACACATTTTATTATATTATAATTGTTAATACGTTTATGCAGAATATTTTATAATATTTTATTTTTTGTTTGATCTCAAACCGCAAAGAGAAAAAGTTTAGTGGATAGAAAACAGGAAGGGTAATAATAAAGAGAGAGAGAAAGAGAAGGGGGAAACTTTGATATCAACACTGCAATGCTTTAATCCAAAAAATTAATATGTTTAATTAATGAGGACCCAATTAACAAAAGTAAACATTTCCTAAAGGTTTAGGGTTTCATAATATAGTATTTCTTGTTTGATCTTCGCACGTGTACACTCCACTCTAACACATATCTAGCTCATCTCTGTTGGATTTTCATGTAACAAGAAAAAAAAAATTGTGTTGTTACTTTAAACAGGTAGGCCGTCAAGACCATAGTTAATTAATTAATTACTTTCATTCAATAGTATATATAAAGCACTACCCACTTCATGCAAAATAAGTCGTCGTTTTATATATACTAAACTATATCACCAGCACGTCCATATACCTTCATACCCAAATAAAATAATTTCAATATTGATTCTTGATTTTTTAAAGCTTTCATGTCAGATTTAACTTAATTTTCCAATAAGTTCTGCTTTGGTTTCTTGACCCAAAGATCTTGAGCCAAAACTAGTCACTTGACGCTGTTAGATACCGTACCACCATATTAAAATGAAATTATCCAGGTTAAAAAGAGATTTCTGTTGTGATTCATAAGTCATGTGTAACACACAGGTAGAGAAATTTCGAACTTAATTATTGTTTGTGGCTTTACCCTGTTTTTTCTGTATACTCAGCCACTAGAAAAAAAAAAAAAAAAAAAAAAAGGCCCATTTACACTTTCTCTTTGCATCAATATCGCTAGCGCAACGCGATTTCTAGCAACATTGGAAGACTTACAATTAATTTGAGAGGTAATAAAAGTATCTAGGTTTTCTTTTTATTTTTTTCCTCTCATCTCAAATTCATGATTTGCTTTTGGAAATATTGAGCCTTGATTTGATTCCTAGGTTTTTGCACAAGGGTGCATTAGGCTTGATTTATGGACTCTGACGTAACAACTAAAGTTAGAATTTTTTTTATTAGGATATACTTAACAGCAAATTCTGAAAATTTGCATGTGATGAGATTAATATGTCTATTGCTTATATAATAAATTTTATAATTTTCTGTTAAATGCATCAAGAGATATAAATTCAAAATGAGCTGTGGTCGAAACCGAAATCTGCAGGACAGATTTCGGGTTTTTGAGGTTTGATGTTTTTGAGCATGCTAGTGATGGTGGAATGATCTGAAAATTTTTCTGTAGGTTAGTCCATATATTTTGTGTCTTCATGCAAAATTTGCAACAAACTAGATGCTTAGATAATTAAATAAAAATATAAGAGTAAAGATAGGTTTGATTGGAAATGTTAGACACTCAAGACAGGTTTTTAGATTTAGAGTGAGGGATTGTTTTGATTTTATAAGTGCTCTTTTTTGGCCCTATATTTGTGACAATTTTCTAATTATAATTGTATAGAAATCGATTGATTTTTGGATATAGAAATAAGTTGACTTGGATTGTTCTGGGTAATAAAATTGTTCATAGCACATTTGCTTTCTTGTAATAAATTTAGCCCTTATAATTGAATGTTTTATATTTTATTCGTTGCTATGTTATATTAAGCAAAGTATATTTTATACTTTAATTATTGTTTTCTAAAAATGTTTTTGACAAATATATTTTGAATAGTCTTTTACAAAATGCACACAAAACTTAAGTTTTTACTAAATACTAGGTTTCATGAAAATATATGCAAAAGTTTGTTTAAGTTAATATGAAATTAATATAGCATATTTTCAATTTATTTTATTCTCAAGATTCGTTAAACATGAAAATATATTATAATTGTGATTTTGGAAATTGTTTTTTATATGAAATATTATAAAACATTTTGACTCATTGTTCGTAGTTCCGTTACCATAATTATTATCCCAGCTGGGTTATTGTGCGCATACCTACCACCACTGTTACCATTATCATTATCGTTGAATTGTATGGGTATATGTGGCATACCATTACCTTTGCCGTAAGTATTACGTGACATAATCTACTAGTTTTTGTTTAATAAATGTTTATGTTAAATGTTTTCTATTATAATATATATTTATCTTATATGGTTCATTTATTGAAAATGGTGCAAGTGGTTTATTGTTTTCTAATGTTGTGTTATATTTACTTATAGAGTTAGAGTCTCACCCCTCATCATAATGTTTTTGTAGAGTAGGTACAATTATGGCAGGATGTTGATTTTCATATCACTTAAGGATTGGTTTCAACAAGGAACCATTGGCTAGAGCCTGTTTCTTATTGTTTCAATTGTTTTGTTTTGTTTTGTGTTTTTTTGTTTTTTTTTTTTTCAGTTTTATCTCTTTGTTAGGATTAATTTTCACTTGGTTTTTGTTATTGCTAAAATATTTATTAGTTGGAATTTGACTTTAAGCTTTTGATTGAACAAAGTACATTATGGAATTTAAATTTTACCAAGAATCATTCTAGATTTTTTTTTTTTATCGAAATTTGGGGTGTTACAAATAACTTTTAAAATTTAAAAAAAAAAAATCATGGTCACCATATCATTTTTCAAACCCAAATTAGTTAAATGTTTAAAATAAGAAGAGTTTTTTTTTTTTTTTAATCTTTTTATTTCATGCGAAACCCATATTCTTCTTCAAAACTAAATCTTTTCTCTTCAATGGAACCTAGATCTACAACAATTCTCTTAAATCAAAATCACAACATACTTCTTTTCTTAAATTAAACACTTTCTCTTCTATATAAATTTTTAAAAAAGAAAAAAAAAATGAAGCAAATCGATGGAGATCTCCTCCAATGAAAATGGAATAACATCCATCTCAAATGGGAACGTCTCCATCAAACATGGAGCAGAGTCCATCTTTGATGGAGCAATGATCTCCATCAGAGATGGACACCATCCATCTCTCATGAAGCTTGAGATCAAACTAACAATACGATAACCCAATTGTTACACACATAGTAGAGACAACACACAAGTGAAGGAAAACAAATGAGAGAACACAGAAGAGCAACTACAAAGCTAACTAATAGGACAAAAATGAAAATAAAAATAACAACAAATTAAGTGAAAATAGCAACTTACTTCAGTATTTGATTGTAAATCGAGCTTGAATTACTTGAAGCACACCTAACACAGGAGAAGACAATAGAGTCAAAATAAAATTTTAGAGCTTATGAGATCAAACAAAGAAAATAACAAAGTAAGGAGGCCAAAATAACAACTCACTTGTATATTGATCCTCAAACAAGCTTGAAATTGAATTAATTGATACAACCTAAAGGAGACGACAATGAAAACCAACAATGAAATACTGAAATTATTTAAAAACAAAGTTATGAATTTATTTTAGAGAAGAATGAATTGCACAAAATCCCCTTGAGTTTTGCCAAAAAACATATGAATGAATTGCACATAATTGAATTTTCCAAAAAAAAAAAAAATAGATGAAAACATATTTTACCATTTTATTACACCAAACCCCTATACCATCAGTTGACTTCCATCAACTTTAACAGTTAACAAAAATTTTTGGTCAAATGACCATTTTGCCCATGAATAAGACCCAAAAATAATTAAAATAATTAAATATAAAATAAAAATTATTAATAAATATAATAATTTAAAAATATGAAATAAAAATTCATCACCATCACCAAAGTCAGTTTCATCTTCATATTGAAAATAATACATATATATATATGTATGAAATAAAAATTCATCACCAACACCATCACCAAAATTGAAAATAAATTAAAAATTAAAACCTATAAATAATGCATAAAAGGCAACTTCATTTTCTTCTTCTCTTTACTCATCGACCAAACCCAAGGCTCAAAAAAAAAAAAAAAGACCCACCATTACCATCATTAGATTCATCACCATCATTAACAAAACCCACCATCATCAACAAAATCCACCATCATCACCATTGTCGATCTTCTCTTCTCCTCTTCCATTCTCTCTCTCCCATTCTCTCTCTCTCTCTCTCTCTTAATATTTTTTTTGCTTCAATCTAGGTGGATGTTTGTCGACCCAGATGAAGGCTTCATCTGGGTCAACAAACATCAAGCCAGATGAAGCCTTCATTAGGTCGATGAACCCAGATGAATCTTCATCTAGGTTCATCGACCCAGATGAAAGCTTCCTTTATCTGGGTTTGTCGACCCAGATGAAGAACATGTATTTAAAAAAAAAAAAAAATGAACGAACCCAAGTGTGACCTGGGTTCGTTCAAAGCTAAACTGATTGTTTGTTGATGTTTGTTGATGAATAATGGAGAAGAACACTAGTTGTCTATTGATGAATAATAGAGAAGAACACTGATTGTTTGTTGATAAAGCTGAAACTAGTGTTTGTTGATGAAGAATGGAGAAGAACAACTAATTATTTATTGATGAAGCAAAAACTAGTGTTTGTTGATGTTTGTTGATAAAAAATTGGTGTTTATTAATATAGAATGGAAAAGGAGAACACTGATTGCTCTTTGATTTGGTTTTTGAAGTTGATCTTCTAGATGAACTTCAACTTGAAGATCAAGATCTGGGTTCAAAACCTAGATTTTCAATCTTACTATTTTTTTTTTTTGCATTTTCAATAATTTTTTAATTTTTATTTTTAAATTAATCTCCGCCGTCCAATTATGTGATAGATGGTAAGGACCTCTTTAAAATATTTTTATTTTTTTATTTTTTTTAAATTCTTATTTATTTTTTATAATTTTAAAATTATATTTAATAATTTTAAATTTAAAAAAAATATATATAAGAAAATTATCCATCATTTATCTCTTAGATGGATGGTAGAGATACATTTTTAATTTTTATTTATAATTTTTATTTTATAGTTAATAATTTTAATTATTTTTTATCTTATTAATGAACAAAATGATCATTTAACCAAAAATTTTGGTCAATCGTTAAAATCGATGGAAATCAACTGACAATGTGAGAATTTAGTGTAATAAGAGGGTAAATATACTTTCATTTGTTTTTTGATAAACCTTGGGGGGGTTTCGTGCAATTTATGCTTTAGATAATTGATAAGTTTGTGGGACAATATTAAAAGGTGCTTTCAAAAAAGTTTTCACATTTGCTTTATCCTCAAATTTCAACAATTACCCGTCACCATTGACACTCCTTCCAAAAAATATCTTCTATCTAATTGGAAATCTCTTCTTCCAAAATGTTTTCTACCATAAATAAGAAAGCCATGTTGGACAAATGAATTGGTTGTCCCAATTCCATAATTATTTTAATTTTTTTTTTTGGTGGTTTTCGATTTCATTATTAGATTACAAATATTTTTTTTTTGAAAGAGTAATAAATTACAAATTTATTTTTAAGGTTATTATCAATTTAACTCCTAAAAGTGAAAATAATATCAAACCAATATTGACTTTGAAAATATTAGCTAAAAAAGTTCAATCGTCAATTGAAATAATAAACCAGTCGTTAAAATAACGGTTTCAAGAATTTGGAGGGTATAGTCATCAATGTCAGTGTATATATATGAAGCGGGGATAGTTGGATTAAGTTAAAAGATTAAATAAAAATTAAAAATTAAAAAACTAAATAAAAATAAAAATAAATACCGTCCCTCTATCCTTCTGTCTCTCTTCTTCTTCCCAACTATGTTAATCTCTCTCTTTCTCTCTCTCTCTGTCTCTCTTCTATTTCAACTCAACTCTTACCCACAAAGATCCAAGCTCACCGTTCGGATCTAGTATCCGATTGGCGAGTATGACAACAACACCATCATCACCGTCCACTATCCAAATCTAACCACTCACATCCTTTTTCTCTCCTGCGTAGTCCCTACCTCTTCTCTCCTTTCTCTCCCTCTCATTTGCCGCCACTGGTCCCTCCTCCTCCTCTCCCTTTATTCTTCCATCTCTGCTGCCAGCTCCACCCTCTCCACCACTCCCTTTTCGCCCTTTCCTCTTCCTCTCTCTCTACTCCGCCACTCTCCACTTCGACCATCACCTAACAACAACGTTTTCATAGACTCGCTGCTCCATCTCTGACCAAACCCACGATGGTTGTGTCTTCGACCAAACCCACCACAACATTACCACCAAACATCCATGGCCGAATAGCTTCAAACCCAAACGTCATTTGGGTTCGAAGACCCGAAATCGTCATCTAGGTTCGAACCAGAAAATCGCTCTCAATCAAAGCTATTCGCGGATGATTCGTCGCTATTGGTTGTAGAAGGGACTGGGTGATTCGATGCTAGTGGTAGGAGGACAATGAGGAACGACGGGTTATGTACTGTAGTCGTGGAGCGATACGACAATAAGGAGGTGGATCTGCGGACGCTGTTCTTGGGTTCGTTGATAATTGAATAAGTGATTATTGAGTTTTGCGAGTTTGATATAATTGATGAAATTTGGGATTTGATGTAATTGGATGAAATATGATGATGATGAAGATTATGGGTTTTGGTTGTTATGAGTTGTTGTCTCTTGATCTAGGTTTTGGTTGTTGTAAGGCTAGGAACTGAGTTTCTTAGATGTATATGTACTTTGGTTGCTTTCTTTAGATCTGGGATATGTATGTTTTTCAAACGAACCCAGGCACTAAGTTCATTCATATTGGTTGCCAGGGTTCGTTCGTACTGGGTTCGTTCATTCTTTTTTTTTTTTAAGTTTTTTTTTTTCTTTTGTTTTTTTAATTTTTTAAGTTTTTTTCAAATGTTCAAATGTGGAGATCTAGGGGAATTTTTTTTATTTAATTTAATTTATTTACTTTTTATTTAAAATTTTAATTTATTTAAATTAATATCCACCATTCCATTCCATCTTAATGGTAGAGATATAATGAAATTGTTTTATTTAATTTATTTATTTTTTAAAATTAATCTTCACTATTTATCTTAAAATAGACTATGGAGATTAGATGAAAATTTTTTATTTAAATTATATTTAAATTTAATTAATTAATTTTTATTTAAATTTAATTTATTTAGTTTTTATTTAATTTTTTACTTTTTTGTAAATTTATAAGAGTATTTTGGATTTTTAATGTTTTTGTCATAAAACTATTAAAAATCTCGATGAAAATCACTTTTGGCAAATAGTAAGAGATTTTGTTGGCTAATACTTTTGAAAAAGGGGTAAATTAATGTTATTTTTCTTTTCAGGGATTTTTTGGATTTTTTCCCTTATTTTTATGAAAATGAACACAATGAATTGAAACGTCCAGAGACAATAATAAAGTGAAAAGCTGCCCATTAAAATGGAATTATCTGAAAGAAAGGAACACAAACTCTTGCGACATTTTTTTTTTGTATTTTTCATTGAAATGCAACCATACTTTTCTTCGTCTTTTCAAAAGTAATGGAAATAATATGTGATGAATTCTTATTACTATACCTTCTACTTAATAGTTCGAGCCCCATTTGTTTTTTCAAGTACTTGATAGTTTGTGCTTTGATAAATGTTCTTCCTTTCAAATGTTTTTTTATTTCTTCTCTTTCATCTATTTTTTTCTTCCATTTTTCTCTCTCCTTTTTCTCATCATTTTTCTATTTCGATTCTTTTTTTCTATCTCTACTATATCATTTTTCGTGAAAGAAAAACCTAAACTTTATTTTAATATTCATAATAATGAGTTGAATAGTTATTTATAGTGAAAATATGATTAAGTTGTTTTGAATCAAGAAGATTTTTCTTTTTTTTTTTTGTTATTTATAGGTTGGATTTGTAAGATTGCTTGAATTAAAAGTTGAAAACAAGAAAATAATAATAAAAAAACTCGAATTTGAGAAAAAAGAAACTTAAAGATTTGAGAAAAAAATTTGAGAATGAAAATTTATTAACTCTGGAAGGAAGGAAAGGAAGGAAATTTCCTTTCTAAGAGTTAATTAACTTTCAAAGGATCTTTCGATGGTTGATTTTTATCTTTCCGAGACTTAATAAGTAGTTCGTAAAAATCAAATCTGGTGCAAGGACATTGTTATCCGTGCAAGGTATTGTTGTTTGTGCACCTCTTTGGGTGCTATTGAAACTCTAATTATCAATTACATAATAGAGACACAAAAGGTGGGCTCACAAGATCTATATTTCACCGTGTATTGTGTGTATAAATAGTTGTGGATCTATTTAAAAATACATATTAAAAATAATAATAATAAAAAAAAAGCCTACCTTATTTACTGTTGGAATTATGGTTGGATCTTATGGTTGGCTGCCAATCTGCCATGCACCGTCTGACCTCTGCAATGATTGTTTTTTTTCTCAATATCTGCAATGATGATTTTTACAATGTTAAATATTTACAATTTTAAAACAAAAGGCTATATTTAACTTTTAATTTATTAAACTTTTTCACCGAAATATGTAATTGATTTATTATTGAGTTGGACTATAATACCTTAACTTGAGCAATGGTAAATAAACTCTCCCAATAAACTCTCTTAAGATATTCTCTATTCAATATAACACACATGTATAAATTATAATTTTGTGAATTACTTGAAGTACACCTAAGATAGAAAAAGGAAACAACAGAGTCAAAATAAAAAATTTAGAGCTTGTGAGATCAAACAAAGAAACTAACAAAATAAGAAGATCAAAATAACAACTCACTTGTATATTTGATCCTGAAACAAGCTAGAAGTTGAAGCACTTGATACAAGATCAAGGAGACAACAGAGAAAACCAACAGTGGAATACTGAAATTATCTTAAAGCAAAGATATGAATTTCTTTGATAAGTTTCATTGAAAAGTCTAGAGATAGTTACTGAAAAGCTGGCCCATTAAAATGGAAATTACTTTTCATAGAAAGTGACAGAAAGTTGAGGGAGAGCCTGATTGGGGCTTGGCTGGCGTACCTTCAAATGATCACCACAATTTTCAACCATACGACACCTCACCTATGACCTGTCTCTACCGTCAATTGAATACCACACCTACCACTCCTTTGGTTCATGCTGTGGCACATATTTCTCCATTAATCACAATGACTTATTTTTCTATAAACACATTAATTGCACGAAGCAGACATCCTTAGCCATGACCGCTGCATTCTTACCATGTTGATAGCGCTTCTTCAAACTGGGACATACGGTTCGTTTGGTGCATCGGACATTTTGTGGGATTAGAAATTATCCATCCCACAAATTGGGCTGGTAAAGGAAGGGAAGCTTCATTTCCCAGACCCAAGTGAATCCCACCAATATTGGTGGGTTTCGCAGGTATCATTCATGCGATTTTTTTTATTATTTTTTATTTTTTTAATATTTTAAAATGAATATAAATGATTTAATAATATAATGTTAAATTTATTTAAAATTATATGTCAAAAATATATATTTAAAAATATATATTTATTTAAGATAGTTTTATAAAGTAAAATTTTTTTATATTAATTTAAAAAATATATAATTAATTTTTGTTTTTATTTATTATTTACATTAAATATATTTAAAATTAATTCAAATATTTTTATTTAAAAATAAATTTAATTTAGTATTAAATTAATTTTGTCAAAGCCAATCCAATCTAACCCCAACTTATCAAACAAATTACAGTACATATTCAATCTCATTTAATCTAATCAGGGACGTAATTAGGATTATCTGATAGGGTAAACTAGAATAAATTTGTTAAATAAACTTTAATTATACCAAAAAAAATTGTAAATTGAAACACTTACATATACTTAGAGGGTACCTAATGAGTTTTACTCTTAAAATTCATATTGTAAATAAATATATTAATTAAAAGAGAAAAATAAAAAAATCCAACAAAGTATGAAAGAAATATAAAATAATATAAACAATCTATATTTTGACAATTATAAATTATTATTATACTTTAGATTAAAGAGTGCATTAGGAAACTCACTAAAAGTAGAAACTATTAAATTTAAATAATATGATATGTGATTGTATAGTGAATAAATTATATGAAATTTCATATTTAATGTCTCAAATCAAAATTTTTACAAATACCATGTTTGAATAGAAAAGTAAATATAAATAAGAAATATGCAATTAACTGAAAAAAGAAAATGCATATGTATCTTGGTATGAAAAGAATTAATAACTAAAAACTATATAAATGAATTTGACTTTATATTATATTATGTGTACATATATATATATATATATATTTTTTTTTTTTCTGGATGTACTAAAGTAGGTTTGAGCTCATCTTAGCCCATGAAAAACTCCATCCATGCATATAATCCAATCCAATCATATTTCATTCAAGCATCGCACCAAACGGGGCCATGGACTCTTGAAACACTTTATCTCAGCTTTCTTATTATCATCAATAATCTGCGTTGCCTCATCAATCATCTTGTTCACACCATCCAGCCAATTCACAACTTCTCGTTCCATCTCTTTCCCACTATTTTCAGGTTCATCAATTGAATGTTGCACCATCTCTTTTCTACCTTGGAGCATCCGAAGTTATATATATATCATAACTGGGACAATTATAGATAACAGATTAAACTAAGAAAATAACAATAATAAAAATCGATAATAAAAGTAATATAATAGCAAAATGTTTCCAAGGTGAAACTAGGAAAAATGCAAATGGTTTATAAGCCAAATAACAACTTTTACGTGGATATCTGTGGTTGATGAAGTCCGAAATTACTTGATACCCACCAGGAGAGAACAATGCTAAAACGTTAAACCAAGTAAAAGATAACGAGTTATTTCTGCGGTGGCATGAAAATGGCCCCGCGTCAAATTATGTTAACTTTGGAAATATGTTTATTAACGTATTAAAGAAATTTTTATAATATAAAACTAGAACAAATTTGAAAATTTGTTATTTTAAGGAGGATAAAATTGAAATAATAAATTTATAAAATCATCAAATGATTTGATATTCGGTGAAAATAAAAAAAAAAATGTAGCTTTTTATTTTCAGTAATTTTTGAGTGGTTTTAAGTGGTTTGATCACTTAAAAAAACAAATAAAAATCACTTAATTAACCTAATTCGGTACCATTAAGTGTTAAATGCAAAAAACAAATAACCCCTTAGAAGAAGAGGAGAATTTGGATCGTGTTTTATTTTATTTTATTTTATGTTATTTTTTAAAATCTGTCCATTTGTTTATTCTAGATCATTTCTGAATTATCTTCGGAACTAATTGCACAACATTCCTTAAAATATGTCTAAAAAAACACACAAATATATTTATCTATTTAGTTCAATCTCATCAACTTTAATAATTGATCAAGATTTTAGGTTAAATAACTAAAATATGCTCAACATTATAAACTAATTAGTTTGCTCATGAATAAGATTAAAAAATTAATAAAATAAAATTAATTAAAATTTTTTCATGAAATAAAATTTTAAAAATAAACAAAAAAAAATTTGGAGACTCTACTATACTATATGTTGTTCTTCTTTATGCTTCCTCAACAAACATCAAATTAACAACCACAACAAACAAAGAGATCTGAAGACAAGATTGGATTATTAACCATTTGATAAAAGTTGAAAAAAAAAATGATAACGGGTCTCCTTCATCGGAGACCAGGGGTCTCTAGTGAAGGAGGTCTCCTTTGCCGGAGGCCCAAACTGGTCTCCATGGCAATAGAGACCAGGGTTGTACATGCTCGTTAATGATCTTATGCTCCATTATAAATGCATATCTACCTGCTTGACAAATGTTTCAGATGGTATTTTTTTTTTTTTGAAATGTTTAAGATGTTTTTGATAAATGTTTCAGATGTTTTATTTGTTCATGAGTATGCTTGATTTTGATTAATGATCTTTAATTTACTTAAATGAGCTAGACTGAAATTGATTGGAAGATTATGTAGTGCTTTATTAAATATGCCAAGCTTGAATGATTGACATATGCATGATATGCATATCGTCTTTTAAATAGAGGAAAAAGGAAAATTATTTTCATGAACGATAATGAAGTTCATGAAAAAAATTGTTATTCATGAGTTTACTCCTATAAGATTGCAGTTTTTTTCTTTATTATTATTATTATTATTATTATTTTGAGAGTGGAAGAAATTGAAAAAGATTCACGTGTGTATGAGTTTTGACAATGTGATACCTTGATATGTTGATATTTTGACATGCACAATTTTTTTATTCTGATTGAATGAATTTCATGAATCTCATTGGTGAATAATGTTTTTGTAGAAATTTCATCCATTAACACCTCTCTTTGGTAACAAATGTGTCTTGTCATATCCAGGAGAAGTATGAGGAATTGATTTTTGCATGTAGCTTGATTTTGAATTAATATTCATGATTGAGTTTAATTATCTTGAGGACTTAAATTTTTGAAAGACTGATTCATGATCAGGTTGATATATTTGTGCTATACATGTGCTGAATCGTTGACATTAACATGCTCCAATAGCTGGAAAATGATTGCTTGCAATTTAAAAATATGCTCTTAAATGCCTATAACAAGCATGGATGGTTTTAAGTGTTCATCACATTCTTAATTCATTCATGAATCATACATTGCAATGGAATTGTCTTTCGTATAATTGAGTAGAATTCATAAATTTTATTGGTAATGATTTCTTTGAAAAGAATTACTCAATTTGTTTTCTTTTTAATCATTAGTTGGTATCTACATATCTTGTGAAACAGAAAAACATAAGAAATTCATTGAGTTGTTATACGATATTAATTAAGAGGGAGAGTATGCATTTATATGTGATATGAATTTTGATCACCTGGTGTTAAGCATAAGTGAATGATATAATGGAATTGTCATATGCAGATTTTGAGGGGGAGCTTGTGCTTTATTAATTTGATTTTGATGATTAAAAATATGTTCCTATAAATGAATGAGTGCATATATTTTGAATTAGTTAGGGGTAGCATTCATATACTATATTCTTCCATGGTCTTTATTTTGTGATTTACAGTAGCTTCTCTACAGTTTCTTTATGTCAAATTTTTAGAAATATTTTGGTGGTTTGGCAGCAACATAAGAACGCTTTTAATATAAAAGGCTCTTTCATATTTATTCACCAAAAAAAAAAAAAAAAAAAAACTTCAATTATTTTGGGTTAGTATTATTAGTTTTTTTCAAAGACATGTCGTAACTTATAAGTGCCCTCATTTAAGACCCACCCCTCCCCTTTTTTTTTTTAATAAATCTTAAGATATCACTTTTGAACATAAAACCATAATTTATTTCTCAAACACTTTTGTAATTTCTCGAATCATCTATTTTTTAAAAATATACAATTAAATAATATTAAACCTTTTGCTAAAAACTCTATTTTATGAAAACTCTACACCAAAGACTCTACTATGCCCCGCTTATACAAAAGGTTATGAGTTTGAATCATGTCTCTTTTTTCCAAACCCCAAATTATTGTAATTTTTCAATACATATATAAAAAAAAGAAAGCTTTACTCATAAAAATTTTACTTAAAAAGCCATTACAAACTTATTAATCAAGTTGCATTCGAGTTGAGCAAAAATAATTGGATCTTGTCAAGTTAGTCAAATCGAACCCCTCAACTCTAAGGCCCCATTCAGATGGTCGTATTATATTGGATTGTATTGAATTTGAAATGATTACTAAACAATGCATTGTTTGGTTTACTATAGGATTGGATTTGACTGAAAAATATGTTAAATCAAATTATTTTTAAAAGCAAATATAAATATTTTAAACTATATTGATAAAATATAAAGAATTTAATCATAAATTTAAAATTAATTTTATTTTAAATTTATATATTATTCAAATAAAATAATTATTTTAAATTAATCCCATATTTATAGATAAAATAACTACTTTTTTTATTTGAAAAATTAACTTAACTTTACAATTAATATAATAAAACTAATAAAAGTAATAAAGGCTTGCAGAATACAACAAAACTAAGAAGGGGAAAAAAAGGTGTAAAACCTCGATTTATAAGTTTATTGATTTCCCAGTAATAGTCTCTAGGTAACGATTTGAGATCCTAAATGGTCAATGGAAGTGTCAAAGGTTGTAGAGAACCCTTAAAAATTGATTTAAACCCAATTGGAGATTAAATGGAAGAGTAAAATGGTAAATGATATTGAGTAATTATTAAATGTGATAAGAGACTAAATTAAAAACAAATTTTAATGTTTGTGGTTAAATTAGAATTAAACTAAAAGCTGAGGAACTGAGAATAAAATGTTTTCAGGACATGACCGGAATTATCAGAATTCTTTGTGGAAAAAGTGTGAGAAACGCACGCAAGTTACGCAAAACAAACATAAACACAGCCCAAAACAGAAATCAAACGCAAGACGCAGAACAAGAAGATCGAGAGAGATTGAGAAGGAGAAAGCAAGAGAGGAAGAAAGGAGAAGGAGAGGAAGACCAGTCCAAATCCACGTCGTTCCTCAGTCAAAACTGGTGCTGAAACGTGACCAAAACAGCCACAAATGCAGAAGCCGAAGAAGATAGATCAAGAGAGAGACCGAGAGGGAAAGAGAGATAGCCGAGTGAGGAAGGAGAGGAAGAAGAAGACCCAGCCAAATCCATGCCTTCACGCACCGAACCAGCCACCAAAACAGCCTCAAACCAGAAGCCAAAATAGAAACCAAATGCAGTAGACAAACAGAGATGCGAGAGGGAGGTTTGGCCGAGAAAGAGAAAGGCCGCGCGAAGGAGAAGAAGGAGGAAGAAGACTACTGCTCTCAACCGCCAAACCCAGCCGTTCCAACCGCCAAACTCAACGCCACACTCACTAAAACCGATGCCCAAACCAGAACTGAAACAGAGAAACCAAAGGGGGAGGAGCTCGGCCAAGAAGGAATGGAGGTGGATCTAGTTGTTTCAAGCCATTTTCGAGCTTCCCACCAAGCCTTCAAGCTCACCCAAGTTAGAGAACCAAGATTGAGCAAGAAATCAAAGTGAAAAAGGGGTAAGTTTGATTCAACTCGAAATGGTTTATGTTGAGGTTGTGTTGAAGATTTTGTTGAGATTTGATGTGGGTTTTTATACATTGAGTGAGTTAAGTAATTAGTGACAAAAACAAGAGTAGATCTTGTGAAATCATTGAGGTTTTGGATTTAATTTGAGTTGATTTTGAGGTTGGTTTTGTGATGATAAATGGAGTTAAATTTGAATGGGTGTTATGTGATTAAATGATGTTAATCTAGTTGGGTTTTGATATGATTTATTGTTGTTGATTGTTGTGTAATTAAAAGTGGACAACATTACGTGAATATAAGTTAGAAATTGATGAGTTAGGGTGTGATAAGGGGCTGCCCAAGATGATGATATTGGAAACAAATTAAATTTTGGAATGTACTCTTGTGTTGATAAAAAAAAAAAAAAAAAAAAAAAATTGGTGAGTGGAATTTGGTGTTAAAGTTTGAAAATTTTAGTTTAAGGTTAATTTGAAATTTAAGTTTATTATAGGGGCAAAATGGTCCAATGAAAAGTTGGACGAAATGGACTTTATTTTGAGTTTATTGGAGGCCTAGGAAACAAAAAAAAAAAAAATATTAAAATCTTAAAGAGAAAACAAAACGCTCAATATACTAGTTTGAAGGGTAATTCCATAAATTAACCTATACTGCATCCGTTGATTGTTCTGATAACCCTAACGAGTTTAATTAGACGTGTTGAGGTTATTAAAAGTGAAAGATTAAATTTAGAAATCAAAACCAATAAATGCCCAAAATTAGTAACGAAAACAACACGTTTTTAGCCTAAAACGCCTACCCGATGACCGTTTTCTTCCGTACTGACACTTGGACCGACTAGAGGATGAGTTGGGAAGGTGTTCGGAGTGGAAACGGAACGAAAAAAAAGCCCCAAGTAGGGCTGTGAATAGTATTCGGCCTAAAGGGGTTTAAATCAGACATTTTTCTTTTCGAGCCTCTGAACGCGATTCCGTTAGTACCAAAACGTCCCTAGGTGATAATAAATAGGTTATAGGAGAAGAAAACGGAGTTCGAAACCCTAGAATCAATAAAGAAACAAAAAAGGGAGGTTTATGCGTAAAAATGGTCACTTGGGGGTAATTGTGTAATTTTAGTTATTTCGAGTTTCTAGGAGTTGACGCGAACGTAAATTTACGTATACATAAATTGTGTAGGTGATGAGGACGCACGGGGATCGAGATGAGAGGAGTAGAGGCTTCGTACACGCCATTTGAAGTTTTCCATTTTTGTGAGTGTTTTTCTTAAGATTTTAAACACAGTTTTAATTGATTGAGTTTGATGCGATGAAATTATTTGCTTATTTGAATTTGTTTTAGATGCGTTAATATATGTATGAGTTATAGCTTGAAATGCGGATTTCAATTATATATATATATATATATATGGTTGTTAAAGCATAATTACAAAAATCAAGTTTTCAAGTTTGAATTAAGAAAGGAAAGAAATAACATTTTTCAAAGCCATTAGTTTACTCTTAGAGATTTTCAGAAAAGATTTGACTCGGTCGGTCTATCCTACATCAGTTGGCACAGTCCTGAAAGGAATGAGTCACTAACTTGGGAGGACAAAGTGTCCTAGTCTATCAGTTGAGTCGTCTTGGTTGATGTGGGGTGATGTTTCGCGTGTTATGGTTAGCGTTGGGAAATTCCGCACACAATCGCGAGATCTCTTAGAGCTGTCACGGTTGGTTCTCTACATTGGAGCATTCATCGTACAGAGGCCACATGACCCTAGAGTTAGAGATACTATGGTGTTTTCGAAAGATATCAAGAAATAGTTTTAAAAGAAAAGTAAATTTGAAAGAAGGGTTATTATGAAAAACCCCCCTGGAATGAAAATTAATCGAAATTTACCCCCCATTTTTAAATTATTAGGTAAACTACCCCCTGCCGTTAACTTTCCGTACAAAATGTTAACATTTTCCATCCGAAATAGTAAAATGACCAAAATACCCTTACCATATTCTATAAAATTCCTCTTATACCCTTTAAACTTATGAAAGGACTAAAATGTCCTTTAAATTATTAATTAATTAAAATATTAAATAAAAAATAAAAGATTTTAAAAAAAAAATTTCTTCACACAAAATCCATCACTCCACTCTCTCTTCTTCTTCTGCTTCTGCGCTTCTTCTTCTTCTGCTCTTCTTCTTCTTTTTCTTTTTCTTCTACTTCTCTGGGTTCGAATCGAACCCAGATCTGGGTTCGTTGGAACCCAGTTTCTGGGTTCGAAGGAACCCAGTTTCTGGGTTCAAAGGAGCCCAGTTCTGGGTTCTTTCCAACCCAGAAACTGGGTTCCAACGAACCCAGTTTTGGGTTCTAAGGAACCCAGATCTAGGTTCCAATACGAACCCAGAAATTAGGTTCGTATTGGAACTAGGGGTGGCAATTTGGAACCCGACACGACGAGTCGACACGATAATTACGAGTTAGGGTTGAGCATTAACGGGTTGAGTAAATTAACGGGTCAACCCGTTTAACTCGTTAACTTATCGTGTCGGGTTCGTGTCCTTTTAATCGTGTTACGGGTTGACCCGTTAAGGAGGGTAAAATGATAATTTTACATTAAAGGGTCTTTTATGTAATTTTACTAATACTATATATATATTTTGAAAGTAAAACCCTAGCATCTTTTTTTTTTTTTGCCTCTCTCTCTCTCTCATTTTTCTTTCTCTTCTGTACTCTGTAGACTGTAATCTGTTTAGACTGTTTTCTCTCACTCTCAGCCGTTGAGTCGCCGACCACCCAACGTCCCAGCCGAGTCGCCGACCACCCAACTGCCGCCGCAGTGTCGTCGTCGTCGTGCTGTCGCGTCGCGCAACTTCTTCTCGCCAGCAGCGTCGTCGTGCCGTCGCGTCGCGCAGCTTCTTCTCGCCAGCTACTGCCGATCTGCTACTGCCGCCAGCTCATTTGTGTGGATGTTTGTATTTTTATGCTTTGCATTGTATTTATATATGATTGTATTTTTATGTTTTGGATTGTTTTGGATTTTATTTGTAATTATGGATGATTGTATTTTTATGTTTTGGATTATTTGGATTGTATTTGTAATTTGTGGATGTTTTAGATTATTTTGGATTATATTTGTAATTTGTGGATGATTATTTTTTTAAGTTTTGGATTTGTATTTGTGAATGATGATATAATTTTTTTTGGAAATATGGATGATTGTATTTTTAAGTTTTGAATTGTATTTGAGTATTTTAATGTTATTTTTTATTAGATGTGAATTAAAATTTAAATATATTAAATATGGTTAAATTTATAAACGGGTTAACGGGTCATAAACGGATCAATTGAATGACCCGTTAATAAACGGGTTATCGTGTCGTTTTCGTGTTGACCCGTTTCTTATCGTGTCGTGTTCGTGTCGAGTGCGTTCAACCCGTTTGCTTATCGTGTCGTGTTAAAAATTATCGGGTCGTGTTCGTGTCGGGTCCAGCCCAACCCGTCAACCCGAATTGTCACCCTTAATTGGAACCCAGAACTGGGTTCGTTGGAACCCAGTTTCTGGGTTCGAAGGAACCCAGAAACTGGGCTCCTTCGAACCTAGAAACTGGGTTCCAAAACCCAGTTCTGGGTTCCTTCGAATCAAGAAACTGGGTTCCATTGGAACCCAAAGAAGTAGAAGAAAAAGAAAAAGAAAAAGAAGAGCAGAAGTAGAAGAAGAAGCGCAGAAGCAGAAGAAGAAGAGAGAGTGGAGTGAGGGATTTTGTGTGAAGAAATTTTTTTTTTAAATCTTTTATTTTTTATTTAATATTTTAATTAATTAATAATTTAAAGGACATTTTAGTCATTTCATAAGTTTGAAGGGTATAAGAGGAATTTTATAGGATATGGTAAGGGTATTTTGGTCATTTTACTATTTCGGATGGAAAATGTTAACATTTTGTACGGAAAGTTAACGGCAGGGGGTAGTTTACCTAATAATTTAAAATGAGGGGTAAATTTCGATTAATTTTAATTCCAGGGGGGTTTTTCATAATAACCCTTTGAAAGAAAAGAAATTTTATGATAGTTAT
This sequence comes from Nephelium lappaceum, assembly GCA_021234005.1. Classification (NCBI taxonomy): domain Eukaryota; kingdom Viridiplantae; phylum Streptophyta; class Magnoliopsida; order Sapindales; family Sapindaceae; genus Nephelium; species Nephelium lappaceum. The sequence goes on from CM037997.1 coordinate 22,128,085, forward strand.
TCAAACTACATATAATTTTAAATTATGAGTTTTTGAATTTAATACATGTTTGTGCTTATATATAAATTCTCATGTTTATATTGAGCTTGAGAAATTAATGTTTGAAATGCTTAAAGAAATAAAGATTTATTTTTAAACGTTTTTCGAGGAAGATGTTTAGAAATCAAATTTTTAAAATAAAGATAAATTAGCACTCACTGAGCTTCTAGCTCATTATTTTTCTGTTTTTATACAAAAACTTTCTCAGGTACTCTCAACAGGTAGCCTAGTAGTGGTATCATCTCCAGCGGGCGAGGTAGCGTGACACGACACCATTTTGTGCAGCTTATTTTTGTATAAGTTTTATTCACATGTAAACCCCTTTTTAATTGTATAAATAATTTGTAGTTTTGTAATTATATATTCGTAACTGTGTTTAAATTGTTTTTGAATTAAATGTGGTTTACAAATTGTGGTTTGGATTTTAACAAGTCTGATTTAGAAATTAAATGCATGTTTAAGGCCTCCAGAAGTTGGGTTGGTGCTAAATAATAGTCGAAGTGTTGATTTTTTGTAAATAGGTTTTTCTGGAACGTCAAAATTGCAGTTGTTATACTGTCGAAATTTCGTTAGGAAAATAAGTTTAAAAATCTAAAAAAATTCATACACCTTTTTAGTTTTTTTTTGAAGAAAATCAACCCAATAATGTTTTGGAAAATATTAGAAAGTTTAGCGTCCACTCCACGGGTTTCGTTTAACCCGACAAGTCAGGTCTAAGAGGGATCCGTTGGGATGACCAGTGTGACTTACCGGATTAGAGCTAGAAGTATCCAGAAAGGATCGCGTCAAAAGGTATTATTTGTTATCAATCGCCATAAAGTATTTCTATATAAAGGTATACATTACCACGATTTGAAGACATAAATATATTTTATCTATGTAAGACCTATTTACTTAGCTTTTCGAACTAGCAACTATCAAAATAAGACACAATGTGCATATTATCATGAATGAACTAGAGCATCTATGCCATCTCATTCACTTATGGTTGCTGCCAATAAACAAATCACTAAGAAATTTTAATGCAATTGTCAATCCATTCTAGGCATCTGAAGCATTCGAGGCTTGGCTTTCTACATGCAAGAGATTAAAATTAGCACCCTTTCACTATGATCTCAATCAAATCAAGGAATGAACAACAGTGGAGCACACACTTTAATCATCTACTAGCGCATGTCCTTAATGAATCACATCACATAAATCATTCATATACTCATTCAATAAAAGTTTTCCTTCACAATAAGTTTCATAAATATGTACATATATATAGAGATAGTTCCTATTATATATATATATATATATACAAAACTTATATGATCAGTGCTTTTTAACTTTAAAAAGTCAAGACCAATCAAATTCATCAATTGCATATTTGTTCGTCTTAACTGCTTAAAGTTATGAAACACTAACTATATAAGTACTATTTATATGCATATATATATATATATACACACACACATATCTATCAACAAAGCACGATTAGGAGATTATCCAAATAACAAAAATTTGTTCATTTCAACTGTATTGCTTCCAAAATAAGGTATTTTAAGAGATCTTTATAAAATACAAATACTGTACATTCTAATAGGACTATGTTTTAGTCAAAAGAAATCCGAATGTTTACGTCAGGTTCACAAGAATTTTAGGAAATGTAGCCCTGAAAAGAAATATTGTTAGACTAAGTATTAATCCACTGTGATGAGAACTTCAATGAATTACAATTTCAGCTGGATTAGGATTTTTATGTTTAGGAATTATCATATTTAAAATTATTTTTTATTCTAATTATCTATTATTTAAGTCATGTGATAATATAGGATTAGATTGTTAAATTTAGAAGATAAGTTAGGGTTATAATTATCTTTAGAAAATATTAGATATTTATGGCTAGAATTATCATAGTTAGTCTTTCCTAATTGAATTAGACTTGTGAGGCTATAAATAGCCCAAGAACATGAGATGTTATGTATGTTTTTTGGCTTTGAGGCTTTGAAGAATTAATAAAATCTTGCAAGTTTTGCACGGTAACTATCATGTGTTATTTCAACTTATTCTTAGAATGCGCTTTAGGGTTTGCTTAGGCTAGCGTTGGGTAACTTTTGTTATCCAGTTCTAGAGGATCAATTTGCCCAATTCTATGGGTTAGTTGATTCAAAAAATCTAACTTATCTTGGAGAAGATCTTGGGGTAATTTAGGCTTGTTGTTAGATCTTGAGATAGGTCCTTAACAATTTGGTGCTCTCGTTGAGAGATTTTGATTTTGATTTTGTTGAAACGTTTCGTTATGCGCAATGGTGAGTGATCTAGGAATGGAGCAGGATGAGATTTCTACTTCAGCAATAAACACATTGCTTTGCTATCGTCAATGATTTGAGGCATTGGAAGAGAGATAATCGAGGTTGGAAGTGATAAGGGTATTTTTAGTGAAGATTTAAGCCTTCAAATCTGTATATTTGTCATCATTCTCGAGTGTTTTTATGTGTTTTTTAGTGTTTTTCATGGAATAAGTCTCTAAATGGTGCGTACACTTGGTTGAAAAGGATTCGAAGAGAAACCAAGTCAAAGAAACATTGAGTTTGGGTTTTGCAAAAAAAAAAAAGGCATAATCTTGGATTGTCAAGAATGAAAGGTGGTTAACTTTTGAGAGCTCGTGTGGAGTCATCTGTTTGAGTTATTGTGAGCTAAAACCTATCAAATTAAAGCTACGAATGTCTAGTTTCCATAGCAACTGACGGTTCGTGAATTGGAGTTCCGTAGAGAAAGATATGACCATTTTAGTGAGCAAGGTCAAAACCGGCGCTTCCAAGCGCACTCCCTTACCTGTTAGCACGTGAGACAGCGCTGCACACTGCATTTTCCAGCCTAGCAGTGCACCTCCTTGAATGACTAGCCGCTACCAAGTGCCCAGACTAGCGCGCTTCACTTTTACACAGCTTTTTTAGCACCATAGCGCACTATCTTGTGCGCTCTTTTGCTCAGCAGTCCTCCAACCAGCGCGTCTCATGCATTTTTCTTGTTTCTACGCATTGCCTCACACGCTCATTCACCAAGTTGCGTGCTAGGGAGCGCCACACACTGCCAACCTATTCCAACAGCGTGCAAAACACTTTCATCAAGGGCAAATTCAACTTTTCCACATCAAATTCATGCCCTAACTCTCTAACCTATAAATACATCAATTTTCACCATTTAAGGCAGTTTTGAGGGGCTGAGAATGGGGCTCTCATGCCCCTTCTCTCACCCTTGATTTTCAACCCAAATCACCTTCAATCCTTTACCCACCAACATCATTCACCCATATTTTGGAGAGAAAGCTTTGCAAGAATGGAGAAGATGATGCAAAGGCTTGAACTCAGAAAATAGGAGCTCCATGGATTCAAACTCAGGAAAGGGAGATTCATGGGTTATATTTTCAACTTTTCTCTTATATTTTTAATTATTTCCATTATATGTAGCCATTTATTTTCATATTATATTAAGATGATGATGGATATATATATTTTTAATATTAATAGAGTTTATTATCAATTGCTTGAAGATGTTGTGTATGTTGAGCAAGGATTTTAGAACTTAATAGTTGTATGTGATTGACTACCATATACATGATTTGAGGTTGTGTGTTAAGAACGAAAGGAATAGCACACAAAGTGCTTGACAAAATACCTACCCTAGGTTAGAAAAGGAAAATAGTTCATTCGTGTGACAGCCGGGTCGCCGTGAGTGCTTAAGTGATAGCCGAGTATCTCATAAAAATACCAATCTAACTTAGGTAGTAGATTATCTTGAATCTTATGAGCGCTCGTTCATTTACTAACCATCGAAAGATAAGTGTCAGTGAATAAGAGTATAATCGATGCATCATCGGAAGACATGTATTGAGAGAATTAGTGATAAATTAACAACAAACATAACCGATAAATCTTCAATGCTTTGATAATTAATTTCTAAATCTAAGTGGAATCTGGAATCCTAGCCGACTTTATTATTTATTTATTTATTTTCATCTAGCACTAGTTTGGTAATTGATTCCTATGTCCCTATGGAGACGATCCTACAACTGCTATACGATAGCTATACGATTTATATACTTGCGAGCTTTTATTACTAAATAGGAACTGAAAAGTAACCAATAGAAATAAGGATATTTGAGGCTTTCCAAATTGATCGAGGACATGTCTACTTCTATAGCACAGTTTGTTAAGGGCTACGAAAGAAATTAGGAAGGTCCCTAATGATAGAGAACTTAGAATAGAGGATTGCCATGGAAGAATTCAAGAGGAGGGGCTTCGAATTCAAGAGGGACTGCGAACTCATGACGAGGCGTTGCAGAAACATGTTTCATTGCATGGGGAAGATTTCTCAACTAGAGAGAGTAAAAAGATCAACTAAGATTTCAACTAAGTAAGGGGTAATCGTCAAGGGTATTGTAGTGAATACGATGTTAAAGGCATTAATAGATAGATGGATGGATTAGTGGGGATTGCCTAGGGCTATTGGGCAGTGTAAAGAATGAGGGATTGATATATTCGAGAATGAGGGTTCGAGTAATGACTTATAAGGAATGTGTGGGAGGCTTTACGGCTGAGTACCTAAGGTGGAAAGGCATAAGAATCGTTGGGGTCAAGAATCCAAATTTGAGGATAATAAGAGAAGAGATAGACATCATCATTGAGGACCAAGGAAACCAAAAGTTGACTTTCCTCATTTTGACAAAGGAGATCCGCATGAGTAGTTAGATAAAGTACAATAATATTTCAGGGTCTATGATGTTGCATATAGCTTGACATAGCTTGACGGTAAGCTAATAGCTGATGATGTTGGATTAAAACTCAATATGATGATGATAGTAGGCACATTGGATGGACGACATTTGAAAGGGAATTTATGAATCAATGGGGGCCATCTCCAGTTGTCAATCACAATGGACAGTTAACTAAACTAAGGCAATAGGGTAAGGTATAAGACTACATTAAAGAGTTCATCAATTGTAGACTATGGTTCGAGGCTAATATGAAGAGATGTTGCTTGGCACGTTCATTGAAGGTTTAAAATCATGGTTATCCATGGAGCTTAAGTTGAAGCACCTATAAAGGATGACTGAAGCTATACAGATGGCTGAGATTTTGGATGAAGGTTACAATAGGAAGAGATCGATTAAGGAGAATAAGGAAAGCCAAATTTTTGAGGATTCACAAGATGAAAATCCTTAGAAAAAAGAGGAAATGATAGAGGAGAGATCCAAAGGGAAAAAGAAAGAGGTCTAGAAGCTTTCAAGAGAAAAGCTAGAATAAAGTGTAAAAAAAGGATTAATGTGGAGAAAAATTAGGCATGGGTCATTATTGTAATTTTGGTTAATTGTTGGTGTTAGTCGAGCCTAGTGATATAGATGATGGAGATGACAGCAATGGAAGGGAGGGCTGTAGATTCTACTCTTGAGGACAAAGGTATTTTTGAAGAACGGAGGAATGATGAGAATCTCAATGAATTGCAGTTTCAACTAGATTAGGCTTTTTATGTTTAGGAATTATCATATTTAGGAATATTTTTATTGTAATTATCTATTATTTAAGTCATGTGATAATTTAGGATTAGATTTATCTTTAATTAATTTCCAGATAATTATAATTAGTATTATCTTTAGTTATTTTAGATAAATTAGGAGTATTTTATCGTATTTATCTTTGTTAAATTTAGAAGATAAGTTAGGGTTATAATTATTTTTAGATAACATTAGATAATTACAATTAGAATTATCTTAGTCTTTCCTAATTAAACTAGACTTGTGAGGCTATAAATAGCCCAAGGACTTGAGATGTTATGTATGTTTATTTGGCTTAGAAGAATTAATAAAATCCTCCACGTTTTGTATAGTAACTATCGCGGGTTATATTGGCTTATTTTTGGAATTCCCTAAAAATCCCTATAAATCCCAAGAGCTTGGAAAAGGAATGTATGTGTTTGGATTTAAATGTAAAGTTACATAAATGGTATGGGATAGGAATATACTTATGTTATTTGGGCATGTTTGGCACGCCGGATTTCATGTGGGTTTGAGATTCAAAATATCTCAAACTCTTAAATGCTACGTTTGGAGAGCAATGGAAGGATTCCATTCCCAATCCCAAACCCTCTCATTCCCGGCTCTCATGGGAATAGACATTCCTAACCAAAATGGTAGGATTCGGTGAGTTTGGGATTTCTCATTTCCCATCCATCTCTCTCTTTCTGTCGTTGTCTCTTTCCCGCTTCCTTCTCTATTGTCAACGACGAACCCAATAGCAGCACCCTTAATCATCTCCTTCATTTTTTTTTTTATATGTTGTGGCTGGGTTTGATCGAACCCATAACCAGCTTCGAACCTAAAACCTCAAGTTCTGGGTTTCATCCAACTTGAAACCAACGAGATTGTTTTATTTATTTGTTTTTTTCAAGTTTCTATTTTGATGTTATTGATGGATGTTGTTGTTATTAATGTTGATAATGTAGATAATAAAGTATTTAAATTAATTTTATTTCAATCAAATCTCAATTTACACCATGCATAATATAGTATAATTTTAATATAATCTCAAGTTCTACCAAATATAAGACAATAATTTTTTAATCCAATTCAATCCAATCCAAATCCCAATCCCATTCTCATTTCCAATTCCAATCCCACATGTCAAATGTAGCCTTTGTGTAATCAACAAGAAGTAATTTAAGTGTAATGAACTCGACTTAGATAATTCTCATAGGAATATAGTGGACTAGTTAAAGTTAAGTAACTCCATTAGACTATCAAGAAAGGCATGTGAAGAAATTACGAATTACTTGATTAAAGATTTGGTGAGAATAGGATGAAAACGATAGGCATCTAGGTTGAGTGAAGATTTTGGTGAATTTGTAACTCTAGGAATTTAATTCCATATTGTCAAGACCATTAATCGAATTGTTAATTTCTAGCTTAGAAATTAGTTTTAGTTTAATTTACACATCTCACTTTTTTCAGTAGTTTTAATAGGGTCACTTTTGAAATAATTTTAATACTTAGCAAGTTTGAGTTTACAATCCTTATGGGAACGATCTCACTCTTCACTATAGAAATTCTACTCCCAAAGCTCTACTTTATAAAATTCTACTTGGAAAACCATCCCAAAAGAGTTGAACAAAAAATAGGTGGATCTTGTCAAGTTAGATAAACCTAACCCTTCAACCCAAATTGCCAACCTTAGTTGTCATAAAAATCAAGTCTAAAGAATGCTCATATCAAGAATACATAATAATAGAAGAATACAAGTCCCTAGTTCAAAATAAGAAAACCAGTCACACATGACTTTCATAAACGAAAACAGAAGCAAATCCAAGCATATACTATTACTTGTTACCAATCAACATAAGTTATTTCTATACAGAGAGCATACATAACCACAGTTTGAAGATAAATATATTTGATCTATAGAAGACATATATACTTAGCATTATCAAACTAGCAACTATAGAAGCAAACACTAAAGTCGGTATACTTTTGTCATGAATGAAATAGAGATTGGAGCATCTGTGCCATCTCATGCATTTCTGCTTGCTGCTAACAAGTGAATCCCCTAGAAATTATAACGCAATTGTCAATCCATTCTAAGCATCTGAAGCATCTGAGGCTTGGCTTTCTGCATGTAAGAGATTGAAATCAGCACTCCTTCATTTTGACAACAATCAAAACAAGGAATGAACATTGGAGGAGCACACAACATAGTTCTCCACTAGTATAACACGTCATATGTCATCCATATTTAATAAAATTTTGCTACACATGTATTATAATAATTATCTATCATTGATCATTCTTATAAAGTTATATGTAAGAACAGTTTTTATTAGATGAGCATATCAACAAAGCATGACCAGGAGAATATCCACAAACAAAATTGCTCATGTCAACAATTCTACTTCCAAAATCAGCTATTTTGACATGCTATGCCAACTGTGCCTTGTACGGTAACAAAGTAATATTACCTATTTTATAGATAAAATGAAAATTAACATAACATGTGACGGTTGATATGTGCATGAAGCAATATAGAAAATTTACTCACCTTCACCATAGAGTTGCTCGGTTTGTCTTTCCCATAGGTGTATTTTTTCAAGGCATTACAATGAACTCTAGTACAATTGATCAATAATTCTCGCTGCTTGTCACTACATCTTTCAAGAATCTTCTGTACCACGTAATTTGCAAACTGGTCCTTCCACATTGACTATTGCCATTAAAGTTGAAAATGCAACCATCAGTAATCACAGAAAACAGGTGGCTAAATATTCAAATCTAGAACTCATTATGAGTTCTTTATAAGAACGGAAATACTGGACATTATCGCAGCCATATTCAGTGTTTTAGTCGAAAGGAATCAGAATGTCTGCGTCAGATTCACAAGAATTTTAGGAAGTATAGTCCAGGAAAAAGAATCTTAGAATAGGAGTTAGTCCAATGTTCAAAGGGGGAGCCTCAATGTGACAACTAATTATAAGCCAAACACTAACACCGTCACTTCCACAACTTAAAGCAATTAAAAGCTTCTAATAAGTTAACCAATCAATGGTAAACAACTTTTGGCCAATACAAGAGCTGATCTAGAAGAAAATTCATTGGTTCAAATCAAGAAGGACAAGTCTGGCAAAACATCCAGCCATGAAAACCAGACCAACAGTATAGACTAATTTATGATTCCATAATTGTCATGTTCCAAGGGAAGTAGTAGTGTAACACTTGAAATGCATGCTTCTTATTCAACTCACCAATAAATTGTCATTTTCTTCAGATTGCCCAATTATCTCCTCAATCAAGAGCTCCCGTTCGGCAGCATTACCATACTCCAGACACTTCTCAACAACATTTGATGCATATTTATGCCGACTCATCTGCACAATTTTCCCAGCCAACTTGTTGATAATTTGGCTTCTTTCATGGGGCTGTCCCCCCTCCAGAACATGCTGCAAGCAGCACAATCCATCACAATATTAGATTCCATAAGACTTCAGAAGAAGAATATTAACATAGAAAATTTAAGACCACGTAGACTCTGAAAAGCACTGACTTGGTCTAAAATACATAGCCAAGCCAATTAACATACAGCCAGATAGCAAAAAAACAATTAACCAACGAAAACCTGAATTCACATTCAAAGTTGCCTTGATCCAACTGAACCAAAGTTCAGAACAATTAAAAGTAAACGTGTTTACCATAATTTCCAGAATATTACAAAACCATTAATTTTTAGGAAAGCCAACTGCTTCGAACTGGATCCATACCGTAGGATTAACAAATTTACCAGTGATACAAGCTGATCATTTGTAAGATTCAGCAGAGGTATAAAATAATTTCTCAATAAATAACAAACTAGCAAAACAGAAATTAAAATTTTATTATGGTGCCTTGATATCATTAGATTTTGAAGCTGTATATGAAGTTGCTGCTATGTTCCATAAATAGAAGAATTAAAAAAGCAACGGAAAGGGAACAAAACTAAGCTGGGTCACATGGTTACCATACTGGTCCTGAGCAAGAGCACAAGCAGATTCCAAGATTTCATCCATTATACACTGACATTGTAGCCGATTCGAACAATGCTCAAAGACTCTCTATTGCAACCGAAAAGCACAATAATCTCAACGATGACAGAAAAAACAGGAAACTAATTTTTCCCAGGGCAAAAACTGAAGTCTTAAAACAAAATGAGTGCTCATACCTGAATGACACGACAACCATAGGGATGAGTAGAAAAGCATATCAACTTGACCATGAAAAGCAGAGACAATAAATTTAATTTTTTATGTAGGGACACATTCTATACACTTCTGTATTACATGATTTCCATTTTGATCACTTACACATCTCATAACATGCCCATCAAGCTGAAGGACTAGTTGCGTTTTCTGATTAAACTCAATCACTTCAAGGGCCTAGAACAAGCATCCAGCAAAAGTTCAACAATTAATAGAACATATATCAGTAATAGTTTTCAAACAGATGAACATATGATCATACTTCCAAACCAATTATAATGGAACACGCAAAATTTGTGGACATTAAATTAACAATTTTCCCACTTGCGAGAAATATCCAACTAATACCACATAACATTAACACTAAAAGATTTTATAAGAGTGAATGTACATAAAAAGTATCAACGATAATGAGGTAGCTTTGTTACAAGTAACTAGTAAGATTCTAGAATAGTTGCTAAATTAAAAAATCTGTAATGATGCAAAGTAGCTAAAGCATCTCAATTCTCAGGAATTTCATAAACCCACCACAACAGGTTAAATCCCATGCTTTCCAATCCCATGTCTCATGCCAAACATGGGATTGGATAGAAAGTTGTCGAAACCCAGTCTAATCCCATGTTCCAGACATACCCTTTATGTCTATGCAGATATGGGTGTGTATGTGCATTAACCTCCTTTTAAGAGGAGATTGTCGGATCGGTTGATTCTCTCGTCTTCCTTGGTATAATAAATCTTTAATGAGATAACTTGCTTCAAGGACTTTTAATTGTTTATAAGACCTCAAGACACACACACACACTCCAAATGTAATCCCATAAATGCCAATGCTATTTATGTGATTGAAACCACAAGATAAATACATTAGAGGAAATCAGCACATTTCTGAACTCTGAAAGAATGTAGACATGTAAACAATTAGACATACCTTCTGTATCACGCAACAACCATACATCTGCAAACTTAAAGGCAACATCTGCCCAGCAAGTTTATCTGCTAACTCCTTCCTCTGCTGAGGACTTCCATGCATGTTCAAAAAACTGTAGATTGATCAGGATTTTAATATCAATAAAAAGGCACCTATGGATTTAACAAATCCAGCAAGATAATCCATAGGAGATGATTATATGATTAAGAGCAGGCATATTGAAAGCATACCTTCTGAATAACATAATTCCCAAAAAGATCTGTGATTAATTTTGAGGCATGGGGACGAACTTTCAAAACAGATTACTAGTCTTCAATACTGCAATGCTCCAGCTTTTGCTGTATGAACCGAACCCCATGTTGATCAACACTGAAGCTAAACATGCATCAAAAATAAATTTTATATTGGAGATGGTACAGCAATCACGTTATGTAGGTGCAAGGAAAACAAACTCAGTATAGAACACTGCCTGAATTCAACTATACGCCCTGCCACGTCTGAGAGTTCAAATTTTTGGGCATTGCTGGATTGCTGGATTTTAGTTCTTCAAGAAATGAAGGCCTTTTGAAGTCATCAAAGATGTTAACTCCTCTCTGTCCTTGCCATCCAGAATATATTCCCGCATTTCTATTTGAACATTGAGGAAGCTTCATATCACTTTGCCGACCTAGATGGCTTGTCCCACCAACTGACGACGATGGCAGCACTGGACTGGCAATAGGTGATGCAGGGAATTGTGTCATGACACCCATGCCCGGAGGACCTCCATAGTAACCACCAACAGTCATTCCTCCTTTTGATTTGAAATGCTCAGGCTCCCATTTGTTGGAGACTGAAGTTTCGGATCACCCATACAAGCAGCAAGTGTAGGCTCTTTCTGCATAGAAAGATCAACCGGCGCACCAGTAACACCACTTGATTCATCCTCAAAGACCTGAAGAAGTATAAGTTTGGGGAAGAGTTGTTGTGAAAACTGGCTTTGCCAAAGCATACCGATTTCGTCTCTCCTAAAACTTAGTTGCTCTAAGTTGGAAAAGATATGTCAAGCAATCAGGTAAAACAAACTTCTATACAACTTTATGTACTTTAAAATGGTAGAAGGTATTTGCAAAAATTAAAGACGAACCTTCTCATGTTTTGGTATTTTTTGCAACATCATTTTGATGTTCTTGAAACCTAGTTTCTTCTTGGAAAAAATCTGTCAGCAAATTAAATTGAAACAAATTGGGGTTATGATCCTCCCACAAACAATTACAAAGTAAATGCATTATTATTATTTATTTTTGGAAATAAGTAAATGTATCTTATATTATGCTGTTTAAATGGTAGACAAAACCAACTAATGTGGCAGCGGCAAAAGTTTCTTAAGAGGGGCATCCTGCATCATGGTACAAACATTAAGAATGATAATAGATTGGATTGATCTATTCCAAACCTAAAATCCATTTTAAGCGGAGTGTCCTATACTTGATCTATGATCCGAATGGGTTTTCAATTCTTATCACAAATCCAAATATGTTTTAAGCACAATGCCTGATACTCATCCCATTTTAACTATATATATATATATAGATACACACATATAGAACTTTTATGATTAGTGATTTCTAACTTTAAAAGGTTAAGACGAATCAATCAAATTCATCAAATGCATTTGAATTAAATAGGAGAGAGAATTTATTTTAGAAGAGAGAATACAATAAATGAATTTGATTGATTCATCCGAATTTTTTAAAGTTAAAAGACAATGACAATAGAAGTTATATATATATAATGTTTTTATAATCAGATATACCTAATTTTAAAAAGTGAGAATTAACCAATCAAATTTATCCATTGCATTTGAATTAAATAGAAGAGAGAATTTGTTTTAGAAGAGAGAATACAATAGATGAATTTGATTGGTTCGTCCTAATTTTTTAAAGTTAGAAAATACTAACAATAGAAGTTCTATATATATAATGTTTTTATAATTAGATAAACATAATTTTAAAAAGTAAGGATTAATCAATCAAATTCATCTATCGTATTCTCTCTCCTAAAACAAATTTTCTCTTATATTTAACTCAAATGTAATGGATGAATTTAATTGGTTGGCCCTTACTTTTTAAAATCAGATATATCTGATTTTAAAAGTCCTCTATATATATATATGTATATAGAGTGCTTCTATCATCAGTGTCTCCGAGATGAACTAATCAAATTTATCAATTGCATTCTCTCATCTAAAACAAATTCTCTCTCATATGTAATTCAAATGTAATGGATGAATTTGATCGGTTTGTAATAACTTTTTAAAGTTAGAAGACATTAATGATAGAATTACTATATATATATATATATATCGAGTTAAAATGGGATGAGCATGGGCATCATGCTTCAAACAAATTCGGATTCGGGACAAGAATTGAAAAGCCATTCAGATATATATACATCTATATATATATAAGAAAAATATAAAAAAATTTTACATACAATTATATTTTCGAACTACACTTAAAATTTAACACACTTAAATGTAAACACATTTAAATTAAAACTTTTTTTTTTTCTAAATTTAAGGTGCACTTAAGTTCAAATATATGCTTAAGGAATGTTTGGAACAACATAATAGACTAGGAGTAAATAATTTCTATTCCAATCCCGTATTTAGCATAAGGCATGCGATCAGAAAGCTAATTCCATACATCCTCATCTACTCCCACTCAGCACCTAAGAAAAGCAAGGGACTATTCTCCCATGCTTTATTACTTTTTGAAATATTTTTCTTCCTTTATTTTTACATTATATTATATTAATTTAATCATTTTAAAAATTAAATCAATATACGTTAAATATTTTTTAAAATAATATTCTTTTAAATTAATTATAAAAATATTATATTATTTAAATTTGAAAACATATGGTTATATTTATTTTTAAAAATTAAATTCCAAAATTAACTCAAAAATTTTAATATAAAATATATATGCATATATTTAATTCATATTTTTTGTACAATCCCAATATATACCAAACAAAAGATAGTACCGCTTTTATCTAATCCCACTACAAATACATTATAACATTTATTTATCCAATCTTATCATATCATACCCAGTTGTATCGAATCCCATCAAAGTAACCCAATCTCACTTGTCAAACGACCGCTAAAAGTTTAACATATATTTAAATTAACATATAAACTTAAAATATAATCTTAAATGTAAACATAAAGTATGAACATTAAAATAACTTAAAGAACATAAAATTTATGGCAAATTTCATTTTGATCCCTATGGTTTGGAATAACTTCTCATTTTTAAATGTGAATACATTTATGACTCTCGTGGTCCCTATTTAGAAATTAACTCTTCAAGTTAGTTCCTCTGATATTATTTTTAAAACATTGATAGAAAGTCTAAAATGTCTATTTTGCCCTTCTTTATATTAAAAATCTTTAAATTTACAATGTTGTCTTTCTAAAAATTAAAACTAAATTAAAAAAATATATTTAAAAGTTAAATTTCAAATTTAAAATTAAAAAAAAAAAAGAGGAAATCTCTACCATCCATTATAATTATGGACGATAGAAATTCATGTAAATAGATGAAAAAAAAATCTAAATTCAATGTTTTTGAAAAAGAAAAAAAGAAAATTTTGAGAAAAAAAAAATGGGAAGATTTAAGCTGAACCTAGACCTTCAATTTTTAAAAATCTGAGTTCGAATCTCCAAATGGAACCATTCAATCACACCAACTATTTCAATAACCAACACTCATTTTAATGAATTATAATGATAATGCTAATAAAATAATGTTAATGTGTAATAAGAAAAATAAAGCGGACAACTAGATCGGGAGTGGGTCAAAAGTTTTTGACCTAAACTTGACTCAATTATAAATCATATCAAATTTTTTACCCACACCCAACCCAATTACCAATGTCAATGTTCCAAACGCCTCTCCCCCAGGTGGATTAGGATCTACCGGTTTGGGGCCAGTCACAGCTTTTTGCCATCTCTAACTACCATTTATCTAATTTAACTTTCATGTATAAAATATATATATTTAAGTGACAGAATAATTTAGAGGGGATTATGAAAATAAATATGTAATGATATATATAGTCTTTAACTTGCTTCTACCATTTAAGAAATTATTTTTAATATTTGATCTGCACAATAGATGACTTGTTCAATAAAATAAATCACCAAGCAATAGCAGATTGTGCCTAAAACTAATGTTGTAAAACTTCATTAAATAATTTACTTATCTATTTATTTTTTGAAGTAAAATAGTTTATTAATTTTATAATCATATTACAGAAGTAAAGTCAACATCAATGAGCTTGCATCTTATTATTTCTTAAATTGATAGTTTATTCTCAATTATTAAAAATTCTAGCTAACCTTTCAAAAACAATAAGAAACCTTCTACCTAAAGTTTAGCTTATCTACTGAATTAAACTTGAACATTATTTCCATAACGCTATGGATGCACTATATTTTATTCTGTTTCAACCTACTATCATTCACATTCTTGTGCAACTTAACCAAGCTTATTGGTTTATCTTTTACTATATTTTAAAAGAAAAATAAATAATTCAATTATTTATCTGTTTCAACAGTTTCTCCAAAGAATAAAAAAGAGAATAAATGACTTCCTAATTTTGGATTACCTTTTCTATATTTATACAATAATTGCTTTTTAGTATATATATTTGTCAAGAAGTTTAATTGTTTATTAGTAATTAATTTCAAATGGTATATATGTATTACTAATAATGTAAAGTTCAAGCTGACAGGCCCAATTTGCACTTTTGGGCACTCAGCCTGACTCCATTTTTCTTGTGCTGATGTCATTGCACGCTTGACATACTTGATTGTTCCAAGCTCAATTGCCTGTGTAGGAATTATACGAAGCACATTGATTGCATTGCCAGCCGAAAGACCTTGCCAACCTTGCTGCTCGGTTATTTCAATGAAACTAACAGAAATATGTTTGGATCCAACACCAACCACCGTTCTCGTCCTGCACATTTGACATGTTATATATCAGCAGCACGTTACAATTGTTCGCAAAATAGCTATCATTTAAGAGGTAATTCCTATTACAAGTAAGATGTCAAAACCCGTTAAATAACTATAAAAGCTCAGACATTTCTAGAATTTCCAAATCCTAGATTTGGTCAGTTTGCTGACAGTCACACATTTGCTAGCCTCGATATATTCTCCATTAAATGAACTAACAAAGAGCTTACTATTGAAACAAACTACACAATAACAAAGCTAAGCCAACCTGATGGTCTCAAGAGGAGCAAGAACAGCTTTAGTTATAGCACCAGCTAGAGCCCCGCTAAGGAACTCCCCAGCTTGCCTCGTAGTCCTCAAAACACCCTGAATCAAATGAAAGCACGGATTTCTGTTATCAACGACAAAAGAGACATACCACTCAGTCAACAATGGTCGAGCGAGCAACATGATTAGGCCGGTGAACTTTTTGTCAGATTTAAGTGAACTACTGCTATTTTAGCTTATTTCAGGTAAGCCTTCAATTAACCATAACCTACAAACACAACACATAATAATTTAAAAAAAAAAAAAAAACAAAAACAAAAGCATCCATTCTGATTTTGTGAAATTGTAAAGAAAAAGAAACAGCTTGAAATTTATTAACAAAAGATACCAATTGCAAGCACATTCTTTCATGCAATCAGTACAAACTACAAACAAAGTTGATCAAGAAAGAAATTAATTAAGAAACAAAAATGATGAAAAAGAGAACAATTTTGCTCAAAAAGCTCTAAAAACAGATAAAAACTTTTCATATTTCAGCTCCTTCCAGAAACTGGCTTTCCTTTTTTCAGATATCAGATTCTCTCCTTCCTTTCCATTTTTATTCATCAATCTCACTAAGCAAACAACTAACGCTAATAGAAAAAATACTTAAAAACTCAAAAAATTAAATATTTACCAAAACCCAGATCCCAAAAGCAGTATGTTTTTAACTAGCTTCAAGCTATATCAAATATGGATTCTCTTTCAAAATCAAATTAAATTCAAAACACTATTTTTCTTTTTTTCCCCAACTTTCTCAGCAGACAATCATCATCCAACAAATACAAAACCAACAGTATTAATAACACTAAAAAAATAAATAATAAAATATAAAAACACTCAGCCCTAAACTCAAAAGAATTATTGTCTGATAAATTTAAGTTCTTTCAAACATGGGTTCTCTTTATTTTGTTCCTCAACTTTCTCAGCGACCAAACACCATCCAACAAAACACACCACCCCCCTCCCCTCGCCCCCACTCCTCCCCCTCCCCCTCCCCCCCCTCCCCAAAAAAAAAAAAAAACCATCACTTTATGGAGAAGAACATCAACCCATAATTCAAAAAGCACTCATTTTAAATAAATTCAAGTTCTTTCAAACATGGGTTCTCTTTTTTTTTTTTTCCTCAACTTTCTGAGCAACCAAACACCATCCAACAAAAACCCCAAAAAAACAAATCCTCACTTTCATGTGAATAGCATCAACCCAGAACTCAAAAAGCACCATTTTCTAATACATTTAAGTTCTTTCAAACATGGGTTCTTTTTTTTTTCTTCCACTTTCTCATCAACCAAACACCATCCAACAGAAACCCCAAAAACAGAACCACAACAACAACAACAACAACTCACTTGAATGGCAACCCTGAAATCAGGGACTTGAAATCGGAGCTCAAAAGGAGGAGACACGTCCTTTTCAAGCTCAAGCTCTTTGGGCAGCATCATTATGCCATAAACGTCCCCAAAAACCCCACCTCCGTACTTCTTCTTCTGTGACTTCGTTTCAAAATCCATTTTTTTCTACTACTATTCAACAATTCCAAAAAAAACAAACAAACTTTACAATGAAAAAAACGTAAACTTTCCCATATATATATACAAAAGAGAGATAGATAGAGATGGGAAATTGACTTGCCTGAGATGCGGATTTTTGGGACATGGACAAATTTATAGTGTTAGATAGAGAGAGATTTTTCTCTTGTTTGAATTCAGTTTTTTCTTTTATTATTATTATTATTTTTTTTGATAACTTTATTATTATTATTATTATTTACTTTTTATAGTGGGGTTTTTATTTTTTATATTATTATTTTTAATTTTCTGGTTTAGAGTTCGTGTAGGGGTTTTGAAGTGCTAAATTTGGGCAGTTTGTTCGAGGAACTTCTTTTTTTCTCTTTTCTTTTCTTTCTTTCTTTCTTTCTTTCTAACTGAAGATGGAGAAAGATTGATCTTTTCACGGTGGAGTGTAAATGAAGTCCAGCTTATTTAGGTGGGGTTAGGTGTGTATGTGATAATTCTTAGGCTACGTTTAGCACGCGAGATTGAAATGAAATATATTAAATTTGATTGAATTGAAAAATTACTATCTCATGCTTGGTAAAACTTGAGATTGGATTAAAATTATATCGTATTATGTTTTGTGTAGGTTAGGATTGGATTAGAATAAAATTAATTTAAATATTTTATCATGAATAATGCTAGACTTTCTAAAAATTTGATCCAAATTCATACTCAAATGATATGATATGTGAGTTGTCAATATCCGAATAATTATCATATTATCCCATGATTTATAAGATTTTGATAACTCACATATTACATCATTTAAGCATGAATTTAGATAAAATTTTTAAGAAACATAACATTACTGTTTTATAATATATTTAAAATTAATTTTTTTAAAAAAAATTTTAAAAAAATTTGGAAAAAAAATGGAGATGAAATGCTCAATTCCAAACCTTTCAAATCTCACCATTTTGATTGGAAATGAGCATCCTCATAAGAGGAGGATTTCAGAAAGTTTGGGATTGAGTTTGGAATCTTATTCATTGCTCTCCAAACATGAGATTTGAGAGTTTGAGACATTTTGAATCCCAACCCACCTCATATCCTATGTCCCAAACATTGCCTTAGTGGTTATCTAATCATGTCGTGTTTGTATTCATTGGTTATGGTTGTTTAGTTAGTGATAACGGAATCTTAGATTTTAACCTATTAGATTAATTTATGATGCGCTTACTTGCACGTAATCGGAATGACTTGAATTTGGAATGATTTAAAATCCAATTGATATACTAAAATCAGAATTAATTGTGTACCTCAATTGCAGAAATTACAATCGTAATCAATAATATTCCTGTTGAGATGTTTACTTTAAATTGGAATTAGAATGAATTGTTTTGAAAGTTATAAAAATACCCTTAAATAAAAATATGTATTCTTCAGCATTTTTAAAAGAAAATTATGTTTTTTTTTTTTAATTATCAAGAAATATGTATTTGTATATAATAATATTATGCTTATTAAAATATTTTTTAATAATAATACTGGTTTTTTTACTAATAAGTTAATGTCATATGCTACACCATTGATAAATATTCTCACTTTCTTTTTTTAATTTCTATTTTTTTAAAATAGGGGTATAAAATATGTTAATGTTTAATAAGCAATGGGAATGAGAATTATAAGTGAGGTGGGGGGAATGACAATCTCATTCCACAACCGTAAATTTATGTAAGACCTATATTTTTCATTGTTATTACGGATTAATTTAGAGTAAATAAACATCAACAATAATACTCATTTCCTATTCTCATTTCATAATCCTTCAAGTAAATACTCCTGTGTTTTGTATAGTGTTTATAGAATGTATAGATTTATGTTTATGTCAAACGGAATACAACCAATTTTATTAATTTTGTTAAACTTCATTATCATAATCCATTTAAAACTGCTTTGAGTTTCTATCTTATCCATGAGTCATTAGGATGTGTCCAAGCTCGTCGCTTATGATTAGATTTATAATATGATACCACCTACGATTGAGACTAAGAGAACTGTATTAACCAATGTTTTCCGTAAACTAGTTGTTTAGTCATTAGATTAGACTTTTTTAATTGTTGATAGTGAATCTAATTAGAATAGTTTAATGTAAATGGAAAATGACAAGATTTTAATTGCTTAAAGTGTTCTTATCTAATCGCTAAAAGGCAAGATATGCTTATCCTTGAGACTTCTATCTCTTCCATATAAGATAACATCACTTATCAACCATCTTACATGGATTTCCACTAATATTGTTATTATCAATTTTTAAATAAAAAATATTTTTTTAAATAAAAAAATGTGTTTAGAAACTATTGTAGAATCATATGTTTTCTTGAGAAATGAGAGAATGAGAATGAATAATGAGAATGATTGTTAGAGCATCTTTAATGCTCTCTTGTATTGTATTTTGAAAAAAAAAATATCATGTCATCAATATCAAAAGATTTGCTTTCTACATGATATATATATATATATATATAAATTAATAGATAATTAAATTGAAAAATTGTTCTCCAGTACTTCCATGCATTTTCATTTCATGTCTCAATGTATTTTCATTTAATGCTTTCATTTTTTTTTTGACTTTTAATTAAATTTGAAAATTAGAATTAAATAATTATTAATTTACTGATATAGATGTCTAACACACTCTCTAAAAACAGATAGTCATGTTAATATATATTTTTTTTGGTGTCACCTCAACTTGACATTGATGATTGATAATTGCATTGAAGATGTTTATTTAACTTAATGTTAATTCATCTTATGTGACATGTAATTTTTTCACAATTCATGATAACATTGAAGATACTCTTAGTATTTACTTATTCTAAATTAATATGTAATAGGAATAAAATTATGAGTCCTACACAAATTTTTGGGATTGTGAAATTAGATTGTCATTCCCTCGTCTAATTTGGGATTTCCAATCCCATTAATTTTTATAATTTAAAAAATCATTTTTAAGCTTATTAAAAAAAATAAAATTGGAAATAAAAAAGTTGCTTTTGACAAGTCTATTTTAATAATAAATATTTTTTTTATATTATTCGATTTTTAAAATTAAAATCTATTTGAATATATCAATCTACTAAAATAATTCATGATATGATATAATAAATAACAATTTTTAGAATTTGTTAAAAAATAGCTTAATAAGCATAATGTTATTATATAAAAATACATATTTTTTTATGACAAAAAAACATAATTTTCTTTAAAAAATCTAAAGAAATACATATTTTTAGTCAATGATATTTTTATAACTTATAAGCAATTCATTACGATTTCAAGTTAAAATAAACATCTTATAAGGAATATTATTTATTCCAATTACGATTCCTGTAATTAAAGTGAATAATTTATTCAAATTCTGATACATCAATCTGATTCCAAATCATTCCAATTTTAAGCTATTTTAATTATGTGCAAGTAAGCACACCATTAAAATCAAGAACTAAATGGATTTATTTATGAATTATGAGATTTTCTTTTTTGTCAAAATTAAATAACTTACATTTTATCTAGAATTTTAACAACTGTTATGGATTATAAAATGTAGTGTATCTAGAAACAATTTCTTATTATACTTCTAAAATACACCTCAAAGTATAAAAAAGAAAAAAAAAACAATGAAAATATACTTTTAATTTTTTTTGAAGAAGTGCATGGAAATGTATATTATTTTTTTTTTCAAACTCAAAACTATATCTTAATTAAAATAATAGTAATAATAATATTTTAGAGTCACAAAACCAATGCCTTTTGATTTTTTTTTTTTTTTTTCCTAAACATCCAAACTTTTGAAAAACAAAAGTAAAAGAATATCCGAAGGGGAAGAAACATAAATATCTAAAGACTTTTCAGGTCATGGACTCAAGAAGGGCCCAAATGCCATGTGGTGCACCTTTTAACCTTTTTCTCTTCATTGTAAAGATACTTAAATTTCATGTGTGAGCATGGACCATTTTGGATAAGTTTTTAGACGAAAGAATGGAATTTCAAAGCCAATTTTGAAAGGCCCATCACCTATAAATTGGTTGCCACTTGTACAATATTTGAAATTGACTTCTATTTCAATTTCTATTTGAAATTGACTTCTATTGCTGGGAAGAAATCCCTTGAATACAAACAAATATTTCATTCCACATGTTCATTTATTGATTTTTTTTTCTTTTGTTTATTGTACATGTAAAGTAAAATATCACATTAAAAATGCGCAAGTAAATTTGTGGACAAAATATATTTGAAATGTATACATAAAGTGCAAATCACACCAAATTTGAGTAACTAATAAAAGATCTCAAAACAGGTAAAATGTAACGGGTCACTAAAAATTTGAATTTTTGTTAACTAAAAATTTGCGTAATGTATATTATGAATTTTGGGAGTATATATATATGTATATAATTCAAAATGTGTGGATCAATAACGAATTTCTTAAAAAAATTCATCAAAGCTCCAATATAATTTCATATAATTTAATCAAGTACATTTATTAACTTTTTTGATAATTTAATGTACACACTTGTGGTGTTCACTTTTATTTTTTAAAAAATTAAGAGATTCTCAATCTAGGTTTTACGTCAATTTCAAAAGTAAAATATTAAGTATATTTTTACATATTTGGAAGTACTTTTGATATGACTATAAAGAATCAAAATCTTCGTTTTTAGTTTGTAAAAAAGGAAAAAAGAGTGAGGATTCTCTCCTAACTCCTTGTTTTTCCTACACTTTTTATAGAAGGAGTTAAGAGCATATTCAATCTAGAACTCATTGGAATTTAAAACATTTTAAAAGTTTTAAGTGTATCCAATTTAAATTTGAATGGATTTCATTAAAATATACGTGTATTTAATCAAGTAAAATGAGTTAAAGATATATTCAATCTAGAATTTATTAGAATTTAAAACATTTTAAAAGTTTGGATATATTCAATCTAAATTTGAATGGATTTTGTTGAAATATAGGTGTATTTAATCAAGATTTGTATAGAATCTAATGATATTTAGGTGCATTTAATTCATATTTATATGAAATTTAATGAAATCTGGGTGTATTGAAAAAAGTTATTGACTTTATAGATATTATTTAAATAATGGATTTGAGTGGATTTAGATAGATTTTATAGTGATTATTATGAAAAAAAAAAAAAAAAAAGTCTATGATAAATCTTACTATTCTCCCAAAAAATTCTTTGGATTTCACAGGTAATTCTAACAAAATCGATGTAGAGTCTATAGAATCTGTGAATTCTATCAAAATCTATTATTAAAAAAAAAAATCAAACTTGAATGAATTCTAGATTGAATATACTTCCTAAGTTTGAATAATACATGAGAGAAAAGTAAAAAATGTAACATGATTAAAAAAATAAAAAAGGTATGAGAGAATCCTAATTCTTAAAACAAAACACCCTATAAGGTTATAGTTCACAAGAAAAATGTTAAAAAATAATTAAAATATATATATATATATATATCATTTGAAGTGTTGTCTAAAGAAGCATTTTTAGTAAGTACTTTACAAAATATTTGGAATGAAAACAATCCAAAATGTACTTTATAAACTTGCTTAGGATGGATTGGCTCATTTGGATCTATTGGGCCCCAACTTCAAGATATGCAAACTGAAAAACCCTTCGGGCCCATACTTGAACCACACAAAGGCTAACCCAGCAGCTGCCTCGTTTGGAGTACCATCAGATTGGACGTCCACTCTTCCTGTTATACACCATTTGGTTCCTCCCAAAATTAAATTTCGCCAATCCCTAACCAGAAGGCTTCAACTCCAATCCAATAGTACATATACATCACACTAAAGATGGTATCCAATCAAAAGAATGACTTTATACCCTAGACAAATAGGGATGATTTGGCATCAAAAGTGCTCCCTAAAAAAATTTATATCAGAAGTGAGAACAACGGGTGTTCACAGAGAATAAGGGTTCTCTGCTGATTTTTTGTATTTAGCAGACATTTTATAAGAAGGGTTGAAGTTTGAATAGAGAGAAAAAAATATAACAATCTTGATTATTCATTATTTTTCATACTAATATGTGTTTTTTTATTATCAAAAATCTAGTAAAAAAATAGTTAGCAAAGAATCTTGTCTCTTTTATGAGATTTTTACAAATATAATGAAAAGTTAGATAACACTTCTAAAAAAGTTTCAAAAATTATTTTAAATTGATAACTTATTTTTTATGTTTTGAAAAATGGGGAAAATATTTCATATCAATATTACAAATCTTGGACTATGACATTGTTTATTACTTGGGATGGGACTGGGTTTAAACTATTTTTCTGCCCAAACCCATGTTTGGTGCTTCCATTCACCCTTGACTAATTTAACCCGTCACAAACTTATTCCATTAGTTTGAGATAAATCTAACCCGTTCATTTACATGAGTTAAAATTATTCGACTGCTTGCTCATTCTTCAACGCCTCGCCGCTACCTTCATCACCGTCGCCTCCTATCACTTCTCCTCCTCCCTCACCTCTCTCTCCCTCTCCGTCTGTGCCCCGATACTACTCCTTCTCGCTCACTTCTCTCTCCTTCTATTTCATCTTTGCTCGTCGATTTTCTTTTTTGTCTTTGTCTCCATCATCGGTTTCTGCGCTTGCTGCTCTACTTCTTCGTCTTCGTCTCGGACCCTCTGTCTCAGTTTTTGTACCCGTCTTCGTCTTTGTCTCCATCTCCGAGCGGTTTCTGTGATTTCTTTGGCATCATCGATCGTCGATCATCTATCTCTTCTTCGTCGTTGTAGATCGCTGATGAAGGAGGGTGGTAATGGAGAACGTAAGCGACGATGGTGGTTGTGGAACCAAGTTTGATCGATCTAATTTGTAAAATTTGGGAGAAACCCCTGAAAAATTGTTTTAAAATCCAAGTTTGTATTCACTATTTTTAATCTTATCTTGTTTTCACCAACATGGGATAACATCCAATCCAATCCAGTCCAATCTAATCTCACATAAATTATCCAATCCTATCCGTGTACCAAATGAGGCCTATAAGTTCATGGTGTAAAATAGTAGAATTAACACAAGTCTTCTAATTCAAAAAATTACAGGGTCCCTGAGCAAGGGATGCAACATGGTCTTTCATGAGATAAGCATTCGTGTAGCAATCATCTTCCTTGTATAGAAGATCCATTACCCTTGCAAGATCAAGAACTCGTTCAAGCAAAGATGCTGGAACAGCAGTTCTTTTAAGAACTCCTCGTTCATGTCTATCCGTACACTGTCAACTTGTTTGCTAAACAATTTAACCACCTCTTGATCAGAAACGCTATATTGTTTCATGTAGCACTCAATAGCCGAGGCAACATGTCCTCTCTTCTGCTCAAACGATATGAAATTTAATATTTTTTTTAATTGATCACTTGAATTACATTGCTGGGAATGAAAAGTATTGATTAATAGGGAGAGTTCAAAAACCATTATTTGATTTCAAGCACAATTTATTATATTTTTAAGCATTGTCAAATAAATATATCCTACCAGATCTTGTCCAATTACTTTCCAATACAGACATTATGAAAAAAAAAAAAAAAAAACTAATATTTTTAACATGGATATTTGTTTTTTTTGTCTTTTTTTTTTTTAATATGATCTATTTAGCATAACTTAAATGATAAATCACAAAATTAACTAGTCATAACTCAAATATATGTATCCTACAACCACCAGCCATCTTGTTTTTATGAAGAGATAAAATTGAGGGAGTGTTGCATCATAAGGATTGTGACATCCCAACTAGGTTGGCACCCCACAAAACCTTAAATGATGTGCAGATCACTCCATCAACTGACCAATTTATTAAAGTCAAGAAAAGAAAAATACATGGAGTTATGGGGGATAAACAACCCCTACAAGTCATGAAAAATGTTAAAATCTACAGATCAATTTTTAGCAAGATACAAAAATCTAGACAAGTAGAGCACTAAAGTCAAGATCTGAGGAAAGACTGACAATGTGAATGAGCCCCAACTTGATTGCCTTCATGATAACTATGGGACACAAAATCTGCATTGAAGAAAGAAAAGAGGCAACCTTTATAGAAAGCCAAAAAATGCCAAGGAACCAAGACAAGAGTCCCAGTAAATCCAAAACTTACTCTGACTTCCACCCCCTCATTACATCATATAATTCTGCTTCAAATGCCAACATAGTCCCCGAAAAAGTTTCAAAGCAACCTGTGACAAAGTCACAAAACCATGACATGCCTGAATATACCACTGCAACTAGAACGACTTGGAGTGCCATAAGAATAATCTCATTTTTAGCATACCACAAAGACCAATGAATTGAAGCTACCGCTGCCATCCAAAGGGAAGAGAATTAGGGACTAAAAGTAAATGTCACAACCTGATAAAGAACCTATAGTAACATCCTACGAGAAATCTAAAGTTACCTATGCCAAAAATACTAGCAAAAGAGCATAAGAACAAGACCAACACAATTTGTCCACCATTGCCTAACTAACAAAGCAAAACCTGCAACATGAAGGAAAATAGGAACCTGAGTTTGTGTTAATTATTCTCTAAAGGTAAGCCATTGTGAAAAATGGTGCCGTAATAGAGTATACCGTGAAGGAGCGACTAAACTTTCCAAATTTGCTTACCCCAAGAAACCAAAGCAGAAGCTAGTTCAAAAAAATGAATAGCTCTTTAGAAGAAACTATACCAGAGAAACCTGTTTAAATAAAATTATCCTTAGAGTTTGTAACAATAATCATATTCTTAATTAGAATTCAAATCCATGGATGACATTTCCGAAAAAGAGATGGTAGATGCCAAGAAGTGTCAAAATAACAATCAAACATTATTGCATCAAGAAAACTATGGCCCTGAACAAGCATAATCATTAACTTAGCTAGGAGTTCACCCAACCAATTATCCAACCAATAGTGAAGCTTATGATAGACGTTTGACATTTAGGTTGTGTATGCTGTCCAGTTGTCTTAAAAGATTTACAAGTTGGTGTTACATGTTATAACCAATGCCACCATTTTCATCTTTCTCTAGAGAGCTTTCTAGCCAAAGAATTGCCGTTGTGTATCCATTTCTTCTAGGGTAGGACAGTCTTTTCAATTTCCACATATCTGTTATTTAACCTTTTTTGGTAGATTACAACTTTTCTTTGAAAAACAAGGCAGAGAAAACAAAGGTCTCTGTTTTGGTTTAAAAATCCATCTTTGTTTTAAAGAGTTTAAAGTCACTGTCATGTGTCTCAATAACTCAAAACTACTAGAGCAATGAATATTTAAGAGCTCATACATGAGAAGCTTCTAGAGGCATGGAAGACATCAAATGATTGAAATCTCTAGACACATGAAATTGATTCAGCATTTGAGCCATTTCAAAGACTGACTTTGGATGAATGAAAACGAAAATTTTGGTATATTTAAAAAAAAAATGAAAATGAAAATTTTGGACATAGAAATTGCACCGGCATTCGAAAAGATTCGAATACTAACTAGGGAGACTTATGGACACCTACGTTGAGGTGCAGGATTTATGGACAGTAGTCCGCGGAAGTGAGTCTTCAACACCTCTGCTTGAAGAGTTGAAGAACTTAAACAATGGAGGATCAAAGCTGGGAAAGCTACGTTCGTGCTCAAGATTACCATTGACAAAGAGCTGCTAAGGTAAATCAAAGACGCATAAACACCCAAAGCTGCTTGGGATCCTTTTAAAGCATTATTTTCAAAGAAGAATGATACTCGGCTGCGGTTCTTAGAGAATGAGTTGATGACCACCGCCAAAGGAGGTATGTCCATTAGTGAATACTATATGAAAATTAAAAATTTATGTCGTGAGATATCTGACTTAGATCCTAAAGCTGGAATTCGTTAGGATCATATGAAAAGATTAATTATTTAAGGTCTAAAACTTGAATATAGTGGACTTATCACGGCAATACATGGATGGCTAGTACAACCAACTCTTTTAGAGTTGGAAAATATATTAGTCAACCAGGAAACTCTAGCAAAACAAATGGTTGGAGTTTCATTAGAAAATAAAGAAAAAGCATTATTTAGTAATAAAACAAGAAGTCAGCCAAGGCAAAACACTGCCACATAGGAAGGGTGTAATCCTAGAAGACACTATGAGCGTGGCTCAGATACAAGGGGAGCTCCACAAACTTAACGTAATGGAGAATATTCTAATTGTAGTAAGATGGGTTATTTTGCAATGGATTGCATATTCAAGAGTATGTTTGAGGCAATTTGATGACAGCTGCTAGATGTAGAGAAAGCAGTGAACAAGGGTGGGGTTTTCAAATGTCATTTACAGTAACCAAGCCGGTTGGAGAATGTACAAATTAAAGTGAAAATCGCCTTCAACAAGAAAGAAGAAAGATGTTATGGATTTAATGGAGATGAGATGGCCTAGAGAGTCATCACTTGTGATCCAATGAAGGTGCGTTGATTCGCAGCATCAAACCTAAAGGCAGTTAATTATGATAATGATTGGATTCTAGATGCTTGAATCACATAACAAGAGATAAGGAGAAGTTGTTAGGTGTCTCATAATACAAGAGGGATCAGATGGTATTACAGCTAATAATGCAAAGCTACTAATCACTCACATCTGGAAGATAGTAATTGTTCCACGATTCAACTCCTATTGAGTTCAGCTACAGAATGTGTATCATGTGTCCAGAATGAAGAAAAATCTGCTGTCAATATCACAGTTAACATCCTCAGGAAAATATGTGGTGTTCGGTCCAGAAGACCACAAATTGCAAGCATTGAATGGGACCTAGGCACTAAAATTTTTGAAGTGACAAATGAATCATCATAAGCAATAAAGCTGAAATTGCAAGCATTGAATGCGACCCAGGTACTAAAATTTTTCAAATGACAAATGAATCACACTCAAGACCTAATACTTAAGACTGGAATAATTTTGTCATCTTTAGTCATCACATAACTTGTGAATGACAAGACATCTGTGATGCTCTTTTTCTTCATGAGTTATTAAACCATTGAAGAATCAGATTTCTTCCATCTTTGCAATTGCAACTTTAGTTGCATGACATTAGCTTTCGATTGGGAAGTAAAGAGACATTGAATAGTTATCCAAGCCTCAGTTGTTGTAAAACAACCTACAAGCTCAGGAAGAATTTCCTAGCTAATTGAGGACAAAATCCAACACAATATGATTTGACCCTATTTCTCCTAATTGAGATAAGTATCATGGATAGGATCATCAAGATTCAAGTGTTCTGGTGATGAAAACAGAGGATCAACAAAGTTTGATAGACGATTACAAGAGATTATACTGACTAGCAGTCCTATAAATTTGGTATGATTACTTGTCAACAACTCATTGGTTAGAGACATAACAACCTAACCGTCTCTAACTACTCTTCCCTCATCTTTTATTTGAGTGAAGATCGACCATGATCATCATTTACACTCTTGACAAGTGGCTCATGATTATGAAGCTAATCCTTGTAATTGGCGACTTGAAGTGCTTGACAACTATTCTGTTGAGGGAAAGAGGCCGGTGCTGATAGATGACTATTATCCTGTTAAGCTGAATAGACAGAGTGATAATCATCACTCACAATGAGGGAAGTTCATAGCAACCTACTGCCTAATTAATAAGTGGCCTTCATTAGATATTTAAAGCCTCAGTCTGTTGACTTATCTTATGTATACACCCTTTTTAAATAATTATACCAACTTCTATGCTTTCGCTCATCCTCTAACTCTAAATTTCAAGTTACTTACCAACTTTTTAAATTGTTCACAATAAAGTGAAAAAAAAAAAAACCAATTCTAGCGTCAACTTTCTTAGCCTGCTCTATAGAACCTATCAAGTTTCTAATCACTAGTCTCTATTTTCTAAATTCTTCTAGTTTTACCATATTTCAAATTTAAAATCCAAATATCTGATCGTTAATGAACACAAACAAATTACCAATTATTAAGTCTATTAAATGTGGCATACAATGATGCTCCCATGACTATTCAAAGACAATACAACAACAAACTTGCCTTCAACTAGCTAACATCATGTTACAAAATTCCAATCCCAAATTTTTTGTTATGAGGCAGAGGACCCAATCATCAAGGTAGTGTGTCCAAGGTACGCTACATGGAAGTTTTACAAAACCGAAAATGTAACTGGGTAGTTATTTGGTGACTACAAAAGACCATTAGGAAATCATACAAAAGTATAAGTGTTTTGACTTCTTTTTAGCATAACTCAAATGATAAATTACAATGGTTATAGGTCATAACTCAACTATATTTATCCTACATCATCTTAATATGCTTAGGTCATAACTGACATAATATATACAACATTCTCTCTTCTGCACAACTTGACTTTGAAGAGGTTAAAATAGAAAATTTAAAATCTAGACAGTGCAGTGAACTCAATCTTTGAACATATATATGTAAGTACAATCAGTTGTAAAGCAAAAGAAGTATTTTTCTTCATGATGGTTCGGTTTTGGAGTGTACCCACATGTGACTAAAGCAAATGAGAAAGTTCCAAAAGCAGTATGAAGAAGGTGGTTTCGGATTCAAGACAAGTTCAGAAAAAGAAGATATAATGGACCGACATTTTGGGAAAAGAATTGGTTAAGATCATGGAATTCAACAAAGGCTGTGTTGTCTCTATAGAGCAAGGAAAAACAAAACAGATAGCATTCTAAATTTCTCATCTTCTAGAAAAGTTTCTCGAATAATTCAGCATAGAAACTAATTATTATGTCAAAAAATTATTCCTTCCTTCTTCTAAAGAACATCCATTCTTCCAAAAAAAAAGAAGCTAAACTCCTAGAATGAATAAAGCACAATTTTTACCAAAGTAGTCATTTGGAGATCCAAACAAATTGAACTGCCTCAAAATTAGTCCCAAATTTCAACTTTCAACATCATAAATCTGACACCAAAAAGTGATAGCAATAACAAACAGCAAGAAAATGTAAGTGTAGAGCATTAAACATATGCATTGCAACCAAAACAAAATAAAAAGAGCATGGAAAATTGAAATCCAAATGTGATATCTAAATACCATCTGCATTCACCCACGTTTTCCCATCAACCAAAGGAAGCCCTAAACTACAACAATCACTGAAACTCAAAAAGAATGAGCAACCCAAAAGGAAAAAAACTTGAGGGAATTCATTTGCCAAATATTTCTATGACTACATAACCATTAAGCAAAAGATATAAGAAAGCAAGAGTAGTGGAAGCATACAAGATGTTCAAATGGCGGATAAGGAAAGAGTAGAAGGACCAGCACAATCTTCTGGAGAAGTCTTGGCATTCTGTAACAGGCCACAACATATTCAAAGTGAAAGCACAATTAATTTGTTCAAATTAATTTATTGTTCAGAGGCATGATTGCTACTGCAAGAGTTTTCTGGAGAAGCATATGAAAGCAAATCAACAAAAAGACATAAGGCAAACAACAGTAAGTACCAGTTTTTCATGAATCCCATGTATGGTTGCGTTCAGGTCATCATCGCAATAATACTCGATGTCGTCATGACATATTTCTTCTAACCGTGGTGTGTTCAAGACTCCTGAAGAGAAAAACTTTATCTTGGGACAATTTTCTAGATAAATACAAGATAAACATGGGAAAGTGAAGGTGAAATTTCCAGGGCAAAAGCTTGTGAGACTTGATAAGCCATCTAGTCTCAATCGCTGCAATTCGTTGAAAACAATTTCGTCGCCTGTTACAGCTTCTTCATTTGATGATATTACTTCTGTCATCGTTTTGCATTTTGTTATCTTCAAGTCTTCAAGTTGCGCCAGACTTTTTGCAGTTGCTGGTGCAAACAAATTCATCAATCCATCACAACCCTCTACAATCAGCTCTGTTAGATTCCGGAAAGATGATGAAGGTGGCACTAGGGTAACCAAACTACCGCACCATTCTACTCGTAGCTCTTCAATATTTTGAAGAATTAGATCCAAGCTACTAGAGTCTTGTTTCCACATTTGCTTCAAATTATCAAGCCGATAAAGTCTTAACCCTTTTATTTGTGCAGATGCCCCTGCATATTTCTCAAAATTTTCACATGAAAATATCTCCTCATATGAACAACAACACAATCCAAGTCGCTCCACATTGGGAAATCTCTTAAGAATAGCAAGTGGGAAAACCGTTGATTCATCCTCAAAGACCTTAAGAAGTTTAAGTTTAGGGAAGAGTTGTTGTGGGAACTGGCTTTGCCAAAGCTTATTGATTTCATCTCTCGTGCAAGTTAGAGTAACTAAGTTGGAAAAGACCTGCCAAGCAATTAAATAAATTAATTTTTATATAACTTTGTATGCTTTAAAATGGTAGAAGATATTTGCAAAAGTCAAAGACGAACCTTCTGGTGTTCTAGATTTTTTTGCAACATAATTTCAATGTTCTTGAAACCCAGTATCTTCCTATAGAAAATCTGTCACCCAATTAAATGGAACAAATTGGGTTATGATCCTCCCACAAATAATTACAAAGTAAATGTATCTTATTTTCTGCATTTTAAATGGTAAACAAAACCAACCAATGTGGCAGCGGCAAAAGGTTCTTAAGACAGGCATATATATATATATATACATTTATAAATTACAAATTTTTATATACAATTATATTTTAGAACCATACTAAAAAATTAAATCACTTAAATATAAATACATTTACAAATTAAAACTCTTTACCTAAATTTAAAATGCATTCAAATTCAAATATATACTCAAGGTACATTTGGCACAAGTAATTGTATTGGGATTAAATAATTTCTATTCCAATCCCTTACTAAGCATGACACCAATCCCATCCTCTTCATCTAGTCCAGCTCAACATCTAGGAAACGCAATGCTTGCTTTATTACTTTGTGAAATATTTTTTTTCTTCATTTACTTTACATTACATTAAATTTATTTAATCATTTTAAAAATTAAGCTAACATATATATATATTAAATATTTTCAAAAAGTAATACTCTTTTAAATTAATTATAAAAATATTATTTAATTTAATTTGATAGCATATGGTTGTATTTATTTTTAGAAAGTAAAATCCAAAATTAACTAAAAAATTTTAAGGTAAAATATATATATCTAATTCATTTTTTTTGTCCGGTCCCAATCTATACCAAACAAGAGATAGTACTATTTTTATCCAATGTCAAACCAAATATGTCATAATATTAATTTATTCAATTTAATCAAATCCCTTTAAAATAATTCAATCTAATCAATCCACTATGGATGCACTCTATTTTTTGCTATTTCAATATAATATCATTCACTTTCTTGTTCAACTTAACTAAACTTATCCTTTTTATCTTTTACTGTATTTTAAAAGGGAAAAAAAAAAAGTTCACTTATACATCTGTTTCAACAATTTCATCAAGGAATAAAAAAGCAAACAAATAACTTTGTAATTTTGGATTAGCTTTTCTGTATTGATACTATAATTTCCTTTTAGTGTATATATATGTCAATAAGTTTAATTGTTTATTAGTAATTAATTTCAAATACTATATATGTATTACTAATAATGTAAATCTAGATATGAGAACTTTCAAAAATAGAGATAGTGGTGGCTTTTGATAAAATTGTTTGGAAGGAAAAGTTTGAGATGAATTGGTGTATTTTGCTAAACTACTTCACCCTTGGCCTTGAGTAGTAGCTAACATAGTTAATAACCCTTTTTTTTTATTAAAAAAAAAAAAAAAAAAAAAAAACTTGTGTAGGAATTGACTTTTGTTGTTTTTTTTTTTTTTTAATTGAAAGAACATAAAAAAGAAACTTCACTTGAAATACATAAAGGAGTTACTCATCCCCATATGCATATCTTGCCTCGAGAATAATTACAAAATACCAATTATACCTTATATAAAGTTTTTTCAAAATCAATATTAATAAAATATTCCATACTTAAGGCCAACAATGTTAAATAAAGATTAAAGGAACCAATTATAAAATGTTTTATATTGAAAAGATAAACAGCTTATAAAATTAAAAATTCAATTGATATTCTCAAAAGTTAAAAGAGCAAACTATAAACAATCTTTAAATATAAAGACTAATATTGTTTATGTTAGATATAAGATAATATTATTATTTATTAACTCACCATCGATAAAGTTAAATTTTAGATGAAAGTAGATAAAAATTAACAACAAAAGGGGTAAGGGAAAGAAGAAGACATACATACCATTTTTTCATGATGTTGTCGTACAATTTCATTGAGGCCATCCTCGCAAATATACTCTATCTGGTCTTGCCATACTTCGCGTAACATTGGCGTGCTCAAGCTTCCTAAAGCGAAAATCTCCATCTTGGGACATTCTTTCACACTTAATTTTTCTAAAACTGGAATCTCAAAGGTGTAATTCCCAAAGCTAAAGCTTGTCAGACAAGATAAGTCATTCAATTCCAATTTCTTCAATTTGTGGAAAGAAATTTTATCTTCTACTATATCCCCTCCATTTCCTACTATGTGTGTCATCATTTTGCACCGAGATATTTGCATTTCTTCGAGCTGCACCAGACTTTTGGCTGTTGAGGCTACCATTAAACTTATCAATTTTTTGCAATTGTTCACCTTCATAATTTTTAGATTTTCAAAAGATGATGAAGGCAGCAATACATTATTCAAACCCCAACAGTACTCAACTTCCAAACTTTGAAGATTTTGACATAAGTTTGGTTCGGAATCCTTTTTCCATATTTGTTTTACATGATGAAGAGAAGTGAGATGTAAACATTTTATTTGTGGAGGGGACCATGCATATTTCTCTACCTCTTCATATGAAAATATCTCTTCGTATGAACAATATGTCAATTCAAGTTTTTCGAGATCGGGAAACCTCTGAAATATTCCAAATAGAAAAACTGTTGATGTATCGTGAGATACATCAAGACATTTAAGTTTGGGAAAGATGTGTTCTGGAATTTGGCTTTGCCACATCATTCCAATGTCATTTCCAATTAATTTCAATTGCTTTGCGTTGCAGAAAACCTGGTGACAAATCATATAAAACAAAATTCATACAATTTTATATAATGGAAAGATGAAAAACATCAAAAACCTATTTGTAATAGTTAAGGACTAACTTTAGTGTATTCTGGAAATGAATTCCAAACCAATCTGAGGTCTTCGCCGCTTAAAATGGATTGCTCTAAGATGGATAAGACCTGACAACCAATTAAATGAAAAAAGGGTTAGGTTCCTCCCAAAAGACAATTATACAAACTTAATTTATTATTTGCCTTAAGAGAGTAGACCAAGCACCTAATATAGTAAATAGTCTTGTGATATAATAATATTGTTCCATAGATAGCTTTCTAAAATTTTACATATGAGGTATTTAATTGATTTGTAATTATCATATTGTTCATCACATCATCTATTATTTACAGCATTAATATATCAAAAATATGTTGTGATTTGATAGTACTCCATAAAATTATGATTCAAACATGGATGAAATTTGTTTCTAGTGATTATTAGAAGGAAAGGAAAATTTAAAATTAATTTTGGAATTGTTTCGGGCGTAAGAATAGTTTGTTTTGATATTTAAATGATAAGACATTAAAAATGAAAACATTAGAGAGAATATATATATATATATATTTTCTGAACACTTTCCTGATATTTTTACCCAATTATATGTAGTTCTATTTAGTATTAATGTAAAATATCTCATCAAAATTCTTTTCAGCAAAACATAGATGAACGTCTACTTATGTGGTTTTAGT
Organism: Nephelium lappaceum; assembly: GCA_021234005.1. NCBI lineage: Eukaryota > Viridiplantae > Streptophyta > Magnoliopsida > Sapindales > Sapindaceae > Nephelium > Nephelium lappaceum. The sequence continues at coordinate 22,163,412 of CM037997.1, forward strand.
TTAGGGCTTATCAATTGCACAATAATCATCCTACATTATTGTTCCTTGATGCTAGTTTTTTATCTTTTAATGCTTCATATTCAATTCGCTTTTTTCATGTTTGTTTCATTGTTTTATCATCTATACAAAAAAAATCTCATATCATCTATACAAAAAAAATCTCATTTTACTTGACTTGATTCCACATGCATACATTGATAGTTGATTTGTTTGCAGTAGCTAATTTGAAACATTTGAAATTCACTTCATCGTATCAGTTTCCTAGAGAGAGAGTGATGATTAAGAATGGGATGTTGTCCCGCTCTAGTTAGGATTGTCTTGCGAAAAAAACGAGGAAGATCTCACAAACGTGGGATCAGAGTATCCTACTTGTTTTTTCGTGCACAAAACCTAATATGCACAGGGGCATAATTGAACACTTGCTTTGTGCCAATTAGAATTGCTTATGAAAAAAATGTGTAAAATCTCACAATTGTAGGATCTTTTATCCTATATGGTTTTTTGTGCAAAAATCCTAATGTGCACCTGTGCACGTATATATACACATAGACACTCACACACTAATTTTTCTAGTGACAGATCCTTTATACTGAGGAGTTGTTTATTATTATTATTTTTCCTAAAAAGTCTTATTTGCACTTAAATCTTAATTTAAGTATTTTTTTTTTTTGGTTTTTTTCACTTATATCTTAATTTAAGTTGAAAAATATCTTTTTAAAAAAATCAAATTTTCTTACTTATATCTTAATGAAAAAGTCTTCCCCCCTCCCCACTATTTAAAAAAAAAAAAATGCATTGGCTTCCTAAATTAACATCTAATTATTATATTATTACCAAAATATCCCTTATAAAAAAATTTCCAATTGTTATCAAAACCTAACAAAAAATTGTCTAATCCATATCTAACCCTAACCGTAACAAAAAAAAACCTTACCCTATGGCCGGTGGCCGCGACGGCCCCTCACCACCACTGAAGTCCGGATTAGGCCATGTGTTTGACAAAGGAGGAGGTCGTGGCCTTCTCCCATTCAAATAGGACCATTTCTAAGGACAAAGGTCGTCAACCTCCGACATGGAGGTCGTGGACCTTTGTAGCCGGTGTAACGACCTCCTCTTGCACCAACAACAAACTAATAGTCTTTTTTTTCCACAATTATTTTTTTTAAATTAACCTATTAATTTATTATAGATATAAAATAATTAAAATATTATCTTATTTATATAAAACAAATAATTAAATTATATATTATAAAAATAAAAATTAACAAATCCTAAATTAATAATAATCAATTTTAAAAAATAGAAATTAATATTTATGAGAAAAAGGGTATATTAAAAGTCTAATAATTTAATAGTTAAGTTTAGGAATCCAAAATGGAAAAAGAAACAAAAATCAATATCTTCCTATTAATTAATCACTTAAAATAAGGTCTTATAAGACTTAAGATAAAAAACACACACATCACGTAAGATTCATAATGATCTTGATCAAATTTAAAATGAACATTAAAGTCAAAATTAGTAAGGGATCACGAGATCTTGACTAAATTTAATTAATTTCAATAGAATTTGATATTATATTTTTTATGATTGAAAAATGAAAATTTATTTCCAAAAAAAAATTAAAAAATCAAAATTATATAATTTTATAAAGGTGCTTGAAGTATACACCATAAAAAGTCATCCATGAAGAAAAACGTAGCGACCAATGAAATGAGAACAAATTGACATTATTTACCTTCAACAAACAATTAGACTAAACTTTATTTATTTATGTAATTAAGTTTGGCAAAACATATATAGTACAAATAGTTTTTTATAAAAACGACCAAAAGAATTATTTTATTAATTCTTCATTTTTTTTAATTTGAAAATCCAAAAAATAGTTTTCATCTCCAAAAAATTTTTTATTTCTCTTTTCAAGTTTATTTTATATTTCTTAAAAAAATATTTATCAAAATTTATATTATCATATCAAACACTTATTATAGTTGCATTATAATGGTCTTCATTGGATGATTGCCGTGTATATGTTAGAAAACAATAAGACATAAGAATTTAATTAATTAACATTTTTATGCCTAAAAGGTAAGATAAGTAAATTGTAGATAAAATACTTCTCTTAAAAAATTTAAGATCTTTATAATAAATCTAAAAAGGCTTAATTTTAAGATTCAGATATTATCGAGCATGCTAAGGTACATTGTATAAGCATGAAAAGGTGTGTATATATATATTTTATAAATTTTTATATACAGTTATATTTTAGAACTATACAAAAAATTTAAAGCACTTAAAATATAAATACCTTTACAAATTAAAACTCTTTTCCTAAATTTAAAATGCATTCAAGTTGAAATATATACTTAAGGTATGTTCAGCACAAGGAATGGTAATCCCATGCTCTTCATCTAGTCTAGCTCAACATCTGGGAAAAGCAAGGGACTATCCCTTGCTTTATTTCTTTGTGAAATATTTTTTTTCTTCATTTACTTTTACATTATATTAAATTTATTTAATCATTTTAAAAATTGAGTTAATATATATTAAATATTTTTAAAAAGTAATACTCTTTTAAATTAATTATAAAAATATTATTTTATTTAAATTTGATAGCATATGGTTATATTTATTTTTAGAAAATAAATTTCAAAATTAACTAAAAAATTTTTATATAAAATATATATATCCAATTAATAGTTTTTGTCCAATCCCAATCTACACCAAACAAGAGATAGTACTATTTTTATCCAATGTCAAACTAAATGCATCACATTATTAATTTATTCAATCCAATCAAATCCCGTTAAAACAATTCAATCTAATCAATCTGCTATGGATGCACGCTAGTTTATTCTATTCCAATCTAATATCATCCACATTCTTGTTCAACTTAACTAACTTTATCCTTTTTATCTTTTACTGTATTTTAAAAGGAAAAAAAAAAAAGGTTCGCTTATACATCTGTTTCAAAAATTTCTCCAGGGAATAAAAAAGGAAACAAATAACTTCATAATTTTGGATTAGTTTTGCTAAATTGATACTATAATTGTCCTTTAGTGTATATATATATCAACAAGTTTAATTGTTTATTAGTAATTAATTTCAAATACTATATGTGTATTACTAATAATGTAAATCTAGATATAAGAACTTTCAAAAATAGAGAGAGTGGTGGCTTTTGATAAAATTATTTGGAAGGAAAAGTTAGAGATGAATTGGTGTATTTGGTTAAACAACTTCTCTCTTGGCCTAGAGTAGTAACTAACTTAGTTAATAGCCCTTTTTTTTTAAGAAAAACATATGAAGGATTTGACTTTTGTTTTTCTTTTTTTATTAATTGAAATAATATCAGAAAGAAACATCACTTGAAATACGTAAGGGAGTTACTCATCTCTATATGCATATCTTGCCTTGAGAGTAATTGCAAAATGCCAAGCATACCTTATATAAAGGTTTTTCAAAACTAAAATTAATAAAATATTCCGTACGTAAGACTAACAATGTTAGACAAAGATTAAAGGAACCAAGTATAAAATATTTTATATTGAAAAGATACACAACTTAGAAAATTGAAAATTCAATTTATATTCTCAAAAGTTAAAAGAGTAAACTACAAACAATCTTTAAATATAAAGACTAATCTTGTTTATGTTAGATATAAGATAATATTATTATTTATTAACTCACCATCGATAAAGTTAAATTTTAGATGAAAGTAGATAAAAATTATCAACAAAAGAGGTAAGGGAAAGAAGAAGACATACATACCATTTTTTCATGATGTTGTCGTACAATTTCATTGAGGCCATCCTCGCAAATATACTTCATCTCGTCTTGCCATACTTCGCATGACATTGGTATGCTCAAGTTTCCTAAAGCGAAAATCTCCATCTTGGGACATTCTTTCACACTTAATTTTTCTAAAACTGGAATCTCAAAGGTGTAATTCCCAAAGCTAAAGCTTGTCAGACAAGATAAGTCATCCAATTCCAATTTCTTCAATTTGTGGAAAGAAATCTTATCTTCTACTATATCCCCTTCATTTCCTACTATGTGTGTCATCATTTTGCACCAAGATATTTGCATTTCTTCGAGTTGCACCAAACTTTTGGCTGTTGAGGCTACCATTAAACTTATCAAATTTTTGCAATTGTTCACCTTTATAATTTTAAGATTTTCAAAAGATGATGAAGGCAGCAATGCATTCTTCAAACCCCAACAGCACTCAACTTCCAAACTTTGAAGATTTTGATGTAAGTTTGGTTCAGAATCCTTTTTCCATATTTGTTTTACATGATCAAGAGAAGTGAGATGTAAACATTTTATTTGTGGAGGGGACCATGCATATTTCTCTACCTCTTCATATGAAAATATCTCTTCGTATGAACAATCTGTCAATTCAAGCTTTTCAAGATCGGGAAACATCTGAAATATTCCAAATGGAAATACTATTGATGTATCGTGAGATACATCAAGACATTTAAGTTTGGGAAAGATGTGCTCTGGAATTTGGCTTTGCCACATCATTCCAATGTCATTTCCAATTAATTTCAATTGCTTTGTGTTGTAGAAAACCTGGTGACAAATCATATAAAACAAAATTCATACAATTTTATATAATGGAAAGATGAAAAACATCAAAAACCTATTTGTAATAGTTAAGGACTAACTTTAGTGTATTCTGGAAATGAATTCCAAACCAATCTGAGGTCTGCGCCGCTTAAAATGGATTGCTCTAAGATGGATAAGACCTGTCAACCAATTAAATGAAAAAGGGGTTAGGCTCCTCCCAAAAGACTATTATACAAACTTAATTTATTATTTGCCTTAAGAGAGTAGAGCAAACACCTAATACAGCAAATAGTCTTTTAATATAACAATATTGTTCCATAGATTGCTTTCTAAAATTTTACATATAAGGTATTTAATTGATTTGTAATTATCGTATTGTTCATCACATCATCTATTATTTACAGCGTTAATATATTAAAAATATGTTGTGATTTGATAGTACTCCACAAAATTATGATTCAAACATGGATGAAATTTGTTTCTAGTGATTATTAGAAGAAAAGGAAAATTTAAAATTAATTTTGGAATTGTTTCAAGCATAAGACTAGTTTGTTTTGATATTTCAATGATAAGACAATAAAAATGAAAAAATTAGAGAGAAAACATATATATATATATATATATATTTTCTGAACACTTTCCTGATATTTTTACCCAAATATATGTAGTTCTATTTAATATTCATGTAAAATATCTCATCAAAATTCTTTTAAGCAAAACATAGATGAACGTCTACTTATGTGGTTTTACTTGAGGGCTTATCAATTGCATAGTAATCATCCTACAATATTGTTCCTTGATGCTTTAAGCTATCTAGACATAAGAATTTAATTAATTAACTTTTTTACACCTAAACGGTAAGATAAGTAAATTGTAGATAAAATACTTCTCTTAAAAAATTTAATATCTTTATAATAAATCTAAAAAGGCTTAATTTTAAGATTAAGATATTCTCAAGCATGCTACGGTACATTGTATAAGCATGAAAAGGCGTGTATAAATATATATATATATGTTACAAATTTTTATATACAGTTATATTTTCGAACTATACTAAAAATTTAAAGCACTTAAATATAAATACATTTACAAATTAAAACTCTTTTCCTAAATTTTAAAAGCATTCAAGTTCAAATATAAGCTTATGGTATGTTTGGCACAAGGAATGGTAATCCCATGCTCTTCATCTAGTCCAGCTCAACATCTGGGAAAAGCAAGGGACTATCCCTTGCTTTACTACTTTGTGAATTTTTTTTTTTTCATTTACTTTTACATTATATTAAATTTATTTAATCATTTTAAAAATTAAGTTAATATATATTAAATATTTTTAAAAAGTAATACTCTTTCAAATTAATTATAAAAATATTATTTTATTTAAATTTGATAGCATATGGTTATATTTATTTTTAGAAAATAAATTCCAAAGTTAACTAAAAAATTTTAATATAAAATACATATATATAATTCATATTTTTTGTCCAATCTCAATCTATACCAAACAAGGGATAAGAGATAGTACTATTTGTATCCAATGTCAAACCAAATGCATCACATTATTAATTTATTAAATCCAATCAAATCCTGTTAAAATATTTCAATCCAATCAATCCGCTATGGATGCACGCTAGTTTATTCTATTCAAATCTAATATCATCCACTTTCTGGTTTAACTTAACTAACCTTATCCTTTTTATCTTTTACTATATTTTAAAACGGAAAAAAAAAAAAAAAAAAGTTTGCTTATACATCCGTTTCAAAAATTTCTCCAAGGAATAAAAAAGGAAACAAATAACTTCGTAACTTTGGATTAGCTTTTCAAAATTGATACTATAATTGTCCTTTAGTGTATATATATATATCAATAAGTTTAATTGTTTATTAGTAATTAATTTCAAATACTATATATGTATTACTAATAATGTAAATCTAGATATAAGAACTTTCAAAAATAAAGAGAGTGGTGGCTTTCGATAAAATTATTTGGAAGGAAAAGTTTGAGATGAATTGGTGTATTTTGTTAAACTACTTCAGCCTTAGAAAATTAAACATTAAAGGAACCAATTATAAAATATTTTATATTGAAAAGATACACAACTTAGAAAATTAAAAATTCAATTGATATTCTCAAAAGTTAAAAGAGTAAACTACAAACAATCTTTAAATATAAAGACTAATCTTGTTTATGTTAGATGTAAGATAATATTATTATTTATTAACTCACCATCGGTAAAGCTAAATTTTAGATAAAAGTAGATAAAAATTATCAACAAAAGAGGTAAGGGAAAGAAGAAAACATACATACCTTTTTTTCATAATGTTGTCGTACAATTTCATTAAGGCCATCCTCGCAAATATACTTTATCTGGTCTTGCCATATTTCGTGTAGCATTGGTGTGCTCAAGTTTCCTAAAGCAAAAATCTTCATCTTGGAACATTCTTTCACAGTTAATTTTTCTAAAACTGGAATCTCAAAGGTGTAATTTCCAAAGCTAAATCTTGTGAGACAAGATAAGTCATTCAATTCCAATTTCTTCAATTTGTGGAAAGTAATCTTATCTTCTACTATATCCCCCCCATTTGCTACTACGTGTGTCATCATTTTGCATTGAGATATTTGCATTTCTTCGAGCTGCACCAGACTTTTGGCTGTTGAGGCTTCCATTAAACTTGTCAAATTTTCGCAATGGTTCACCTTCATAATTTTTAGATTTTCAAAAGATGATGAAGGCAGCAATGCATTCTTCAAACCCCAACACCACTCAACTTCCAAACTTTGAAGATTTTGACGTAAGTTTGGTTCGGAATCCTTTTTCCAGATTTGTTTTACATGATAAAGAGAAGCGAGATGTAAACATTTTATTTGTGGAGGGGACCATGCATATTTCTCTACCTCTTCATATGAAAATATCTCTTCGTATGAACAATATCTCAATTCAAGTTTTTCGAGATCGGGAAACCTCTGAAATATTCCAAATGGAAATACTGTTGATGTATCGTGAGATACATCAAGACATTTAAGTTTGGGAAAGATGTGTTCTGGAATTTGGCTTTGCCACATCATTCCAATGTCATTTCCAATTAATTTCAATTGCTTTGCGTTGCAGAAAACCTGGTGACAAATCATATAAAACAAAATTCATACAATTTTATATAATGGAAAGATGAAAAACATCAACAATCTATTTGTAATAGTTAAGGACTAACTTTAGTGTATTCTGGAAATGAATTCCAAACCAATCTGAGGTCTGCGCCGCTTAAAATGGATTGCTCTAAGATGGATAAGACCTGTCAACCAATTAAATGAAAAAGGGGTTAGGCTCCTCCCAAAAGACTATTAGACAAACTTAATTTATTATTTGCCTTAAGAGAGTAGAGCAAACACCTAATACAACAAATAGTCTTTTAATATAACAATATTGTTCCATAGATTGCTTTCTAAAATTTTACATATAAGGTATTTAATTGATTTGTAATTATCGTATTGTTCATCACATCATCTATTATTTACAGCATTAATTTATTAAAAATATGTTGTGATTTGACATTACTCCACAAAATTATGATTCAAACATGGATGAAATTTGTTTCTAGTGATTATTAGAAGAAAAGTAAAATTTAAAATTAATTTTGGAATTGTTTCAAGCATAAGACTAGTTTGTTTTGATATTTAAATGATAAGACAATAAAAATGAAAAAATTAGAGAGAAAATATATATATATTTTTTCTGAACACTTTCCTGATATTTTTACCCAAATATATGTAGTTCTTTTTAATATTCATGTAAAATATCTCATCAAAATTCTTTTATGCTAAACATAGACGAACGTCTACTTAATTGGTTTTACTTGAGGGCTTATCAATTGCACAGTAATCATCCTACAATATTGTTCCTTGATGCTAGTTTTTTGTCTTTTAATGCTTCATATTCAATTTGCTTTTCTCTGGTTTGTTTCATTGTTTTATCATCTATACAAAAGAAATCTCATTTTACTTGACTTGATTCCACATGCCCACACTTATAGTTGATTTGTTTGCAGTAGCTAATTTGAAACATTTGAAATTCACTTCATCGTATCAATTTCTTAGAGAGAGAGTGATTATTAGGAATGGGATGTTGTCCCGCTCTAGTTATGATTGTCTTACGAAAAAACGACTAAGATCTCACAAGTGTGGGATCTGCGTATCCTACTTGTTTTTCGTGCACAAAACCTAATATGCATAGGGGCATGATTGAACACTTGCTTTGTGCCAACTAGAATTGACTTATGAAAAAACGTGTAAAATCTCACAACTGTAGGAACTTTTATCCTATATGGTTTTCTGTGCAAAAATCCTAATGTGCACCCATGCACGTATATATACACATACACACACACACTAATTTTTTCTAGTGACGGATCCTTTATGCTAAGGAGTTGTTTATTATTATTTTTTTTCCTAAAAGTCTTATTTGCACTTAAATCTTAATTTATGTAAATTTTATTTTATCTTTTTGGTTTTTTCACTTATATCTTAATTTAAGTTGAGAAATATCTTTTTTAAAAAATCAAATTTTCTTACTTATATCTTAATGAAAAAGTCTTCCCCCCTCCCCACTATTTAAAAAAAAAATGCATTGGCTTCCTAAATTAACATCTAATTATTATATTATTACCAAAATATCCCTTATAAAAAAATTTCCAGTTGTTATCAAAACCTAACAAAAAATTGTCTAATCCTTATCTAACCTTAACCGTAACCAAAAAAAAAACCTTACCCTATGGCCGGTGGCCACGACGACCCCCCACCACCACTGAAGTCCGGATTAGGCCATGTGTTTGACGAAGGAGGAGGTCGTGGCCTTCTCTCATTCAAATAGGACCATTTATAAGGACAAAGGTTGTCAGCCTCCGACATGGAGGTCGTCGACCTTTGTAGCCGATGTAACGACCTCCTCTTCCACCAGCAACAAACTAAAAGCCTTTTTCATCCACAATTGCTTTTTTTTAAAAAAATTAACCTATTAATTTATTATAGAAATAAAATAATTAAAATATATATTATAAAAATAATAATTAACAAATCCTAAATTAATAATAATCTATTTAAAAAAATAGAAATTAATATTTATAATAAAAAAGGTATAGTAAAAGTCTAATAATTTAATAGTTAAGTTTACTAATGCTAAATGGAAAAAGAAACAAAAATCGATATCTTCTTATTAATTAATTACTTAAAATAAGGTCTTATAAGACTTAAGATAAAAAAAACACAAACATCACCTAAGATTCATAATGATCTTGATCAAATTTAAAATGGACATTAAAGTCAAAATTAGTAAGGGATCACGAGATCTTGACGAAATTTAATTAATTTCAATAGAATTTGATATTATATTTTTTATGATTGAAAAATGAAAATTATTTCCAAAAAAAATTAAAAAAATCAAAATTATATAATTTTATAAAGGTGCTTGAAGTATACACGACAAAAAGTCATCCATGAACAAAAATGTAGGGACCAATGAAATAAGAACAAATTGACATTATTTACCTTCAACAAACAATTACACTAAACTTTATTTATGTAATTAAGTTTGGCAAAACATATATAATGCAAAATAGTTTTTTCTAAAAAAGACCAAAAGAATTATTTTATTATTTTATTTTTGCTACTGTTCTTCATTTTTTTTTTTAATTTGAAAATCCAAAAAATAGTTTTCATCTCCAAAAAATTTTTTATTTCTTTTTTTCAAGTTTATTTTGTATTTCTTAAAAAAATATTTATCAAAATTTATACTATCAAACACTTATTATAGTTGCATTATAATGGTCTTCATTGGATGATTACCATGTATATGTTAGAAAACAATAAGACATAAGAATTTAATTAATTAACTTTTTTACACCTAAACGGTAAGATAAGTAAATTGTAGATAAAATACTTCTCTTAAAAAATTTAATATCTTTATAATAAATCTAAAAAGGCTTAATTTTACGAGTCAGATATTCTCGACCAAGCTAAGGTACATTGTATAAGCATGAAACGGCGTGTATAAATATATATATATATATATGTTACAAATTGTTATATACAGTTATATCTTAGAACTATACTAAAAATTTAAAGCACTTAAATATAAATACATTTACAAATTAAAACTCTTTTCCTAAATTTTAAATGCATTCAAGTTCAAATATATGCTTATGGTACGTTTGGCACAAGGAATGGTAATCCCATGCTCTTCATCTAGTCCAGCTCAACATCTAGGAAAAGCAAGGGACTATCCCTTGCTTTACTACTTTGTGAATTTTTTTTTTTTTCATTTACTTTTACATTATATTAAATTTATTTAATCATTTTAAAAATTAAGTTAATATATATTAAATATTTTTAAAAAGTAATACTCTTTCAAATTAATTATAAAAATATTATTTTATTTAAATTTGATAGCATATGGTTATATTTATTTTTAGAAAATAAATTCCAAAGTTAACTAAAAAATTTTAATATAAAATACATATATATAATTCATATTTTTTGTCCAATCCCAATCTATACCAAACAAGAGATAAGAGATAGTACTATTTTTATCCAATGTCAAACCAAATGCATCACATTATTAATTTATTAAATCCAATCAAATCCCGTTAAAATATTTCAATCCAATCAATCCGCTATGGATGCACGCTAGTTTATTCTATTCAAATCTAATATCATCCACTTTCTGGTTTAACTTAACTAACCTTATCCTTTTTATCTTTTACTATATTTTAAAACGGAAAAAAAAAAAAAAAAAAAAGTTTGCTTATACATCCGTTTCAAAAATTTCTCCAAGGAATAAAAAAGGAAACAAATAACTTCGTAACTTTGGATTAGCTTTTCTAAATTGATACTATAAGTGTCCTTTAGTGTACATATATATATCAATAAGTTTAAGTGTTTATTAGTAATTAATTTCAAATACTATATATGTATTACTAATAATGTAAATCTAGATATAAGAACTTTCAAAAATAAAGAGAGTGGTGGCTTTCGATAAAATTATTTGGAAGGAAAAGTTTGAGATGAATTGGTGTATTTTGTTAAACTACTTCAGCCTTAGAAAATTAAACATTAAAGGAACCAATTATAAAATATTTTATATTGAAAAGATACACAATTTAGAAAATTAAAAATTCAATTGATATTCTCAAGAGTTAAAAGAGTAAACTACAAACAATCTTTAAATATAAAGACTAATCTTGTTTATGTTAGATGTAAGATAATATTATTATTTATTAACTCACCATCGGCAAAGCTAAATTTTAGATAAAAGTAGATAAAAATTATCAACAAAAGAGGTAAGGGAAAGAAGAAAACATACATACCTTTTTTTCATAATGTTGTCGTACAATTTCATTGAGGCCATCCTCGCAAATATACTCTATCTGGTCTTGCCATATTTCGTGTAGCATTGGTGTGCTCAAGTTTCCTAAAGCGAAAATCTTCATCTTAGGACATTCTTTCACAGTTAATTTTTCTAAAACTGGAATCTCAAAGGTGTAATTTCCAAAGCTAAATCTTGTGAGACAAGATAAGTCATTCAATTCCAATTTCTTCAATTTGTGGAAAGTAATCTTATCTTCTACTATATCCCCCCCATTTGCTACTACGTGTGTCATCATTTTGCACTGAGATATTAGCATTTCTTCGAGCTGCACCAGACTTTTGGCTGTTGAGGCTTCCATTAAACTTGTCAAATTTTCGCAATGGTTCACCTTCATAATTTTTAGATTTTCAAAAGATGATGAAGGCAGCAATGCATTCTTCAAACCCCAACACCACTCAACTTCCAAACTTTGAAGATTTTGACGTAAGTTTGGTTCGGAATCCTTTTTCCAGATTTGTTTTACATGATGAAGAGAAGCGAGATGTAAACATTTTATTTGTGGAGGGGACCATGCATATTTCTCTACCTCTTCATATGAAAATATCTCTTCGTATGAACAATCTCTCAATTCAAGTTTTTCGAGATCGGGAAACCTCTGAAATATTCCAAATGGAAATACTGTTGATGTATCGTGAGATATATCAAGACATTTAAGTTTGGGAAAGATGTGTTCTGGAATTTGGCTTTGCCACATCATTCCAATGTCATTTCCAATTAATTTCAATTGCTTTGCGTTGCAGAAAACCTGGTGACAAATAATATAAAACAAAATTCATACAATTTTATATAATGGAAAGATGAAAAACATCAAAAACCTATTTGTAATAGTTAAGGACTAACTTTAGTGTATTCTGGAAATGAATTCCAAACCAATCTGAGGTCTGCGCCGCTTAAAATGGATTGCTCTAAGATCGATAAGACCTGTCAGCCAATTAAATGAAAAAGGGGTTAGGCTCCTCCCAAAAGACAATTATACAAACTTAATTTATTATTTGCCTTAAGAGAGTAGAGCAAACACCTAATACAACAATTAGTCTTTTAATATAGCAATATTGTTCCATAGATAGCTTTCTAAAATTTTACATACAAGGTATTTAATTGATTTGTAATTATCGTATTGTTCATCACATCATCTATTATTTACAGGATTAATATATTAAAAATATGTTGTGATTTGACAGTACTCCACAAAATTATGGCTCAAAGATGGATGAAATTTGTTTCTAGTGATTATTAGAGGAAATTTAAAGTTAATTTTGGAATTGTTTCGAGCATAAGAATAGTTTGTTTTGATATTTTAATGATAAGACGATAAAAAAGAAAAAATTAGAGAAAAAATATTTTTTTTTTTTCTGAACACTTTCCAGTTATTTTTACCCAAATAAATGTAGTTCTATTTAGTATTCATGTAAAATATCTCATCAAAATTCGTTTCAGCAAAGCATATACGGACGTCTACTTACGTGGTTTTACTTGAGGGCTTATCAATTGCATAGTAATCATCCTACAATATTGTTCCTTGATGCTAGTTTTTTATCTTTTAATGCTTTATATTCAATTCTCTTTTCTTACGTTTGTTTCATTGTATTATCATCAATATAGAAGAAATCTCATTTTACTTAGCTCGATTCTACATACAGACACTAATAGTTGATTTGTTTGCAATAACTAATTTGAAACATTTGAAATTCACTTCATTATATCAGTTCTCTAGAGAGAGAGAGGAATGATTAGGAATGGGATGCTATCCCGTTCTACTTAGGATAGTCTTATGAAAAAATAGGTAAGATCTCACAAGTGAGGGATACGAGTATCTTACTCATTTTTTCATGTACAAAACCTAATATGCACAAGGGCATGATTCAACAATTGCTTTGCACCAATTAGAACTGACTTATGAAAAAACGTGTAAAATCCCACAAGTGTAGGATCTTTTATCCTATATGTTTTTTTCTGTAAAAATCCTAATATGCATCTGTGCATGTCTATACACACATATACACTAGTTTTTTTATTGAGGGATCCTTCATACCAGGGAGCTGTTGTTTTTTTTCCTAAAAAGTCTTCTTTGCTCTTGAATCTTAATTTAAGTATTTCTTAGTTTTTATTTTTTGTTTTTTTACATGTATCTTAATTTAAGTTGAAAAATATCATTTTAAAAAAATCAAATTTTCTTAATTATATCTCAATGAAAAAGTCTTCCCCCCTTTCCACTATTCAAATATATATATGCATTGGTTTCCTAAGTTAACATCTAATTACTATATTATTACCAAAATATCCCTAATAAAAAAATTTCCAATTCTTATCAAACCCGAACAAAAAAATGTTGAATTCTTATCTAACCCTAACCCTAACTAAAAAAAACCTTACCGTAGGGCTGGTGGCAACGACGACCCCCCACCACCACTTATGTCAGGAGGAGGCCATGTGTTTGACGAAGGAGGAAGTCATGGCCTCCTACCATTTGAATAGGATCATTTCTAAGGACAAAAGGTCGTCAGCCTCCGGCATGGAGGCTATCGACCCCTATAGCAGGTGTAACGGCCTCTTTTTGCACTAACAATAGACTAACAGTCTTTTTCGTCCACAGTTAATTTAAAAAAAAAAATTAAAGCATTAATTTATTATAAAAATAAAATAATTAAAAAATTAAAATTAAAATTAAAATATTATTTTATTTATATAAAATAAAATAAGTAAAATATATAATATAAAAATAAAAATTAAAAAATCCTAAATTAATAATAATCTATTAAAAAAATAATCGAAATTAATATTTATAAGAAAAAGGGTATAGTAAAAGTCTAAACATTTAATAGTTAAGTTTAGGAATCCTAAATGGAAAAAGAAACAAAAATCAATATCTTTTTATTAATTAATCACTTAAAATCAGGTCTTATAAGACTTAAGATAATGAAAAAAGAAAAAAGAAAAAAAAAAAACCACCTAAGATTCATAATGATCTTGGTCAAATTTAAAATGAACATTAAAGTTAAAATTAGCAAGGGATCACGAGATCTTGACGAAATTTAATTAATTTCAATAGAATTTGATATTATATTTTTTATGATGAAAAAATGAAAATTTATTTCCGAAAAAATTAGAAAAATCAAAATTTTATAATTTTATAAAGGTGCTTGAAGTATACACTATAAAAAGTCAGCCATGAAGAAAAATGTAGTGACCAATCAAATAAAAACAAATTGACATTATTTACCTTCAACAAACAATTACACTAAACTTTATTTATTTATGTAATTAAGTTTGGCAAAACATTTATAATAAAAATAGTTTTTTTCTAAAAAGAGACCAAAAGAATTATTTTATTATTTTATTTTTGATACTGTTCTTCAGTTTTTTTAATTTGAAAATCAGAAAAATAGTTTTCATCTCCAAAAATTTTTTTATTTCTTTTTTCAAGTATAATTTATATTTCTTAAAAAAATATTTATCAAAATTTATATTATCAAACACTAATTATAGTTGCATTACAATAGTCTTCATTGGATGATTACCATGTATATGTTAGAAAATAATAAGACACAAGAATTTAATTAATTTACTTTTTTACACCTAAAACATAAGATAAGTAAATTTTAGATAAAATACTGCTCTTAAAAAATTTAATATTTTTATAATAAATCTAAAAAGGCTTAATTTAAAGATTTAGATATTCTCGAGCATGCTAAGGTATATTGTAGAAGCATGAAAAGGAATAAAAAAGGCAAGAGAGTGAGACAAGAAATTCAACTTTATTGATCAATGCATACCTTTTCATCACGAATTTGTTTGAAAGTTGCATTAAGATCGGAATGCTTGCACTTATGATTTGTCCAGTCTTGCCATACTTCTTGTAAATTTGGTGTGGTCAAGGCTCCTGAAGAGAAAAACTTCATCTCGGGACAGTGGTCCACTCTGAGTGTTTCTAACAATGGGAAAATGATGATGTAATTCCCGGAGTAGAAGCTTGTGAGTTTTTCTAATTCGTTGAGTTCCAAACTCTTCAATCTGCTCAAAGTAATCTTGCCTTCCATTACATCACCTTGGTTTTCTATTATTTCTGTCATCTCTTTGCAGTAACTGACACTCATTTCTTCAAGAACCATCAGACGATTAGCTGCTGAGGCTGGTACTAAGCTTATCAATCTATTGCAACCATCTACTTTCAAAATCTTTAAATTTTTGAAAGGTGCTGATGGAGGCATCAGATTAATCAAATTGTGACACCCTGATACTTCAAGAAATTCAAGCTTTTGAATAATAAGATCCATTTTGGATTCTTGTTTCCATATTTGCTTCAGATTATGAAGCCAAGAGAGATGTAATTTCTTTAATTGTGCAAACATCCCAACATGTTTCTCGACCTCTTCACATGAAAAAATCTCTTCATAGAAACTAAAGTTTAGTTGAAGCTCTTCCAAATTATGAAATTTCTCTAATATACTAAGTGGAAGAATTGTTGATTCATCATGCACAACCTCAAGAGATTTAAGTTTGGGAAAGAGGTCTTTTGAAAAGGAGCTTTGACAAATCATTCTTAAGTGATTTTGGTTTGTCGTCACTTTCTCTAAGTGCAAGAATGCCTAACAATCAACCAAATAAAAACAAATTGGTGTCATATTTCCCACAATTGCAGATAATTTAAATTATTATTAATCTATTTTCTCTTTTGAAATTTAAATTATTTATCTTTTAAAGTAGAAAGACAAACCAACTGATGTGGTAAATTATAATTTCAAATATTGTTTCCAAATAATTACTCGTATTTAATCAAAATCTTAAAAAAAAAAAAAATCTAATTAATTTGTAAAGTTATATGATTTACCACATCATCAAATTTTTTTCTATTCACAATGATTATTTTTTAAAAGAACTCACTAAGATCCAAATTCGAAATCGAATTTAAATTATTAAATTAGAGACTTTTTGGAATACTAAAATTGTTGATGTTAAAAAAGCATAGAGTTTCCTAACATCACATAAATTATTATAAATCATTAATACTATACATATAACAAAAGTTGCGATAAAAAATAAATTATTTGATCATTAACACATCATACATAAAAATAAAAAAAATAAAAAAAAGATTTTTATATAATTTAGTTTTGATGAACTAATTATGTTTAACAATGAAAAGAAAAATAAATTGGGTCAAAGAAATGCACTCACAATTGAAAGAGAAGAAATGAGTGCAATACCTGATCAACTGAGAACAGAGGTTGTTGCTCTGTATGGTCATCATCAAGTTGCCCCTCCACAAGGTGTTTTTGGAAGCTGAATAAACCTATTTTCTCACAATACTTCACCTCCAACTCTTTCAACTTTGGCCATTCCGTAGTATGCTTACCAGGGTAGAAACAACTAAGTTCTCGTAAGAAACAGAGATGCAGAGAGGTTAGCTGTGGAAAGGAAAACTTAGCAGCTGCTTCTTCTACTCCTTCTTTGGCAACAATCTCCTTTATTCCACACCATTCCACAGAAAGCAGTTGAAGCTGCAAAAGACTCTGACAGTGTTGAACATTTTGAATGACTTGGCTCTGCCATATCCTCCTCAAGTTTTCCAGGGAATATAATCGTATTTCTTGCAAGCTAGGATATGAAACCTGTACAAAGATTATAAAATGCAAATGAAAAAACTAGGAAAAGTAGAAACAGAGATCATAATAATATTCATAGTAATTTACCTTATCACTGAAGATAAACTCTCTTAATTCAGGGCAACTCTGTATCTCCAATTTCTCTAAAGATGGAAATTTAACATAATCACTGCACTTGTCATCAATTCTTATTAACTCTTCTAAATGCTTGCAATCTCTTATCTCAAGGTGTTGGAGATGATTAAAGCTTCCAAGAGTAGAACATGAAAACACATATTTCAAATTAATGTCATCCAGTTTCAAGTGCTTCAAGTTGGGGAATACAACCTGCAGACACAGTTTTTTCACTCATAAAGTACATAATTAAATAAAATAATAATCTTTATTATCAGGTAATAAGTTTTAATTGACATTTGAATAACTGCAACAACAGGATTATAGAAATGAGTTTGTGTAGATGAATCTGCCATGTGATTTATGTAGCTAAGAGTAATGTGAGTAACTGAGTGTCTAAAATTCATTTCATTCAATGAACAAGAAAGAGAGAGAGAACATATATATACATATGAGCTTATAATTGATTTGTACCTTTTCGCCAAAAAGTGGCGGAGCATCAAGCTGATCATCCAAAACGATTTCGCTTGATGATATATTCATTGTCAATGGCATCTGTCTATCTTGAGATGTTGATGCCACTTCCGTTTCAGAGCAAATCCTTCTTAATCTTGGTAGCTTTCCTAGAGTAAAGGACTGCAATGGTTTGAAGAACACTGGATCAATTACTCCATTGTCTGCTCTATCAACAATGAAAATCTCTTCAATGTTCCTGCAGTTAACAACTTCAATTTCTTGAAGTACTGAAAGGTGTTTGGCAATTGAAAACGAAAAAAGGTTCTTCAATTTGTGACATTCTTGTACTGTTATGGTTCTTAATTGGCAAAAACACTTTGTCCTGAGTTGATCATGACATATCTTCTCCAACCTAACCAAATTCGAAAGAGACAACGTCTCTAAGAGGGGAAAAGCGACACAAGTTGCTGATAACATTGTGTCAACAACACACAGAATGAAGGGATTGTTTATGATATGAAAATGTTTCAATTCTGGAAAACCCTCTCCATCTAATTCACAAAGGACATTTGTGATTCTCTGTTTTCCATCCAACAAGAAGTCTTCAATGCCCTTCAACTGCTTAATTACTCCATCTTCCATACAAAGGTTGGTATCGGATGTGACCAGTAATGTTCTTGAAGTTTTGTTGATGTCCCACTTATCTCCACCAATAACTATTTTGTACCTTTTGAGCTTTTGGAAGAAGATCAAGCCTTTTGGTAGAATTTCAGCGTCTTTAATACTTATATTTAAAGCAGTTAGGAGGGGCAAATCCTTCAACTCTTCAAGGCTAGCAACACTTGTTTCAATGTCGAGTTCTTCCACCTGCCGCTGATCATACCAATCATCCATATACAATTCTTCCAGTTGAGTTAACCTTGATATGGTTTTTGGTGGAATAATGAATGAACTTCCCCTCAAATCCAACAACCTTAGGCTTGTCAATTGACCTATTTTTTCTGACAGCTTCTTGATTTTATCATCCGAACTAAAGACCAGAATTTCAAGACTTTCCATATCTTTGATCTCAGCTATGTCTCCTACGCGGCACATATCTAGATTCAATGTTCGAAGGTGTCTTAAGAGGCAAAGTGATTCTGGTAGAATTGATAAATCCATTTCAACAAAATGCAAAACTTCAAGATTTGGCATTCCTTTGAAAAATTTGTCAGGAACTTTAGTGAACTGAACCTTAGTTTTCATGTAAAAAAATTTAAGCTGAGGACATTCCAATGATTTAGGAAGCTCAACAATATCATGTAAGGTAACTGAAGTACACTTTTTCCATGTATTTTCAGCAGGCCAAGACCGTGGAACAGGATTGTTTATCACGGAAAACATATGCTGCTCACTATAGGCAATCCATCTACCAACATCATGAATAACATCATGAATAGAAAAAGTTTCATCGTTTGGTGCGCCAAGTAACAAAGAAGCATTCTTGAGTTTCCGAACCAATGTTTTTACTCTCACCCGTGTACCTTCCACTGTATTGTCTGCTTTAAGTAAACCCAAACCCACTGCATATCTTAACAACTCTTCAATGGAAGCATACTTGGGACATCCCATTATACTACAAAGCAAAAAAGTGGACTTGAGTTTCTCACTTTCTAAATTTTTGTAACTCAAACGTATGCTTGCATATGCCTTTCTCACCACTGCTCCCTCCTCGTCTTCTAAGAAAGGAGGATTGCGTAGTTCCTGCAACGCAATTCTCCAATCATCTTCTAATTTGCCTCGTAATGCCTTAGCTATTGTAATGATGGCAATAAGCAAACCTCCACATTCTTTGGCCACTTCAATGGCCAATGATCGGAAATCATGCTGCTGTTCACCAACACCTGCTATTTTCATAAATAGGTTACAAGCTTCTTCTTCTGCTAAAACTTCAACAGGGAAATTAGCTTTAGAACCCAACTCTTTTAATAAATCCACGTCTCTTGATGTCAACAAAAGTTTACATCCCTTGTGATTATTCCCAAAAGGAATTCCTACAGCACCCAAATCAAGATCCTTCCAAATGTTATCCAAAATTAAAAGGATCTTACTCTCTTTCATTATACGATCACGTAAGCGATCTGCTCTTACAGGTGCAGTTTCCTCCTTAAAGTTTAAACCCAATCTTTCTGCAATTACTCGTTGAATGTCAACTGAATCTAATACTTCTACTAACACCACCTTATCAAATAGCCTGTCTTCCTCGGCTTTTCTGCCAACTTCCCTCACCAATGTCGTCTTTCCGGAGCCACCCATGCCGTAGACTCCCACCATGTCGACATCACGATCACACAATGCCTTTTGTATACCTTCCAAAGTGGAACGTCTGGATTCAATGCTCTCATAGCTGTCAAGATGCCATGTCTGTGGTGGAAGAGTACGGTGCCATACTTTATCGAATGTCCCTTCTTGTTGGAGTTTAGAAATATCATGTGTCTTCTTCACTGCGCTCTTGCTATGTTGATAGCGCTTCTTTAAATCTGGACAGAGACTCTTGAAACATCGCATGTTTGCTTGGTTGTTATCTTCAATAACTTTTGTCGCCTCTGCGTCGATCTTTTCCACCCCATTCAACCAATTCACAACTTCCGCTTCAATTCCATCCCCATTTCTCTCTGCTTCTTCAACCTGATGCTGCACTGCCGTACGTCTGTCCTTGAGATTCTGAAGCTCTTTCTGCAGATTCTGAAAGTTGGTCTTGTAGTTCCAGACATAACCAAGTTGAGTTGTTATGGAATCAACCGCGCGTTCCACAGCCACTTGAGTAACAGCCGAAATAACAGGGTCGCCCATTTCTCGTTTTGCAGCTTGAAGATAAATTAAAACAAGACCATGAAAATAAAACATCAGCAACAAGAGCAACTATAGGGCGCTAGCAGATCAAACTAACAATACAATAACCAAATTACGAAAACAAAACAACATTAGCAAGAAGAGAAACTAACAGAACATAAACTTACTTGGATATTTAATGAAGCTGAAATTACTTGATGCACACTCGAGATGGAGCAAGATTTCTCTTCAAAGAAAATTTTTGTTTTCAGTTCCATTATCAAGTTACAAATTAATTTTATAAAAATGAATAGAATGAATCCAAAAGTCTAGAGACAATAAAGTGAAAAGCTGGCCCATTAAAATGAAAATTATCTTTTAAGAAAAGAACAGGAATTTTTGTGACCCTTTTTTTTTTTTTTTGTATTTTTCATAGAAAGTGACAGAAAGTTGAGGGAGAGACTGATTGGTGCTTGACTGGTCTACCATCCATTTTCTAACGAGTGAGTGATCAGTCAACCAAAATGACATGCAACAAAATTAAAGTATGCAGCTTTGGAAATGCAAAAGGACAAAATTGACAACAAATAAAATTAACCCCAATTCATTTAAAAAGAAACTAAAAATAAATTTTACTCTCTTTTTTAACATGACTTTTCATCTTCAACAACTCATCTTCTTCAAATGACTTTAACAATGATATCAATCATCAAAAAGATGATTGGAGAAGAGGTATTTCGGTTTTTAGGAAGATGAAGTAGAGAAGAAAAAAAATTCATCAAATAAGATGATTGGAGAAGAAATTATTTAATTTTTTTAGTTTTTCTATTTTATCGTTTAAATAAAATATATTAAACTAGTACGGGGTATTTTGGTCTTCACAGTAACATTTATTGACAATATTATAAAATTATTAAAAATGGTAAAAAATAGTAACAATCATTACAGAAAAAAAAAAAAAAAGGTTAGTGTTCATTGGCTGACCCAGTGTATGACTATGGGGGCACGTGCCGCTCTTGGATTTTCAAAAGATGTATCAATAAGTTTGTTTTATTTATCACTTTTTTCATGTATTAATTTTATTAAATTTAATTTTTCTTTCCTTTATCTTTATTAATATTTAATTTTTATCATTTCTTCATTTTATTCATACTTTTAGCTGCTACTTGTTATGTCTCTATTATTATAATAATATATATTGTGAAAAATAAATAAATAAATAAATAAATATCTTTTATAATTTTTTAAAAATATTTTTATCTTCTTAGACATTTTAGAAATATTGGTATCTCTAATTCGACTTGAAAATTAAATACATGAATCCCAAAATTTTAAATTTTTATTTGTTATATACAATTTCTGATTTACAATGATGATTTATGATGAGAACTTTCGTCGATCAGTACGAGTTAAAGAATGGTCAACGGCAGTCTAATTTAGGAATGAGTTTATATAGAGCTTTTTATTTTGTTTCTTTTTAGGAAATAGATATTGTTGGATTTAAAGATATTATTTTGTTTTAAGATTTGATATCATTTCCTTTTAGGATTTGACATTATATCCTTTTAGGTTTAGATATTATTTTCTTTTAAGATTTGATACCATTTCCTTTTAAGATTTGATATTATTTCTTTTTAGGTTTATATGTTATTTCCTTTTAGGTTTTTCTTTAATTGTTTGATATTATTTCCTTTAGTTGTTCTGATATTATTTCCTTTTAGTTAGGAAGTCTTGTTTCCTAAGGAAAGTTAGGAAGTTGTTTGGTTATACATAGGAGCTTTGAACTCATGGTTTGTATCTTTTTGAAATGAATTAATAAAATATCCCTTCCTGGTGACAATTTATTTGTGTTTTTTCGGCTTTTCTGGGTAGTTTTACTTAGGATTGCTTAAGTTAGAATTCAAGTCAATTCGTTTATTTCAGTCTAGATGACCAATTTACCCATTCTATGGGTTGATTGATTCATTATCTACCATTTGGCTAGAATTAGGTTATTCTGTGATCTAATTCTAGAAGACAAATTTACCTATTTCGTAGGCAGATTGGCTCATTATCTGTCCTGTTTATGGTGTGATCTTGGGATGATTTAGGCTTGTTATTGAATCTAACATTAGGTCCTCAACAATTTGAAAGAAATAAAATAAAAATCCTAATTAAACCGTCTTTAACCCTTCTTTGACCCGCATCGATTGATAGAGGTCCTTGTCAATTTACTTTTTATTTCTTATTATTTATTTGTTCCTGTAATTTACATCTGTTAATATTAAAAAAAAAATGAAAAAATAAAATCTCGACTAAAACGATATGTTATGTTACATCTGTTTCAGTTTAATTTTTAGTAAAAACTTAATTTCTAATTTGAGCGTGAAATTTACATTAAACAACAAAAATCGGTAATGAAAGAGAATATAATAGTAGAGTTTTCTAAGGTCAAACTCAAAAGATGTGCAAAAAGTTTTTTTTTTTTTTTTTTTTTTTTTGTTCAATTGAAAGTAAATAAGATAAGATGACAACTTACTTGGCTATTTGATCGTCGATAAGCCAAACCCAGAGTCTAGAGACAAAAAGCGAACTTGTTTTATGACTAAAAAGAATAGCAACTTAATGTATGTATGTATATATATATATATATAAGCGGGGACAATTATAGGTAGTAGATTAAACTAACAAAATAACAATAACAAGAATAGATAATAAAAAGAATATAATAGCAAAGTGTTTCTAAGATCAAACCAAGAAAAGATGCAAAAGTTTAATAAGCCAAAATAACAACTTACTTGGATATTTGATAGTTGATGAAGTCCAAAATTACTTGATACTCACCAAAGTGAGAACAATGCTAAAATGTTAAAACAAGCAAAAGATATATAATGAGTTATTTCTACAATAAAGTGAAAGTGGCAGGTTAAATTGTCTTAAAACAAAATGTATGAATTCCTTAATTTAACAAATGGATGACAAAAGATTTTAATTTGTAGGACCATTTGAAAAGACCCATACTTGGAAGAAGAGGAGAATATGGCGTGTGTTGTTCTTTTCTAAAAAGCTGTTGCATGCACTTTGTTCCTTGCTTTATTTTAGATCACTTATCTATTAACTATATGTAAAAAGTGTGATGAGGATGATGAATAGTGCTAGAATTATAGATCCTTTTAGTATTTGTTTGAAAAGGAAATCACATTTATATTCTTATAGAATTGTAAATTTGTTGTTTAACTTATCGATTGAAAGGCATATATGCCATTTAATATCTATATTTTTATTCAATTCTGTTATAATTGAAATGGACACTTATATCCTCAGTGATTAATGAAAATGAAAGGGCAGTGAAATAATTTAGTTTCAGTTTTATTATAATTGATAATTGAAATGAATATTTATATCCTCATTGATTGATGAAAAACAAGGGCAAAGAAGTAATTAAACGGTTAAATAGTTGTTTGTATCAAGTGAACTGAGCAAACTCAGAAGAAAAGTGAACAAAGCAAAGTAAGATGGACTGCAACCGTATAGAATAGTGGTTGACTCTAACACTAAGTATGGCCAAGAGTATGGTGATAAAATGGGATTTTAAACGGAGTCAAAGATTTTTCTTCATTTCTTTTCTTCTTAGCTTTTCCACTTTGTTTCTTCCTCATGGAACTCTTTTTTCGCGTTTTTTTCCCTTTTACCTTATTATTTCTTCTTCATGTAAGAGTTCCTGGTTCTCATAAAGTGTTTTCTTGAATTTTCTTCAAAGGTTAATTATATTTGACGATTATTCTTATGTCATTTGTGTAAAAAAATTTTTGTTGATGTAATTATTTATATTGAAGGTGGAGTTTTTGTTACTCGAAAGGAGCGACAATTCATTCAAGGGTTTGCACTTGCACAAGAACGTGTTCAATTTGATACCAAATCCAGTGGGCAGGCTCTTAAAGTTAAAGATTTTGAAGTTTTTCAAGAACAAGATCAATTTGTTTCCAGCCAAAATTGAAAATTTGGTGGTGTTGGAATGTTTACAAGTGAAGTAATGACCTCTGGATGTGAATGGGTTGGCTTTGAAGAAGTTGAAGGATTTGAAAGAGCTTGAACTCAGTAAGATCTTGCCAGGACCCTCCATTTTGACGTTGTTAAGTGAGATTGATGGCCTTACCTACTTGACCAAGCTCTTTGTTTGCCATTTTTCCATAAGGTTAAGGTTTTCAAATTAGACAAAGTTTATTTAATGTGTTATGAATAGTTATTGAGCTTGTAGAATATTTGTAGGGCATAGAGAAGTGTTATAAAACTTGGCGAGTAGATCTAACTACTCTCGAATACTCGATGATCGAGGTTCCGTCAATCCGAGAACCCCCCAATCAGGGGTTCTACTCGCTTCTTGGAGTACTCGTCGGCCCAACTTGACCAACCCGACGAGTACTCGACCCAGGTAGGTTTTATGAGACAGATTTATTCTGTGAGTACTTTATCAACTCAACGAATACTCGACCCAGGTCAACTCCGCGAGTACTGTGTTAAAGTTACTTTTGAGATTGTATGAGACAGGTTCGATGATTATTTGTATTCATATTTTTTTTATAGGTTTGACCGTTACTCAACAGGTTGACCATTGACAACAGTCAAACCAAGCATTCGTCGACTAGTTGAGTACTCGCTACTTGCTAGTCAAGTAGCGAGTAGCAAGTTCTAAAACATTGGTGTAAAGAAGATAAAGGTTTTAGTTTTGATATTATATCAAACATTTGTGTTTGATATGATTGTTTATATATGTGTGTTATGAACTATCGATGTTAATTTTTCTTTTTAATTATTATTGTTATTATATATTTAATACATGAACTTCAAAGATACAAAGTTGAAAAAAATAGTATATAGACTATCTTTTCCCAAATGTGATTATAATTTTAAGTAGCAAAAATTACATGTGAAGTTACTAATATTTTACCCAATCTTGTGGACAAACAATATATTTACTCTATATTTGTTGTATTCTAAGTATTTTTCACAATGGTATGTAAATGTTCGAAGAATAAAATGGGTTGATATGTTTTAGGCTAACAAACTATCTAAATTAATCAACTTTAAAAAATATAACTCAATTTCATTGATTAAAAAACTAAATGTTTATATTTTGAGAACTTGTTTAATTGTTTAGAATAGTAACAAAATAACATGCTACTCTTAACTATCTAAAAATTTAATTAAATTTGAATGTGTATTATTGATGTAATATATTTGAATCTGTCTTCAAATGTATTACCTATAATTATAATTTTATTGTATGGTATATCTTTATGAGAGGAAGCTTGAAACGACTATGACATGATAACTCCCAGTTTAGATAATTATACAATCAAGCATCATGTTAATGCTAAATTATTGTCAAATACAAATTATAGTCCATTAACATATTAACGTACTCTTTTATATAACCTTGAAGGAAATTGTATAAATTATTCTATTTATTGCAATGTAATAGGAGGGAATCTAAGGGGTTGAAACTTTTGCCACGCTCCATAAACCAAGGTGATTTTTCATCCTTGTCAAAGCTCCTAAATTTCAAAGTCATGGAGAAATGAAAAGCATGTTCAATGTGGTTGCAATCCATGATGCAGAAACTTAATGTTAGTTGTTTAGAGGGAGGTATATATGATAGGTTTATAAACATTATTATTATTATTATTATTTGTTGAAGTGTGCCTACCATGACTTCAAAAAAAAAAAAACAAAAAACAAAAGAAATGAAAAACATTTCATTTGGTTCATGTACATCCAAAGCATGTCCTCAAAGAATAGGTATTTGAGCTTTTGTTTTGAATCTTTTGAATAATTTTCTTGAAACTTAAGAATCCAAAAAATTATAATGTATATAGAAACTTTTAGACATAATCAATGTTAACTATATGTACAGTTGTACATCTTCTTCCTTTTATGATATGGTGTAAATAAGGTATCTTTTTATTATATCTATTTATTTAATTACTCTCTTCTAACTATGAAATGTTTGATATAATTCCTATGATCATTTGAAATTTTATTAATCTATAAAATAAAAGTGCATTGAATCTTCATTTTTATCTTCTAATTAAACTAAACGTATTGCAATTATAGTTAAACTTAGAATTATTGTTTATGATATTATATATATGATAATAATTTAAGTAAAAAAATATCGTTAATCCAATAGTTAAATCTAAACATCCACTCAATATAAATTATAAATAATAATATTTAATTAATAATTTGTTTTAACTTTAAAATTTATTTGATAACAAAAATGAATATAAATTTAAGCATGTACAGTCAAAACTAGTATTAGTTAAAATTATCAAGTCACTAAAGTTGAAGGCATAATGTTCTTTCTTTCTTTAATGAAAGAAATGTTACTGGGACAATTGCAATTTCTGTTTAGTGATTTTAAAAATGACTTTATTTTACTAAAGCTTTAGAACTAGTCTTTCACTTTTGCTTCAACTTATAACTTGAAATTTTGTTAAGTAAGAAAATATTTTATTAAGGAGAAAAGATTGTATTAAGGATAAATTCCATTATCATCCCTATATTTAGTGAAATATTTATATATTAAATGTGAATTCATTCTTAGCTCTAGTCATCTTTAAAGTTTAAGAAACACATCAACTTTAAAAACAGCATTCACTAGTTTTTTTAATATGATCGATTGGCTCTTAAAACCCAACGATGAAAATGACCAAATTACCCCTCATAATACAAAATAAATTATAAAAATTTTTTAAAAAAAAGATCTCTATCATCTATCACACATTGGAGTTTTACAAAAACAAATTGGGAATAATGTATATATATATAAATAATAAAAAAAAAAAAAGACCAATAAGGAATTGACACATCAATAAAAAAAAATTAGGGCAAATTATACAAGCACGCCCGACGTTTGCTAATCTTACATAAATATGGTATCTATCACCCTTTTTACACTAATATTAGTTGAGGTTCAGAAATTCAACAAAAACACCCTAACTATTAAAAATTTTAATAAATTAATTATTTAATAATTGTTTTATCTTTAATATATCATTATTCTATCATTAGTATTGTAGAGGATGAATATGGGCGCTAAAAAGTTATTAAGAAATTGATTTCAAAAAAAAAAAAAAAAAAAAGGCTAATCAAGAAATTAAGTGATTGTGTAGATGGGATTAGTTGGAAATCAATGAACTGTAAATGGGCTCTGAAAGTACTTGTGCAGAGTTTTAGTTAATATTTCTCCAATTAGTCTCTCCAATTAGTCCCTCAAAGCAGAGTGGAGGCTGCCTTTTATAGGCTTTGGCTTTCCTATGTTTCGTAGTCCATGACTCCCTCATTGTAGGCATCTACTCATACATGAAGGCATGCACCGTGCCCCCCTATTTGTGCCAGAGTGAGCAGTAAATGGGGCTGCCAGTTGCTTTGAGTAACTGCCAACATCTTTTTCGACTAGGCCACCTTATTTGGACCAAAGCTTGGGTTGTCAATGGGCTGTAACCTTGCATGAGCCGTTATCCCTATTGGCAGGGGCAGTTATTCTAATTGTTGGTTTTTTTTCTATACAGTTTGTCCTCTACTTCTTCAGTTAACATTGTAGATCAGAGAAGTGCATGTTGATCGCAAATCATTCCCGTACATCGACCTTCGATTAGAATGCATATTTAGGTTACTGCACCAAGTTGATTATTAACCATTAAATAACCTATAATGTTGCTAGGTCAATAATTATCAATATTATGTGTCCATTTTTATCCATTATTTATGTTATGTTTTAGTATGATATTGGTGTTTTTATGTCATTTTGTGTTTTTGGTGTTTAAGTTAGGTATTGAGAAGAAAGGAAGAGAAATGGTGAATTTTTTAAATTAATTTCAGTACAAGGAAATCAAAGATCCGACCCAAAGAGCCTGATAAGTGCTAAAATATTTTAAAATCAGGAACTATTTTGTAAATTTTGGAGATTTGTTGGGCAAAAATATAATAAAAAGGAAACTGAAGGGCCAAATTGGAATTAGCCAAGAGCATTGTAATCGCACCATATGGGTCGCTGTCAAGCCTCACCCAATATGGCGAGGTGAGTATGCGAAGAATGGCTTGTGGCTTCGGCCCACAGGTACACCCACATGGTGACGGACGCGGACCAAGCCCGCTCTGAAAATGAAGGGTACTCATGACTCTTAGGTCACAGATGTCGGTCGTTTAGTGAAGACGCGAGTTTGACTTGTGTGTCATTGGGGTCTGTTTTACGCCACAAAAATTGTGTGGATTGTGGGCAGCATTTGTGCAATGTGATTTGCACGCATGTTTCGCGAAGCAAATCAACGACTAGAGGCCCGCGTACATATGTTTGGTACTTTAATTCAGCCAAGCATATTCAGCGAATATTCTAGGGAATATTCCTTAGCATATTCCTTCATTCACACTTATAATATAAGTCCCTTTTCACCATTCTAAGCATCCAGGCCAGAGAGACAGGAGTGGCCAAGGCGTGGAGCAACTATTGCAATCTTCCAATTCTACCTTTACTTAAATTTTATTTTTATTTTTTATATATTATTTTAAAGTCATGAGTGGCTAATTTTCTTATTAGCTAGGGTAGAATTGAAGCCCCAAACATGAGTTCAATCCAATATTATTTTCAATAAAATTCATTATTTTTGCATGATGAAATCAATTGTCTCTATATTAATTGTATTCTATTGATTTTGTGTCTTTGACTGGCCATCTTAGGAGTAAGTTTATAGGATTATGTTATAAGAATATAAATTACACGCCAAATAGGAATATTCTTTGTTTGCAACAGTCAATTGATTACAAACCAATTGAGAGATTATTGATTCATCAAGATCTAAAATAGACGTCATGTTCTAGGATTTGTGTGACATTCATATTCATTTTGTTCTTGATAGGTTCCAATTGTTAAACCTAAGTAGACACCATGTTATGCTATAATTAGAGATACAGGTATTTATACAGATGTCATGTGATTCACATACAATCTAAGAAAGAATTAATACAAGATTTGTTATGATCATTACTTTATTATGGATGCCTTCATCATGCATTAATAGAACTTTGTTTCATTAAAGATTATTGAGTGATGGATAGGATGTCTTAACTAAGTTTCTCCCATTGATTTAAATAAATTTAATTTTATGCAACAATTTAATTTTAAATTCTCAAAATTCAATCTCAAAACCCCCTTCACTTAATTTAATTGTTCTTTAGTTTAGATTTTAAATAAACTAACAATTAAAAGCAATCAACTCCTCGTGAGATCAACCCTTACTTGTCATTATACTCAATTAAACGATTTGCGCACTTGTAAGGTTTTTAATTTGTTTGTTAAAATTGCAGCCAACAAATGTCGATCAAAACCATTACTACAGTGTCGCTCGTTGCTTATAAGGTAGTCGAACGATTGGGGACTAATTTACGATACAAAAATCCTAATTGACTATTAGCGAATACGTAACCCTAAAAATTAATGGTGATGGTTATGTCAATCGTCAGGGGTTGTGTGTGACAATTGAATTGGTGCGTTTCAGTTACCGTGCTAGTTATTATATACTCGCTATGTGTCTCTGGAATTTGAAAAGACAACTATTAACTCCCGCTCAAATGAGTTTTTTCATTTTCAAACCCCTTTTTTTCTCTCAACACTCTCCCTCGTCTTCTTTCCATAGCTCTCGTTTGGGTTCACTAGAAAACTCTAATATCCAAACCTAATTTCTTGCCTTTTTAGAATATTTTGGAAGATCTTCATCTAGGTAAGTTATTTGCCTTCTTTTCTTATTTCATGCCTTGCGATTCATGCCTTCATTGGAGTGATTTTGTATTTTATTTCTTAGCTTTTTCTTAATTTTCGAGTTCATATATGTTCTTGTTTTATTTTTTTATTTTTGTTGCTTTTGATCTGCTTGATGTATGAAAATTGATGAATTTTTTGTTTGTGGACCATTCGACGGATCGCATCTTTTAGGACTCTTAGACTTACTGACCCTAGTTTAGATTCCAATGTTAGTCTACTAACACAAAATTTCCACGTGCTCGACAGTTTAAATGAGTTTGAGTCTCAAAGAAGTGATCGACATAATGGATGAAAGCTCGTCTACATCAGGATTTATTGTGTCAAGCTCTTCCTCATCGATCAAAGAACAATTTTAAAATGTAATGTCGAACCATGGTAAGGGTTAAGCCACGTGATTTGATAAGGTTACTTTGGCTACTCTAGCTGGGTGCAAGGTTGATGATTAATTACGTCCATAAAGCGTGATACGATGATCACCTAGGGATCAAGTCGATCAATCACTTGTTATGTCAAACACAAGCCCAAATTTCACCCTCTGTTGAAGTTGATCAATCATCTACCAACTTTTCAACCTTTTTCCTACATAATGACATCCCCAATAAATTAGAAGAGGATGACTTGACAAACATAATATGTGTTTACAAGATTCTGCAATTAGTGGCTCTTCGACTCCCCAAAAGGAAATAAAGGGTAAATTGGTTCGTCAGGAAATGGATTGTTTTTTACGAGTTACCCTTCAAGCTTAGACTCCATTTTCCTATCCTAGGGCTAGCTAGACAAGTGCTAGATCACTACGATACAGTGCCTAGTCAATTAATGCCAAATTCTTAGAGATTGCGAGATGAGAGGCATAAAATTCAACCTACTGAATCTCTTTTGTAGCTATTTCCTTAAGCAAGGCGATAGAGAAAAAGGTTGCTACTCTTTTTGTTTGCAACTTGAGAAGAAACATTTAGGTAACTAACTTGACAACGAACGACCGGAAATGGAAGGATAGATATTTTCTTGCCAAAGGGAAGTCGATGAATGACAAGTTTGAAGGTGTTAGGTTTTTAACTATATGAAGGATGGCCAATTGGTTTACTCTTGCCACTTACAATATATATATATATTCACATAAATATATATATATAGATTTTTATATATGTATATATATAATATAACCTTTGAATTCTAATGTACGGACTTTCTTGTGCAGTGAACTTTGGAGCTGGTCAAGTGGTTAAAGGAATCCAAAACCAGGAACAAAATACAGAAATCCTAGAGATTCCTGAATTTGAGCGTAGTTAAAAGGCTCTTCTCATCGATCAAACACTCGATGTAAGTTTTCTGTAGAAGTACATCGATTGAAAAGGTATTGTTCATCCCTAGACTAAGTTAATACCTTACATTATACTTGTAAGATTTTCTATTGAAGAAATCTTTAGGGTTAGATTACTATATCCTCTCTCCCACGTCGAACGAAAATTCATAGAACAAATTATGTCTGCCTATTCAAAACTAACATCTTTGATACTAAGGAATATTTGGAATTAAAGCGGAAGAGGAAAGCCTCAGCAGCAACAAACAAGCCAACTGGTGGCAAGTCGTGCTCTCTCATCATCGATTCTCTTACAAAGAAAGTCCAATCCAAATCTCCCAAGAAGAAAGAGTCGCTCGCTCCCAATTATGCTCTGAAGAAAAAGTGTTGACTTGAAAAAGAGGTCGACATAAAAAAGACTGTTATCGAATTCGCCCCTCCCCACTCACAATCGAACCTTGCATTCAAATCCGAAACAATTCTTAGAAGAAGCTCAACACAATGACCTCTTGTACAGCAAGCCTCTCAAAGAGACAATCGACAAAAGGTTGGTCTTGGCTTTAAATGTTGGTGTTCCATCTTTTTTTTTTTTCACTTGCTCAGTTATTTCTTACAATCATTTCAACACCATCTATTCTTGAAAAATTAGCACTCTCTTACTAGGAAGCACCGAAGCAGACGAAGGAAGATAGGGCTGATGCGACTGTTTTCAAGGATGAGGTCGACAAGCTGAATGCTAAAAAAACGAGAAGCTCAAGGTCGAAAAGTCAAAGATAAAAAGTTTTGCCATTACAATTGGCGATAGGGCGGCCGTGTTGAAATCTAAGCTCAAACGACATCAAGAAGTGTCGACCGGAAGGATAAAGCAACTCAAAGGACTAATTGAAGAGAACTAGGCAACCGTTGAGTATAAGACGGAAGAGGTGATGTCGATCGCTGTTAAGGCTATCTTTAAGACTCTTGCTTAGTTAATGAAGGAATTCAAGGAAAGATGTCCATATGGAAACCTAAACAGGACATAGCTTAGTGGGAAAAATTCCAAAATATGGAAGCCGAGGCTCAACAAGAAAAGGAAGATGGACAATAGTAGGATGGGCAGCATGAAGATAAAGTGAGACAAGATACAACTGGCCAAGGGAATGATGTTCCCTCTAATGTTTAAAGAAATTAGAAGTTTCCTTGATGAGACTTTTGTGATAATTTTGAATTTATTATTACTATTTTCGTTTTGTTGATTTATGAATGGTTATCCAAATATTTTTTAATGATATTGAGAATTGTAGGAACTTTCTAGATGACTAATGTTACTGATAGTTGACTAAGTACTATGATTTTTTTTTTCGTTAATTTCGTATATCCATTCTTGGCAAAATTCAAGATTGATGTTCATGTCGATCGTTATTCCATAAATGATACTGCTTAGATCGACGGTTTCATGAGTTTGGATCATGTCGAGTGCTAATAACTTAATCATTGTTATTTTTCCAGCTCTTGTCTAGCTTTAATGATTTGACATTTGGTCAATCTTTGTTAATTTAGCTCATGTCGAGATCTAATAACTTGACGTGTGGTCAATTTTTGTTAATTTAGCTCATGTCGAGCTCCAGTGATCTGACACTTGGTCAATTTTTCGAACCTTTATAAAAGGGGAATTTTGTAAGCAATAAGCGCACAAAGAGCGTTTTATTGGATTGAATGTTGTACAATCATTTGTCGAACAATTGGTTGACTAGCAATGCTTGTCATTCGACTCAATTACACTGTAAAAACTGAAATAACAACGCAATAAATATGAACATTAGAAATGATATTTTTTGAGGTGGATGACATTCCAACTAGTTACTATCTCGTGGCCGTTGATGTCTTCCAATCTAAAAGCTCCTCGCCCTACTACCCTTGTAGTTTTATAGGATCCTCCCCATGTGGGACCAAGCTTCCCTTCTTCTAGATTCTTAGTATTCTAAAAGACTCTGTGTAGCACCCAATCTTCTTCCACAAATGTTCGTATTATGACGTGCTTGTTGTACTTGCGAGCCATTGATTGTTGGTATGTGGCCATCTGACCTTTGCTCTTTCGTTTCTCTAATCTATTGTTCCTAACTCAAAGTCGAGTGTTTAGGAGTTTACCTCTTCGTTCATTGCCCTCTTGAACGAATGTAGACATGTGTTGGTTAGCAAAACTGTTTCTACTTCTGCTCTACATGGGCTTAAATTGTTGATTGTTGTGAGAGTTCTATCATTTTCGTTATAGTTGCATGATCACTTAACTACTTGGCACGAAATTGCTAGTGTCCTATGATGGGCGCCAAACAGTAATGGATGAATTTGGGCACTAACAACTTATCAAGAAATCAAGTGATTATGGAGATAGGATTGGTTGGAAATCAATGAAGTGTAAGTAGGCTAAGATGGGAATCAAATGTTCTTTTTTCCCTTGAAAGTATTTGTGCAAAGTTTTTGTTAATATTTCTTCAATTAGTCCCTCAAAGCAGACTAGAAGTTGGCTTTTATAGGCTTTGGCTGTCCCACGCTTCATAGTCCACAGTTCCCTCCTTGTAGGCATCCACTCATGCATGAAGGCATGCATCGTGCCGCCCTATATTTGCGCCAAAGTGAGGATTAAGTGGGGCTCTAGTTACTCTTGGTAACTGCCAGCAACTCTTTGGACTAGTCTACCTTATTTGGACCAAACCTTGGGCGGTCAATGTTTAAGATGTCAAATGGGCTGTAACTTCGCATGAGTCGCCATCCCTATTGGCATGCGCCGCCATTCTTATTGCCGATATTTTCCCAATACAAATATATCATTATTTTATTTTGAAAATTAGTAGAAATTAATAAATATATGATCATTTTATCAATAATATATATCAATATTTTATTTTAAAAAATCAATAAAATTATTTATTTATTTTAAAATTAATTAAAATATAAAAATAATTAATTTTTTTTTTTTTTAAAAATGACCATCTTCTTCATCAGTCATCATCTCCTTCTTCATCGTTTTCATCTTCTATCAACTTCACCTTTCTTCATCATCTTCATCATCAATCAACCTCCTCATCTCCATCCCTCTTTTTCATTATCATATCCATCTCCATCACAAAATTAATCCATTGCAACTTCACAAAAAATCCATCTCAAAGTATAAATAAAAAAATAATAATAATAACCAGTTAGTCAAACTTGATCCCCCCAAACTTACCACTATCTGCCATTAAAGAACCAGAACCAGACAACCCAAATCAACAAAAACCCAAATAAAAAATAATTAAAAAAAAAAAAAAGCTTCAAAGTTTGCTCGGACTTTTAATCAGATGTGAATGTGACAACAGTAGATAGAGACAGAGAAACAGAGTTCATATCAGAGCTGTCTTTTTCTTTCTTTCTCTCTAATACGTGTGAGCGAGTGTTTTTTCGTTTGTGAATATGTGAGTAAAGTGTTGTGCAGTCAAGAGCAGTCGTTACACAAGAGAAGTGGTACGGTCTTTTCAACGTGGGCTCTCAGCCTCTCACTTTGGTTTTCGTCGATTTCCAGTCAAACCTACGTAGCCTAAGAAAACCGAGGCTCCGCTATCCAAAGCAATGTCGTTGCTTCCGTATAACTGGTTTTTTTTTGCCCTCTTCACTTGCGCAGTCCCCAACTCATGGAGTTGTAGCTGAATTAGAGATCTAGGGGCCCACTCATTTGAAATCAAAGGGCTGGTATTCAGTCTTGATTGTTTCCAATGGGGCCCCCTTATGTGACATGAGGGAGCAAGGCAGCGAGTGAATGAATGAGAAAGAGAGAGATACTCCAGGTTTTCATAGGACGAATGTAACCGGGTGCTACTGCAAACCCCATAAAAGTTTACCAAGTAGATAAACGAATGTGAGATTGTGGATGATGACATGGCAAATTAGATGGGAATTATTTAATACATCATAAAAAGACCAAATTACCCTTAAGCGATTATTTTAGAATTTTTTTTTTTCTACCGAGACTGGTCCATAGAACTATCGAAACCAAGCGAGATGAAATACTGATGGCGCGATCTGAAGAGCAACTCCTATACGGGAGGAATCGGCTCACACGAAAATGGAAAAACGGCCCACAAGAGGTGAAAAAAGGCAGCCACAACAGTGGCTACGCACTGCTAGGTGTCAAACCCATGTTCAGAGAGAACATGGGCTGCACTGTAACCACTTTAGCAAAACACATATTGACAAGCACATATTGACGATTATTTTAGAGTTTTATCAACATTTAATGAGAGGTTTTTGTTGAGTTTATGAAAAATAATAATAAAAGAAAATTTGAGGAGAAAAAAAATAGTTGATCACCATTTGGTAAAAATCTGGCTCTCAGCCAGATGGGGATCCAGAGATCTCCATGGCTCCATCATTGGCCATGGACTTGGGTTCAAATCTAGACTTTAAAAATCTAGGTTCACCCAAATGTTGAAGGTTTATGTTCACCTAGATTTTAAAAACCCATATGTTGAAGAGAATTAATCAATATAACTAAAAACAAAAGAAAGTAGACAAAAAAGGCAATTATAAACTATGACATAATAACAAAAATCGATCATGAAAATAAATATAATGGCAAAGTGTTTCTAAGGTCAAACTCAAAAGATATGCAAAGGGTGGTTTTTTTATTAAATGTAAAAAAAGACAAGATGGCAACTTACCTGGATATTTGATCGTTGATAAGCCAAACTCGAAGTCTAGAGAGAACAAAGCGAACTTGTTGCCATAGTCGTCTAGAGATCCTTCACTACCAGTTGCTTTGCCTCTTTGTGCACGTCCTCCGCGCCCTTAACAGTGAGGCAACGACCATAGGAGATGAAGGAGTAGGAAGCAGTGGAGGCGGCGTCCTTGAAGCAGAATGTGGGATGTGGTAGGTAATAGATCGGAGGGGATGTAGTTGGAGAATGGCGATCGGGTTTGGTAGGGGATTTTGAGATGGCGAAAAGGAGACTATGAGGGAGAGGATGGAATTGGGTGTAGAAGATGAAGGTTGATTTTGTGGAAACTATGAGAGAAACTATGGGGTTGGTAGAGATTTTGATGTGGTAGCCTGGTTAACAACATGAAAGGGGCAACTGCAGAAAGCAAACTAACAAGTTAATAGTGATTAAGATATCCTCAACAATATAAACTAACCCATTTGCCCATGAATTAAAAAATAATAATAATAATGGATAAAATTAATTGAAAAATTAATTAAAAAATTTTTAATGACATAAAATTTAAAAAATAATAAATGAACAAAAAAAAAAAAAGTCGAGATCCAATCTCCAGATTGGATATCGACTATACTATATGTTATTCTGTTTTAATGAAGAACATTAAAGAACAGTCTTCTTGGCTCATAGGCATGCACCACCATGTCTTCCCTTGGTTTGACACCTTCTAACCAAGCCATGCATAACCTCCTACCTATACCAAGCTTTGAGGGTCTAGCTCTCATATCTTTAACGTATCAACCTACGTTTGAATATTTTTACTGGATTTTACTTAACAAAAAATTCTAAAAGTTTGCATTAATGAGACTAATATGTCTACTGCTTATATAATAAATTTAATAATTTTCTATTAAGCATACTAAGAGATATATATTCGGAATAGACTATGGTCGGAACAAAAATCTGCAGGACAGATTTCTAGTCCTTGAGGTTTTGACCTTTTTAAGCATACTACCGATGGTAGAATGATCTAAAAATTGATCTATAAGTTAATCTTTTTGTCTCATGTCTTCATGCAAAATTTTACAGCAATTGGACTATTAGATAATTAAATAAAAATATAAGAGTAAGGACAGGTCTAATTGGGAATGTTAGACACTCAAAACAGATTTTTAAATTTAGAGTAAGAGACTCTTTTGATCTTTGTAAGTGCTCTTTAGTGTTGTATTTATGACAATTTTTCACTTATAATTGTACAAGGCTCAATTGGTTTTCGGACATAGAAATAAGTTAACTCGGATTCGCTCCAGATAAGTAAATTGTTTATGGCATTTATTATGTTTTTTTTCTTATAATAAATTTAAGTCTTTATCATTGAATATTTTATATTTTATTCACTGACATTTTATCTTAAACAAACATATTTTATACTTTGATTATTGTTTTCTAAAAATGTTTTCGATAAATATATTTTAGAACAATCTTTTACAAAATACATATAAAAGTTAAGCTTTCACTAAATATTAAGTCTCATGAAAATATATACAAAAGTCTGTTTAAACTAATATGAAATTAATATTGCATATTGTCAATTTATTTCATTCTCAAGATTTGTTAAATATATTATGATTGTGATTTGAAAAATTGTTTATTTATATGAAATATTATAATATGTTTTTATTCATTATTCGTAGTTTTGCTACCTTTATTATTGTCTCAGCTGAATTATTATGTACACATCTACCATTACCATTGAGTCACATGGGTATGTGTTATACCCATGTTTTTGTTTAATAAATATTTATGTTAAATATTTACTATTATAATATATATTCTTGTTATATGATTAATTTATTAAAAATGTTATAAGTGTTTTATCATTTTCTAATGTCACGTTGAATTTACTTACTGAATTACTTAATACAAGCTAAAGGAGACAAGCAAAAACCAACAGTGAAATACTAAACATTATCTTAAAGCAAAGATGTGAATTCCTTCAAGAGAATTTATAAGTTTGTGGGACAATATTAAAACGTGCTTTCAGAAAAATTTTCGCATTTTCTTTATCCTCCAATTTCAACAGTTACCTATCGCCACGGACACTCCTTCCAAAAACTATTTTCTATCTAATTGGAAATCTCTTCTTCCTTGATGTTTTTTCATCACATATAAGAAAAGCCATGTTGGACAAACGAATTGGTTGTTCCATTTCCACGACTATTTTAATTTTTTTTCTGGGTTGTGTTCGGTTTCATTATTAAATTACAATTTATTTTTATAAAAATGAACCGAATGAATCCAAAAGTTCAAAGACAATAATAAAGTGAAAATCTGGTCCATTAAAATGGAAATTATCTTAAAGAAAGGAATTGCATTTTTCATGGAAGTGTTAAAAAGTTCAGGAAGAGACTGATTGGTGCTTGGCTGGCCTGGCGGGTACTGCATCCTCGAAATACAACCATACTTTTCCTCGTCTTTTCAAAAGTAATGGAAATAATACATAATGACGCCTTTTTATCGATTACTTACAGCTCTAACTCTCAACTTAATAGTTTGAGACTTTGAGCTTTGATAAATGTTCTTTCTTTCATCGATTTTTTATTTTTTCTCTTTCTTTCCTTTTTTCTTTTATTTTTCTCACTCCTTTTTCTCATATTTCTATTCCGATTCTTTTATTGTATCTATATTATATTATTTTACATAAAAGAAAACCCATATTTTAATATTCATAATAATGAATTAAATAGTTATGTATAATAAAAACATTATCTAAGTTGTTTTAAATTGCATAAAGAAAAAAAAAAGTTATTTTGAATTAGAAAGATTTTTCTTTTTTTTTTCTTATTTGTAGGTTGGATTTGCAAGATTGCTTGAATTAAAAGTCGAAAAAAGGAAAATAATAAGAAGAAAACTCAGAATCTAAGAACAAAAAAATTAAGAATTTAAGGGAAAAAAATTAGAGAATGAAAATTTATTAACTCTCGAAGGATGCACACCACCCTTATTAGTAGGAGTAGTTAAGCAATTTTCTTGTCTTAAGAAGTCAATTATTCAAATCTCATCTTTATCTTAAAGCATAAAATGGGATAATTTTCGTAAAAAAAAAAAAAAAAAACTCTCAAAGATTCCTTTGAGATTTGATTTTTTTTTTTTTTTTTTTGAAACTTAATAAGTATCCCGCAAAAATTAAGTATAGTGTAAAGGTATTGTTGTTGGTGCACCTCTTTTGGTGCTATTGAAACTCTGACTATCAATTCGATGATAGAGACACAAAATGCGGGCTCACAAGTGCTACAAGTGCTATATTTCACCATGTATTGTGTGGTATAAATATTTATGGATCTATTTAAAATACGTATTAAAAATTAAAAAAATTAAAAAAAAAAAAAGCCTACCTTATT
Source organism: Nephelium lappaceum (assembly GCA_021234005.1). Lineage (NCBI taxonomy): Eukaryota > Viridiplantae > Streptophyta > Magnoliopsida > Sapindales > Sapindaceae > Nephelium > Nephelium lappaceum. The sequence goes on from CM037997.1 coordinate 22,203,556, forward strand.
TACTGTTAGAATTGTGGTTGGATCTTATTGTTGGCTGCCCATGCACCGTGTGACCTCTGCAATGATGATTTTTAGCTTGTTAAATATTCACAGTTTTTAAACAAAAAGCTATATTTATCTTTTAATCTATTAAACTTTTTCATCAAAATATGTAATTGATTTATTATTGAGTCGGACTATATCCCAATAAACTGTCTTAAAGATATTCTCTATTCAATATAAAACACGTATACAAATTGTAATTTTGTGAATTACTTTAAGTACACCTAAGATAGAAGAGGAAACAACAGAGTCAAAATAAAAAAATTTAGAGCTTGCGAGATCAAACAAAGAAACTAACAAAATAAGGAGGTCAAAACAACAACTCACGTGTATATTTGATCCTCAAACAAGCTTGAAATTGAATTACTTAATACAAGCTCAAGGAGACAACAGAGAAAACCAACAGTGGAATACCGAAATTATCTTAAGGCAACAGTGGAATACCGAAAAGTCTAGAGACAATAAAGTGAAAAGCCTTTTCAGCAGCCTTTTCGGCAAAAGCAGTACCAATTTCGGTCATTATGAACCTCTTTTACTTGTCTTTAGCAGTTGGAAAAAATAGATGTCAAGGAAAAGAATATAAATATAAGAATAACACAAATAAAATAAAACGGCAACAACAGGGAGAATATAATAGCAATTATAAACTATAACAGAACATCCAAAATGGATCATGTAATAGCAAAGCGTTTTTAAGTTCAGACTCAGAAGATATGCAAAGGGTGGTTTTTTGAATGAATGTAAATAAGACAAGATGGCAACTTACTAGGATATTTGGTAAGCCAAACCCGGAGTGTAGAGACAACAAAGCCAACTTGTTGCTCCAGTCGTCTAGTGATCCTTCACTACCAGCCGCTCTACCTTTTCGTGCACGTGCTCCGTGTTCTTGAAGCAGAATATGGGATGTGGGAGGCTTTTGGGGTGGTAGGAGCGAAGAGGAGGCAGAGAATGCGGAGATGTGGTAGGCAATGGATGGAGGCGATGTGGTTGGAGGATGCGGGTCGTCGGGTTGCGTTTGGTGGGGGATTTTGAGACTCTGAGAGAGGATGGAATTTTTTATTATTATTATTTTTTGAAGAAGAAGAAGAAGAAGAAGAAGATGAAGGTTGCTTCTGTGGAGAGTATGGGGCTGGGGGGGGATTTTGAGACTATGAGTGAGAGGACGGAATTTTTTTTTTTTTTTTTTTTTTGAAGAAGAAGAAGATGAAGGTTGCTTCTGTGGAGAGTATGGGGCTGGGGGGGGATTTTGAGACTATGAGTGAGAGGACGGAATTTTTTTTTTTTTTTTTTTTTTTTGAAGAAGAAGAAGAAGAAGAAGATGAAGGTTGCTTCTGTGGAGAGTATGGGGTGGTGGGGGATTTTGAGACTCTGAGAGAGAGGATGGAATTTTTTTCTTTTTTTTTGAAGAAGAAGATGATGAAGGTTGCTACTGTGGAGAGTATGGGGCTGGTGGGGGATTTTGAGACTCTGAGAGAGAGGATGGAATTTTCTTTTTTCTTTCGAAGAAGATGAAGGTTGCTTCTGTGGAGAGTATGGGTTTGGTGGGGATTTTGATGTGGTTAATAACACAAAAGGGCAGTGACACTGACGCTGACAGTGCTTCAAAAAAAGAAAGTAATTTCTATTTAATTGGAAAACTCTTCTTTCAGGGATTTTTTTTTTTTTTTTTTTTACACATTATTTCCAATGATGTGCATCAAATTTCATAACATTTTGATGTTAACATCAATTTTTTTTTTGCTCCAATGTTTTTAATACCAAATTTATGTAAAATAGCATCTTCAAAAAATATTTTATCCACAATTCTATAAACAATGTTAATTAATTAATTAATTTGGTATAAAATTTTATTCTTAAATAAATACTGACAATATATTAAAAAAATTATTAATTACTCACATAATTTTTTTAATTTTTTATAAAATATTATCCTCATTAATTTTCCAACTAGTTTTTAGGTCACTTTTATTTTTTTAACTAATTTTTATCCAACTACTTGTTTATCCACCTAATTTTTTATCCACCCAATTTTTCCAACTAATTTTTTATCCACCCCACTATGAAATCTTATTCTCAAATAATTACTCATAATATATAAAAAAAAATTATTAATTACTCATATTTTTTTAATTTTTTATAAAATATTATTCTTATTCTCTTTCACACTATATCCAAGATATGATACAAAATCTAATTGTATAATCTCAATTGTTGGATGAAAAATGGTTTGATCGTAACCATTAAATGATATTTTATTTATAAGTTATGTTGTTGTTGTTGTTTTATTTTGATCATGTATTTTTAATTTAAGGTAATGGTAATGTTATTGCTTTTTATTATATTTTGAGTTTTTGTATTAAAAATATTACCTTTTTTCTATCAAGTAATTATTGAAATAACAAATTTGTATATACATTAAAAAATTTAGTTTATTTTATATTAATATCCTATTTATAACATATATTAAAAACTTAAAAATGTGTTAAAATATATTCAATATTATACTCATTTGAAAGATCTCAATAAAATAGTTTTAACAGTATATATATTTTTTATAATAATTTAATTCCTATTTCTAATTATTAATCAAATTATACAAACATATTAAATAATTAAACACTATAAAGTGAATAAATATTGTTATAGTGGCATCAACAGGGACACTTTTGGAATTTAAAAAATAACATAAAATAAAGAAACAACAAATTTTCTTGCGAGTCATTAGTCAACTAACAAATAATTACCTTCAATTGATTGCCACCACTTTCTTGCGAGTCATTAGTCAACTAACAAATTATGTATATAGTTTGTGACAGGCAATAAAGTTGAAGCATGCAGCGTTTGAACCCACCGGCAAAATGACAAAATTGAAAGGATGATCTCGCAAGTGTGAATCAATCAAAACATCTTTTTCTTTATTTTTTTTCACTTTTTTTCTTTTAATTGTTACCACATTCAACTATCCACATCACTAACTCTCATGTTAGGGACATGATTAACAAAACTGGGATATATGGACATGTAAAGAAAATTTTTTAAAAAAATTAGTCTTTTCATGAACATAAGATGTAATATGTGTCTTTTTGTTTCTTTGTTTTACTCCATTCTTTTTTGTTTTTGACTTTTTTTGTTGTCTCACTTTTTTTTTCTAATTGTGAAACACATGCAAATTTTTTTTTCCTATTTTTTTGAAATATGCAACATTTTTAAAAAAAAAAAAAAAAATAACAACAATATTTCCTCAAACATTAATGGATATGGAAGACATGTAAATTTTCAAAATACTACTCCAAATTTGGAGAAAGGTGGATGTTTGGCTACCAAAAAAAAAAAAAAAAATTCACTAAAAGGCTCAAAATGGTTAACTAGAGAAAATATATAGCGAGTAGGCTAGAAAGGCTCAAATGATACAAACATAGTCTAATTATCATATGCAAGAGATCAAAATAATCATCTATGCATACTATTTCAATAAACTTTCAAATGTAGTAATATATTTTTTTTCTCTTTTTTTTTTTTTTAAGTAAAGGTTGATTAAAGCAAAATTAAAGTATAGAGATCATAACAAACACATACAACAATGAAGTTGTACAAACAATAATGGGCACAATATGGGTTCTCTCCAAGAAAAATATGAGTTTAAAAACTCTCTCGAACAAACAAAATTTTTTGACATGTCAACTTCCAATGATTCAATCTATATTACCTATTGAACTTCTTCTTTCACATTTGTCAATGGTCAAAACATATATAAACATATAGCATGATATTTCTCCAAATCCACAAATAATACATAATAACATAATTCAAAAATCATCACTTTGTTCAACTTCTCAAAGTTTAGAAATAATGCCTAAGAGAACAACACAAAACAAATGCATAAATCTTTAAGTATAAATTATAAAACCATTTTTTTTTTCAAAAATTTCAGCCCTTACCCCCAAGCCTATTATAGATATTGTCCTCAATATTTCCTCTAACTATTATCCACAACTCAAACAAATATGTAAAGATGTAAGGAAAGAAAAAGAGATAATAAAAAATAGTAAGAGAGAGATCACACCTTATTGGCTTCATCATGTAATCTAACAACAAAAATATAAATCAAGAATACATGTTAAAATACCCTTAGTACTTGAATAAGGAAAAAAAAAAAAAGTCCTAAAAACATAGTGAAAAGAGAAATAATAATAATAATAATAATGCCAGAAAAGCAAAATAAAAATAAATAAAAATTTACTGTAACCTCTCTGGATCACCATGACGTCGCTTTCAGCCGTCGTTTCCTGTAGTAACACTGTGGACTTTTATTGTGCTACATTATTATATTTTGTCGTGTCTTGTACTATTTACTTTTATTATTTAAGTACTGTGTACTTTTGAATGTACTGTAGCTCTTTAGACCTACAAGCTCCTATTTGCTTTTGTAAAAGCCGTCGGCTACTAGAAAAAAAAAAATGGACAGTATACTGGATCAACCGTAATCATTCAAATGCATCTTCTCTACTTTCAAGTTTAATTGTAAAGATTTCTCAACATTTATCAAAGATCTAGACTCAAAAGATAAAAATATATATATATATATATTTAGATTTTCTCATCTAACATTATTCACTAACTAAAAAATTCATTCAGAGCATCTTAATTATCAAGGACACAATTCACTAAATTACAAATTATTTTGCATGGAAAGTCACAGAAAGTTGAGGGAGCGCCTAATTGTTGCTTGGCTGGCCTACCATCAATTGATTACCATCCATTTTCTTACAAGTGTGAGTCATCAGTACATGCAACAAAATTGACAATGAAGGATGATCTGGCAAGTATCAATCAATCAAAACACCATTTTGCTTCTTTTTTTTTCGCTTTTTTCTTTCAAGTGTTACGACATTCAACCATCCACATCACTGGCTTCCATTAGGATTTTTTTAGAGACGTAACGTAGACTAGACACATGATTAACAAAGAATGAGATACACAGATATGCAAAGACTATTTAAGAAAAATGGAGTTTTTCCATGAATTTAAAGTGTATTATGTGCCTTTTTTTCTCCTACATTTTTTTCCTTTTTTACTTTTTTTTCACTATCTTTATTTTAATTGTGAACACATGCAAATTCTTTTCTTTTTTTTAAAAAAAAAAAGAAATGCAACACCTTTTTCTTTGTAAACAACAACTCTATCTCCTCAAACATTAATAGGTATGAAAAACATATAAAGTTTCGAAAAACTACTCCAAATTTGGAGTAAGGTGGATGTTTGGCTACCAAAAAAAAACAAAAAGTAGTCTCATTAAAAAGCTTAAATGGCTTACTAGAGAAAATATATATGAACGGATAGGTTAGAAATATAGTCTGACTATCACCTTTAAGAGATCATAATAATCATCCATAGACACTAATTCATTCAACTTTCAAATGTAGTAACACTTTTTTTCAATTTTTTTTTTCTTTTTTTTAAGTGAAAGCTGACTATTAAAGCATAAAGATCATAACAAGCACATACCAACAATGAAGCTGTACAAACAATAATTGGCACAATATGGGTTCTCTCTAAGAAAAATATAAGCTTAAAAACTCACTTGGATAACAAAATTCTTTGACATCTCAACTTTTAATGTTTCAATCTATGTCACCCATCAAACTTCTTCTTTCACACTTGTCAACAGTCAAAACATATATAAATACATAGCATGACATTTCTCCAAAGCATGAATAATACATAATAACATAATTAAAAAATCATTACTTCATTCAACTTCTCAAAATTCATGGGTAATGTCCAAGAGAGCAACACAAAACAAATGTATAAATCTTCAAGTATAAATTATAAAAACAATTTTTTTTCAAAAATTTCAACACTTTAATTCAAAATTTCAATCCTTACCCCCAAACTTATTCTAGACATTGTTCTCAATGTTTCCTCTAATTATTATCCACAACTCAAACAAGTATCCAAAAATATAAGGAAATAAAAAGTGACAATATATAATAATAAGAGAGAGATCACGCATTGTTGGCTTAATCATGTAAGCTAACAATAAGAATATAAATCAAGAACACATGTTAGAATACCATTACTTTTTGAAGGCAAAAATAAATAAATGAAGTCCTAAAAATGCATAGAAAAGAGAAATAATAATAATAATAATAATAATAATGCAAGAAAAGAAAAAAAAAAATCCTAACAACTACCAAAAAAATTGGCAATATAGTGGATCAACTATAAACTCTATAATCATCCAAGCACATCTTTTCTACTTTTAAGTCTAATTGTGAAGATTTCTTAACGTATATCAAAGGTGTAAACTCAAAAGGTAAATATATATATTCAGATTTTTACATTTAATATTGTCTACTAATTGAAAATTAATAATACGTAGTTTGTGACCTGCAACAAAATTGAAGTATGCATCTTTTGGATAGCCAAAAGGACAAAATTGACAGCGACGGATGATCTCGCAAGTGTCAATCAATCAAAACATCTTTTTTTTTTTTTTTTCTTTTTCTTTTTTCACTTTCTTACTTCTAAGTGTTACCACATTCAAACCATATTCAACCATCCACATCACTAGTTTCTCGTCAGCACTTTCTTTAAGGAAATGATATAGGTTAGGGATATGGTTATAAAAAAAAAAGATATATAGATATGTAAAGAAATTTTAAGAAAAATAAAGTTCTTCCATGAACTTAAGATGTAATATATGTCTTTTTTTTTTTTTTTTTTTCTGCCTACCTTTTTTTTTTAGACTTTTTGTTGTTTCACTCTTTCTCTTCTTCTTTCTTTTTTTTTTTTTTTCCTTTGAATTGTGAAACACACGCAAATTTTTTCCTTTTTTTTTTTTTTTGAAATATGCAATATCTTTTTATTTAGGAAAAATTTCCATTGATTCCCTAACGTTTAGGAAAATATTATTTTTTTTACTTACTTATATGTTTCGAATATCCAACATCCCTAACATTTGATAAATTGATTAATTTAGTTCTTCTGTCATTTGACCGTTAGTCAAACTTAACAGTTGGAATAATAGTTTAGTCTTTTTACTCTATTAGTTATTTGAAATCAATAAAAATAAATCTTAAGATCTCCACCATCCATCAAAATTGTGATAGATGGTAGACATTTAATATAAAATAAAAATTAATAAAAAATTAAATTAAAATTAAATAAAAATTTAAATTAATAAAAAAACCCAGAAGAGCTCCATCTTTGCAAATCTTGTGGCAGAGATGGAAAGACTCTTTATCTCCCCATCTAGTGGTAGTGGTTAGTGGCAGCGGCGGTGTTAAAGAGGATGAGAGAGAGGAGGGCTTGGCTTCAGTGCCACAGGTGTTGATCAGAGGGCTGAGGATGGACTCCGATTTGGTGCAGGATGACTCAATGGGCTACCGTCGTGGAGGTTGTTGCTGCTGCTATTGTTTGAAGTCACTTGTGATCTCAGTTGGGCGCAAGAAGGAAGACTTGCTTGGGGATGGCGTTTTGGATGTGAGAACAATAGAGGATGAAGACCTATTTAAAGTCGACGACGGTGATGATTTCTTAGGGACGACGAGAGAAAGAAGATTTGTTTTGATGCGAAACAGCTTTTTGGATACTTGGGGATGGCGAGAGAAGGAAGACCCATTTGAAGTTGACGGTAGAGGAAGAGATACGAGAACGGTAGGGTGGCTGCTCTACGAAGAAGACCTACTTGGGGTGGCCACAATAGGGACAATGGTTGTTATTGGCGACTGTTTGTCAATCAGGTTCGTCGACAGTGGTTGTTCTTAGAGAGCTTCTGGTTTGTCGATGATTTTGATAAACAGATGAGTTTGATTTCTAGGTGTGGTGGTGATGATTTCTGAGTTTGATTTTGTTCTTCTTCAATGTTTGATTTCTAGGTTCTAAGTTTGATTTCTTCATTGCATTCTTCAATAATGTTTATCTACGTTGGGTTTTTTTTTAAATAATTATATAGTTTTTATTTTTATTTTATTTGGATTAAAAATTTATTTTTATTTTTATTTTTTTTCAATTTTAAAATTTAATTAAAATAAAAATAAAATAATTTAGAATATTTTGATCTTTGTATTGATTGTTAGTTTTTTTGTTAGAGGGACTAATTTGATAAATTTTTAAAATATTAGGGATGATAGGTATTCAAAATGTATAAGTGAGTAAGAAAGTAATATTTACTAAATATTAGGAACTAAATTGAAATTTTCCTTTTTCCTTATAAATAATAACTCTATTTGCTCCCACATTAATAGGTGTGAAAAACATGTAAATTTCATAAGACTACTCTAAATTTGGAGTAAGGTGGATGTTTGGCTGCCAAGAAAAAAGTCTCACTAAAAGGCTCAACATGGGATAACTAAAAAAAATATATGATATCGAGTAGGCTGGAAAGACTCAAATGATACAAACATAGCCTAACTATCATCTTCAATAGATCAAAATAATCAAATGTAGTAACGTTTTTGTTTTTTTTTTTTCTTTCTTTTTTAAGTAAAGGTTGACTAAAGCAAAATTAAATTATAAAGATCATAACAAACATATACCAACAATGAAAATGTACAAACAATAATGGACACAATATAAGTTCTCTCCAAGAAAGATATAAGCTAAAAACTTACTCGAATAAACAAAATTCTTTGACATGTCAACTTCCAATGATTCAATCTATATCACCTATCAAACTTCTTCTTTTTCACTTGTCAACAGTCAAAACGTATATAAATACATAACATGATATTTCTCCAAATCACGAATAATACATAATAACATAATTAAAAAATCATCACTTTATTCAACTTTTCAAAGTTTATGAATAATGCCTAAGAGAACAACACAAAACAAATGTATAAATCTTCAAGTATAAATTATGTAACCATTTTTTTTTTTCAAAGGTTTCAGCAAAAAAATTTCAACCTTTACCCCCAAACATATCTAGACATTGTCCTCAATGTTACCTTTAACTATTATCTACAACTCAAACAAATATCTAAAGATGCAAGAAAATAAAAAGAGATAATATAAAATAATAAGGGAGAGATCATGCCTTGTTGACTTCATTATATAATCTAACAACAAGAATATAAATAAAAAATACATGTTTGAATATCATTAGTATTTGAAGAAGAAAAAAAATAAATGAAGTCCTAAAAACTCGAAAAGAGAAATAATAATAATAATAATAATAATAATAATAGGAGAAGAGAAAATTAAAATAAATAAAAATTAAAAAAAAAAATCCTAACAAATACAAAAAAAAAAAAAATGGCAACATAGTGGACCATAATCATCTGAAGGTATCTTCTCTACTCTTAAGTCTAATTGTGAAGATTTCTCAATGTACATTAAAGGTGACTTAAAAAATATATATATATATATATATTTAGGTTTTATATTCAATACTATAAAAGATTCATTCAAGCATCCTAATTATCAAGTAAGTAATTTATTAAATTACAAAATATTTTTCATACAAAGTCGCATAAAGTTGAGGGAGAACCTGATTGGTTTTCTTTTTTTATTATTATTTTTTTTCATACGATAGTGGAATTCACTCCATATTGCCAGAAGTAAATAAATAGCTCCCTTAAGTGTTGATTTGGATCTTGAATAATAAGAGTGCTCGACTTTTTGTTCACAAGTAAACGGAAAAAATAAATTCATAAGTTGTTATGAATATATTGTTCATTATAGAAGCAATGGTACTTAATGGAACAAGATATAATTAAAGAGGTATAACGGACTTTAATGACTTAGCTCTAATTATGAACTACTGGTGGAAGATCGAATCATATAAAATGATTAAATTGATGAACAATGAAAATTCAGATTGCGTAAAACATCTACAATTTTGAGAGTATAACCTTAAGTTTTTAGTGTAATAACTTTAAGGTTAATAATAGTGAGTTATTCAATTAAAGAGTTTAATTAACAATTCCGATATTATTAAAGCTCAAATTGTAGGTCCATTTTGTCCCCTTTCTAGCTTGTAACCACATAAAGAAACAACGGGAAAAATATAATTGGATTGTCCAATTATTAGTGTACATATAAATTTTATAAATACGTTCACGAATTATTTAAATAATTTGATTATTTAAATATATGTAATTATTTAATTAATCATTAATTATGTAATTATTTGTAGAGATCATAGGTTCAATATTAAATGGTATCATTAAATTATTTATGATTTAGAATCATTTAATTTAATGAAAAATCATTTAATTAATTAATGAAAATAGTTTAATTTAATTGAAATTAGATTCCATATTAAATTAAATTAAATGAGTTTTAATTTAATAGGAATTAGATTCCATATTAAATTAAAAATAAAGAGCCCTAAACCAATAAGAAATTTGATTCCATATTAGATATGAACTAAGTCTTTCAATTTAAATAGGAAATTAGATTCCTTATTAAATTGAAAAACTCTAGTTTACCATTATAAAAAAAGGGTGTTTTATGTTAGTAACAAAAAAGATAAGAAGTTCTGGCTACATGAACCAAAAACTTCCATTAATTAAAACACCATAATGCCTCATCTCAAAGAAATCAAGAAAATTGTTTTTTGATTTCTACATAATTTTCGTTTATAAAAAGATTTCGTGATTTGATTCTTCGAGACTATGCCAACACATAGTTTTTTTTATGAAGAGTCATAGTAAGAAAGATCGGATGGTGAAGAATTTACGAATAAAAAATGATCAATTCAATCTTCATATAAGATAAGATTCGATCTTATTAATTTAATTATTGAATTGTTATTACTAATATCGATCGGATATGTTTTTGGTTAGAAAGATTTTTAAAATCCATATTTTCGTATTCATATTAAAATCGATTTTTCCCTTCATAAAGACCTGCTGTGAGTCTCACCCTTCCTTTATGATCTCTTACCACCAAACCCACCTTTCTTTTTCTTGGCTTTAACAACAGCTGCATCAGAATTCATCTTGAAAATGTCTCCTGGAGGAGGGGACCAAAACAAAGGTATTTGATTATAAATCGAGCTTGAATTACTTGAGGCACACTTAATATAAAAGAGAAACATTAAAGGATAAATTTAGAGCTTCTGATATCAAACAAATAAAATAACAACTCACTTGTATATTTGATCCTCAAACAAGCTTGAAATTGAATTACTTAATACAAGCTTATCTTAAATTATCTTAAAGCAATTATATGAATTTCTTTGATAAGTTTGTGGGACAACATTAAAAAAGTGCTTTCGAAAAAGTTTTTACATTTGCTTTATCCTTCAATTTCAACAGTTACCTGTCCCCACTGACACATTAAATATTTATGAATTCCAATTTCAACATACGGTAAATATTTATGTAAAAGTTTTCGTGTCCAAAAAATATTTTTCTATTTTATTGGAAGCCTCTTCTTCCAAAAATGATAAAAGTCCGAAATTACAGTTGATACGCACTAGAAAAAAGGAGCCTGCTTTATTGAAAAAAAAAAAGAGGGGCAAATTGCACAGCGTCCCCTGAGGTTTGACGAAATTATATAAATATAACGATATTTGGATAACTTACACTCGTACTACTTAAGATTCTAAAAACTCGGCACAAACCTTTCTTACCGTGAGTCAGCTGTTAGTCAAGACAAACAATCAAAATCAATTTAAGCAAAAGTACCAAAATACCCCTAAATAAATTAATATGTTATTATTTTAATTTTAAAAAATAATTAAAATATAAAATAATTAAAAAAACATTTTTTTTTTAAAAAAAATCTTGTCAACTTCTTCATCACCTCCATCAAATTTTCTTCATCAATTTTCATACCATCAATTCATCATCAATTTTCATCTTATCAATTCATCATTAATTTTTATCCAATCAATTCGTTACCACCACAATCATTAGTTTAAACCTACATAAATTTACATATTTAAAAAAAAAAAAAATCATTATCAATTTTTCAACCTCACCAGTTCATCATCATCAACTTAAATTCTTCATCATCAGTTCAAACATAAAAGACATATTTAATCAACCTCCATTTTTCAATCAAAGAATTAAAAAAATTTTAAAAAAATTGAAAAAATGTTTGAGGCAATACAGTGAAAAGCTGGCCCATCAAAATGGAGATTTTTTTTTTCAAAGAAAGTGGCAGAAAGTTGAGGGAGAGCTTGATTGGTGCTTGGCTGGCCTACCTTCAATTGATTACAACAATTTTCTACCCCCCGCCCTTCTCAACCTTAATTGATTACCCCCCCTACCACGCCTACCTTCAATTGATTACCACAATTTTCAACCCTATGACACCCCACCCTTATATATGAATTTCTTTAATAAGTTTCATTGAAAAGTCTAGAGGCAGTAAAGTGAAAAGCTGGCCGTTAAAATGTAATTTATTTTTCATAGAAAGTGGCGGAAAGTTAAGGGAGGGCTTGATTGGTGCTTGGCTGGCCTACCTTCAATTGATTACCACAATTTTCAACCCTATGACCCTGACACCCCACCTATCTCTACGTTCAGTTGATTACCCGCCTACCACTACTTGGTTCATGTTGTGGCCCATATGGTTCTCAGATAATCACAATAATTTATTTTTCTATAACCACATTAAGACATCTTAAAAATCCTTCAACATTACTTTTTTTTTTTTTTTTTTTTAACTATCACAAAATTTGAAGATAGAAGAGAAAATATAAATCTAACCCACAATATTTATTCATATGGGTTTATGAGGATTACAATTAGGCCATCTTAATTTTTATTATTTTTTCATATAATTGCAGGATAATTTGATGAAATTGATTTAGTGATAATTGTTGATCTAAAAAATCAGTCAACACTCAATTAATGCAAAATTGAATAAGTTTAACGAATGATCAGAGCAATAGTGGCGCAATAATGGTGAAAAGTAAAAGAAAATCATAGATAAATGAGTTTTTAATGTGGTTCGGCTATATAGAACAAAGTTTATGCTCATGATTATATTATTACTTATAAAAGAAGGCAAAAGTCATCTTTTTTTTTTTTTTTTTGCTTGAAAGACCCTATTTCTATTATTAGGGTTCCTTATCCTTGCACAAATAAAATTCTAGATTGTAGGAAAGTTTAGGATTTGTTTCCTATTTTACATCAAACCACATTAGATATAGAGTGTTTGAATCAAATTATAATTTTGGAGATTTCCTACTCTGAGTAATTTTCTATTGGACATATAAAGTTTTCCACGTTTTGTATTCTGTTGTGATAAGAAAATATGCAAGCTTTTGTTATTTGAGCTATTTGAGGAAGACACGAGTTGCTTCTTATGCGAGTTACTTATTTGAGCTGCAGAGCAAACTAACAAGGTAACAGTGAAAATAAAAAAAAATAATAACAAATTAAGTAAAAATAACTACTTACTTTGGTATTTGATTGTAAATCAATCTTGAATTACTTTAAGCACACTTAAGACAGAAAAGGAAACAATAGAGTCAAAATAAAAATTTAGAGCCTCTAAAATAAAACAAAGAAAATAAGGAAGGAGGTCAAAATAACAACTCACTTAAATATTTGATCCTTAAGCAAGCTCGAAATTGAATTACTTGATCCAAGCTCAAGGAAACAACAGAGAAAACCAACAGTAAATACTGAAATTATATTCAAGCAAAGGTATGAATTTCTTTGAAAGAATTTTCTAGTTCTTGGGACAACATTGAAAGGAGCTTTTGGAAAAGTTCTCACATTTGCTTTTATTTTCCACAGTCATCTGTCACCGCTAAGCAGTAAGCACTGCTGCCAAAAAATATCTTCAATTTAATAATTATTTCCATGATTAAATTGAAAATCTCTTCTTCCCATAATCCCATTTGGTTCTTCTCTCACATTGCATTGCATTTAAGTAACGTTAGTTAATCAAGAGTAAATTACAAACTAATTACCCAATTCAAATCAATTCTCCGATGGAATAAATTTTATGTGTTTATTATAAATTTGCCCACCTGTCATTAATGGAGTTCAAACTTCCAACCATATCTTTTCTTACGAGTGAGTCATCAGTCAACTAAAATAATATGTTGTTAGTTTGTGATCTGTAACAAAATTAAAGTATGCAGCTTTTGGAGAGGCAAAAAGACAAAATTGACAATCGAAAAGATTGGTGTTGTAAAATTAACAACAGGCAGGGGAGAGAGAACTGATGAGGAAACAGTACAACGCAACAAACCCACAAATGAAATGCTTGCGTATGAAATTAGCTCCATGCAGACGTCCAGTCTATTTGCAAGTAACGCTACATTCTTCAATAACTTTTTTAATTTGTTATGTAAATGATATAATTAGTTGATTTATAATTATTATAATATTAACATGATATTTTATAATTGTTATAGTAGTTGAATAAATTTTTAGCTTATATAATATTATTCTTTTAAAAAAAATTAGGAAAGTTTTGCAAAGATTGTGCATTGGTAATTATACCGTTTCCTTACATTCAGAGCATCTGCTTCCACGCAAAGAGGGAAGAAACAACAATGAAGACAAAAACCGGCTGTGAGTCTCACCCTTCTTTTGTGATCTCTGACCATCAAGCCCACCCCTACGTTTTTCTTGATTCTGTCAATGGCTGCATCAGAATTCATCATGAAAACGCCTCCCGGAGGAGGGGACTAAAGCAAAGGCATTTGATTGTAAATCGAGCTTGAATTACTTGAAACCATCTCAGATAGAAGAGGAAACATCAAAATATAAATTTAGAGCTTTTGATATAAAATAACGAAAATAACAACTCACTCGTATATTTGATCCTCAAACATGCTTCAAATTGAATTACTTAATACAAGCATATCTTAATTATCTTAAAGAAATTTATGGAATAACATTAAAAGGTGATTTGGGAAAAATTTTCACATTTGCTTTAGAGTGAATTGCACAATACCTCCCTGAGGTTTGTCTAAAAACATCCAGAAACTTATTTACCCTTTTATTACACAACACCCTCATTCCGTTAGTCAAAAACCGTTAAGATTAGTCAAAGTCATCTAATTTAAGGGTATTTTAGACTTTTACTATTTTTTTAATTTTCTTTTACAATTTAAATTATAGAAAATAAAAAAAACAATTAAAAATTAATAAAAAGTAAGAAAAAAATATATATTTTAAAGTTCTGGGTAGATCTTCAACTTGAAGATCTACCCAGAACTTCAACATTTTTTTTTAAAAAAAAGATAGATTCAAGGATGGTCAGGTTGATTAACACATCTAAAAACTCACAAGTAGCAAACATCTTCACAAAAGCTCTTACTAGAGCATCATTCGAAGTCACAAGTAGCAAACTCACAAGATAGATTTAAGGGTATGTGAAGTCATTTTTCCTCCCACTTGCTTCGGCTGCCAAAATCTCCAACCCCCTTTCTCTGCTGCACCACCACCACCAAGCCACCAACTTCCACCTCCAACGACAAAACAAAAAAAATCCCAACTCCCTCCCCACCAAACACCCTAACAATCTTTCAAATCCCCTCCTTGTCCCCTCATCCACAAACCACCACCCTCCTCAAGAAAACTGGAAAAAAAAATAAAAAAACACCAACTCTGTAACCAACACCAATAAAAAAACAGAAGGTTCACCTTATCTGGAGTTAACCTCCACTGTCGATTCAACCTCAGTCTACGACGGCAAAGATGGCGAATCGGGAAGAAGAGAGACCGGCTGAAAAAAAGAGGAGAAAGGGAGATAGGGGAGGAGAAAGATAGATCAGAAAAAGGAGAAGATCTACTCAGATCTGTAACGGCTCTTGGACACAATCGGTAAAGGCAGCGACGACACCTGGATATCATCCATGAAGGCGAGGCTGACGACGGGGAAGATGGCGAGAACGACCGGTGAGAGAAGAGGGAGACGGGAGAGGTGTCGGCGAGAACGACACAGTCGGTAAAGGTTAACGACGGCACCTGGAACCGTCCGTGAAGGCGGCCAGCGATGGGAACGATAGCGAGAACGCATGGTAAGAGAAGAGGGAGACAGGGGTGAAGGAAAAATAGAGAGAGAGAGAGAGAGAGAGAGAGAGAGAGAGAGAGCGTATAAAGAAGAAGAAGAAGGATTTTTATTTTTAATTTAATTTAATTTATTTATTTTAATTTTTAATATTTTAATTATTTTTAAGTTATTTTATTTTATTTATTTTGATTTTTAATATTTTAATTGTTTTTTATCTTATTAATGGGTAAAATAGTCTTTTTGTCTAAATTGTTAGTTAACAGTTAAAGTTGACTTCCAACATGGGGGTTTGGTGTAATAAAATGATAAATGTGTTTTTGAGTGTTTTTAACCAAACCTCGGGGGGTTGTTGTGCAATTCCTTCTTTGCTTTATCCTGCCACATCAACAGTTACCCATCACCCGCTCACAAATCAAATATTTATGAATTCCAATTTCAACGGGCATCAAATATTTATGCAAAAGTTTTCGTGCCCAAAAAATATTTTTCTATTTAATTGAAAATCTCTTCTTTCAAAATGATGAAGTCCGAAATTACTTGATTACATACCAGTAGAGAGGACAATGCTGATGTGTTAAACCAAACAGAAAATAATAAGTGATTTATTTCTACATAGACGGAATTACAATTTCGCTACCCAGACGAAACTCTAATTCAAGCGGAGCAATTGTTTCGATATTATTACAATTTACCTACCTCCCGTTATCAATTTTCCGTTAAAATTGCCTGTGAACAATAAAAAAAAGGAAAAAGACGAAAATGCCCTTGATTGTTGAAGTTGACGTAATTGACCGAATAAAAAATTGAAAAATCAAAATTGAAAAATTGAACAGAGATTGAACTGCTGCCTTTGTTCTGGTTCAGCTCTAGTCACACTTCATCACTGTTCCGACGAGATTTGGTTGCGTTTGGGGTCTGATCTCGAGCTGAAAATGGCGTGGATCAGCTTGTTTTCGCGTCGGGTCTTCGTGGTGGTCGTGATGGCACTTGCCGTCGCCGGTTCTGCTCCGATCTACCTTCAATCTGTCGCCGGTTCTGCGTGCGTGGAGGACTGGTCTGGGTTGAGTTCGGCGAGGTCTGGTTCGTGCTTGGCGTCGGCTTAAGCTGGGTTCTACAGGTCGTGCGCGTCGGCAGCTCCCCTCGTCGTCGTCGTCGTCGTCGTCGTCGGTCTGGTTGGGGTGCGGCAATGGGTCTGGTTTGCTTCGGCTCCTCGGTTTGTGGCGAGATCGTGGCTGCATCGACGAGCTTGGCGTCGGTCTTGGTCTAGTCGGAGCTGCTCGGTCCGTCGGTCCTCCTATTCTTCTTCTTCTCTTCTTCTTCTTCTTTCTCCCCTTCATCTTCTTCAATCTGCCCTCACCTTCTTCCTTTGGCAGTAGATGGCATCTAGAGATCTAGACGTAATAGAGAGAGCAAAGGCAAGGCAGTAGAGCAGTAGATATAGACGTAGTAGAGGGAGCAAAGGCAAGGCAGTAGATGGCATCTGTTCCAACCACATATACAGATCGAGATCGATACCCTGCATCAGTAGCAGCACCTGTAGAAGCACCGCCATTACTAGTAGCAGCAGAGTAAGAAGCAGAGGGTGACGGAACGGAATAGAATCTCAGAATCTCAGTTCGGAACATCTCTTCCTATTCTTTCTATCTCCTCCGGCCCAACTACTGGCTGGCTGGATTTCAGCACTCAACTCCACCTCCAGCTTGCCTTGTGTGTTCCCCAGCCCCCTGTCCAACCGATGCTTCTCTGCAACTTAAGCGATGTGGCTCCCATCTTCCACTCCTAGTTTCGTCCAGTGCCCGGTAGCTAAATTGATGGAGATGGGTTGACCTAAGATGGAGGCATCTCATACGGATGATCTGAGATTTTTTTTTTTTTTAAATTCATTTAATTTTTTTTTTTTATTTTTTAAACCACTTACCATCGAAATGACGACTTTACCCCTGAATCAATTCATGATAATCGAAAGTTGATAACGGGAGATAGGTAAATTGTAATAATATCGAAACAATTGCTCTGCTTGAATTAGAGTTTCGTCTGGGTAGTTAAATTGTAATTCCGTCTTCTACATAAAAAGTGAAAGTGGCCCCATTTCAAATTCTCTTAGAGTAGTGGCGGTGAATTCCTTTTCCTTTAATAAATGACTGATAAATTACTTTAATTTATGGACCCATTGAAAAAGATCTGTTGTTGACAGATTAGAAAGAATGGGCTCAGATCCATACTTTTTATTTTCGCAAGATCCGTATTTATTGAAAGCTGAGGAAAAGTTGGCTCATTTTAATGCGTGGGATCACTTGAAAAGATTCGTATTTGAAAAAGAGATGCATCTGGCTCATATTTTAATCAACGGGACCACTTGAAAAGACATGTTTCTCGATTAAAGTTTCTGTCCATTGCTCTATTCTAACACGAGCTGTACAACACCCCTCGTCACCTCGTATGTCTGAGAAAACACGTGAACACCTTTTATCTTATCGAATAAATTATAATCTAACTATTTAATTAAAACTCTAAATTAAATTAAATAATTATTTTAATTTTATTGTAATTGATTTCCTCGTTAATAAATTTTTATTAAAATTAATTGATTGAATGATAAAATTATCTTTTAATATTATTTTTATTATTTTTAAAAATTTTAAAATGATTTAAATAAAAAAAATTTAATCAGATTTTCACTGTTTATTTTAGGATGAACGGTGAAAAAGATGAATCGAGAAGAATTATTTGAAAAAAATTCAAAAATTGAATAATTTTCTTTAATTGAAAAAATCTCTTTAACCCCCAAAAAAATTGCAAAAATCATCTTCAATTAGAAAAAAAAAAAAAAAAAAAAATCAACCATCCATCTTCAATCTCAAGAAGAAGAGAGAGAGAATTACAGATATAATGAAAACGTTTGTTTATTTAATATTTTTTTCACGGCTTCACCCGTCTAACTATCACAATTCAATGCTACCTTGAGGTATTTGACCCATTTATGGTTTAACCATCAAAGCAATATGAGCACTGCTTGTCTCTGGCGACTCTTTTGGATTTCTCTTTTGGAATTTTATTTTTTATCATAATATTCAATCTGGTTTTTTCAGTGTGAAGTCGAATAATGCATACAAAGAATTTGCTTTTCAGACGCCAAATGAGAACCAGTATGGTGAAGATCTTCATCTTCATCTTCATCTGGTTTAATATCAACCAAATGAATTTTTTTTCTTCATCTTCATCCTCATTGAAGATGAATATGAAATTCTGGTTTTTTTCTTTTTATTTATTTTATTTTATTTTTTTATGTTAATTATTTTCAAATTTCATTTTGAAAAATAATTAAAAGCTGAGAGTATTTTGTTTTTTTAGTCATAATTACAATGTTCACTATCAATTTTAACGAAGTTGCACTAATGGGAGGGAGATAACTTGCAATAAAATCGAAACAAATGCTCCGCTTGAATTACAATTTCAACTGAATAACTAAGTTATAATTTGCTCTATCTTTTTATTGCACTAAGCCCCAATACCATTAATCAAATTTTCTCAACTTTAACTGTTGACCAAAATTTTAGGTTAAATGACTAAAATATTCTCAACATTATAAATTGATCAATTTCCCCAAAAATGAGGCAAAAAATAATGAAATATAATTAATTAAAATTTTGATATTGAAATAAAATAAAAAAATAAACAAAAAAATAGAGATCCAATACCATACTATACGTTGTTCTTCTTCAAGGAATAACATTGAAGTACAATTTTCTTCTTCTTCATTCTTTCACAACAAATGCTAAATCAGCAATAACGATAACAAACAAGAAGATATGGAGACCAATTGAATTCGAAAAAAATTGAAAAAAAAAATTGAAGAACAATGTATTTCTTCTTCTTCATTCTTCATCAACAACACCAAGTTAGCAACAACAACAACAAATAAGAAAATCTAGAAACCAGATTGGATTTGAAAAAATTTGAGAAAAAAGAAGTTGAAGAACAATGTTCTTTTTCATTCTTCTTCTTCATTCTTCTTCAGCAACAACAATAACAAATAAGGAGATTTGGAGACCAAATCGGATCATCAACCATTTGAAAAAAGTTGAGCAAGAAAATTGATAAAGGGTCTCCTTCGTCGGAGACCAAAGGTCTCTAGACTGCAAGAAACTTGCACTTTGGGTCTTCGGCAATGTCATTTTGATGTCACCAAAGCTTAACTCTATGTTGCCAAATGATTTTAGTGACACCGAAGCAAGCGTCTCCATTTTGTTGCCTAAGCTTGGTCACTGAAAAGTATAGGTAACGTTTTAGAATCTATGTCTTAAAAGGATTACTTTTTATTACATAAGTATAGTGTCACTATAATTTCAAAATAATGCAATTCATTACAAATCAAAACACTTTTAACATTACTTCATATATGTAACGAAAAGTAAAATTATTTTCTAAATAACTTTTTTCTTTTTTAATCTAAAAGTTAAATATATATTTAAATATTTTTTATCAAAATATAAAAAACATGTTTGAACAATTTTATTTTATTTTTATCAAAATTTAAAATGTATATTTAAATTAATCTTTAGTAACCAATGCAAATTATTATTAATTTGAATATAATTAGATAACAATAAATAAATTTGTGTTTTAAAAGTATATATTTTACATCTAGCTGTACGTTAATTGACCTAAATTATTTATGAATAATACTTTTTTACCCTGATAATTAAATTAATTAATTTTACATATCATGTTTAATGTATAACATTAAGTTGTATACAAATACTCAAATTGGAACTATTTCATATTTCCAATTAAAAAAAAACAGGAAAAAAAAAAAACCCTTACAATAATCATTCGAAATATTTCATTACATCAATTCAACTAGAAATCGTGACACTCATGATAATAAAATTCACAAATGTACAAGTACAAGGAAAAGGAAAAAGCTGAGATGATGATCTAGTAAAATTTGATAAGTTGAATCTGCTTGCAAAATTTTAATATTTGCATCTACTCATCTTTATCTGTATACTTTCACACATACTTGTAACCAATCTTTATTTGCATACATTTACACAAAAAAATGTGAAAGTTAGTAAAAATAATATCAAATTTTGTACGTAGAAAGAAATTAAAATAGCAAAATCAAACAAGCCCCATCAACTACCAATTCAAAATAAAAGAATACAAATTTATCTAAATAAAAAATAAAATAAATTAGCTAATCCAAAGTGTTATCAAGTCTAGACTTGAAGTGTTCTCACCATGACAAGATAAGAGATTGAAAATGCAGCAAGTAAATATTAAAACTTGTTTACTTTAATATTGATAATTTTTTTTATTAAAAAATAAAATTATAGATAATTGACATAATGTAAGGCTCGAATCCGAATGGATGTAGTAAAATTTCTGATAACATTAAAATACGTTATATTTTTATACTCGATTACCTAATATTTGTGATGAATTCTTGAATAAATCATATTAATTATTTAATATTTTTATTTATTTTTGTAGGTGAGTCATGAAAGAATAAATGAGCAAGTTGGTGATTAATTTGTGAATTTGCAAGGCGATTTCATGAAGGAATAATTGTGTGGGCCAACACTATATATCCTTGTTATTATAACTCAAGCCCACTCCACATTGCAATGACAAGGCCAAGTTGCAAAAAGACGTGAATATCCAGCCCATATGTGAGAAGTAAAACAAAACCAGCCCGTGTTGCAGTTAAATGAACGCGGAAGCAAGAATTTTCGCAGCAGCCCAAGCCATGCAGCTGCATTTGTTCTGTACGCAACAATTAACACAGCAGAAGACAAGAAGAAAGCAACAAGTGCAGGTCGTAATCCAGCTAACACATGGAGAAGTGATCAAGCAAGAAGAGACAAACAAGACATCATCCATGCGGTACATATATACGGCAGCTGTCATGAAGAAAGGATCGAACATGCAGCATGCAGATCAGGCCTGTGGCAAACTGGAATAGCGAAAGAAGTCCATCCTTTCGCAAGTTTGAGTAGCAAGAGGAAGATACCAGCGACACCTGCTCGCCACGCACCAAACGACACCGTCGCGTGAAGGTGTGGCAAGTTGTAGCGCGCGCGCGACCACGGCTTGCGACCGATGGCTGTGAAGTCTGGTTCGGGTTCGACATGGCAGATCACGTGGCTGAAAATTCATCCTTGTTTGCCAAGTAAATCTAACGGCATTGGAGAAGAAGTTGTGACCGACACCTAATATGGACATTCAAACTCGGAAATCTTCCAAGTATGGTTTTGGCAATCTACTTTTTGCCGACCCTTGATCAAAGGCCGATATAAAGAGGGCTGTTCTACATGATTCAAACACATCCGGTAGAAGACAACGAAGGAGAGGAGAAAGAGCTGCGTGCGAGAGAGAGAGAGAGAGACAGAGTGGGGTGAGGGGCTGGTATTTCGTGCAATATTCTCTATATTTTCAGCCCCTCAACCTTGCATTGTTGCAGCTATTGGAGAAGCTTTCGAGCAGTCGCAAATCAACATCATCATCGTTAATAAGTGACGGATATTGAAAATTTGTTAAGGGGCACATAAATAAAGTAATAAAAAACATAAAAAATATATTAATTTAGATAAGACACAAACCATATGTATTCATTAGAAAAATATAATTTTAATCTAAGTTTACAAAAAAAAAAAATTTATGTTTGTATTAATAATGAACAATAATAAATTTATATAATGAGAATTGATTGATATATATTATCATTTATGTTTTAAAGTTTTTCAAACTTTCAATTTTTATTGATTCTAAATAAAGTAAAATTGTAAAGTAAAAACTAAATAAATAGAGAAAAAAATTGAATTATGATAATGTATGGACAATTTTAATACAGTAAGTTAAATGTTGAGATTTTAGGATTTATTGATGGAAATATAATAAATTTAAATTATTAAAAATAAATAAATTAAAAAAGTAATAAGTTTAGTTTGCTAACTTGGTAAGTGATAAAATGCTAAATGAAAATGAAGAGATGCCAAATTAAGATGAATAAAAAAAAAAAGTTGTTCAATAAAATTGTAAATTGTCCATGAAGTTTGTGTAGCACACCAAAAATGAAGTAAATAGTACTATTATATAGGAGAAAACATACACCTAATTAAAAAAATTGTAAAAAAGAAAAATTTAATTAATTAGAAGTAGAAAAATATTAAGAGCAGAAAAGAGAAATATTAATTTATTAGGGATAGAAAAAATATTAGGAGTAAAAACCGTATGTCTAAAAAAATAATTAAAAAGTTAAATTAATTATATTAAAAATTAAAAAAATAAAATAATATTATTAAAAAGGAAATAATAAACATTTTTTTTAAAAAGACACACGGATATAAACATAAAAAGCATAATAGCCAGAAACAGCTAATGGTTAGTAAAGCAAATATATTGTAAAAAAAAAAGGGTATGATAATAACAACCAATGACAAGAGCAGCTTCATTGAAAAGTATTAAAAAAAAATAAAAACAGTGAACAGTCAAATCAAAATAAAAAAATTTATTACTACACTCAAGCTTATTACACCCATTGCACTGTACGATTAACTTTCCAATTTTTTCCAAAATTTGAGCAGGGGCATGGCTCTCAAGTGGATTCGCCTTTGTCATCAATCATCTTTGGAGCAGCACCCAAGAGACGAAGAGTCAAGTTTAAGGAGTTGAATTCAGCCTTCATGACGAGGGGACTCACTCCATTTTAATGAGAATTTCTTTACTTTTAACTTTATTAATTTAATGGAAATACTATCAAAATAACCTCCGAAGTAAAAAGTAATGTGAAACCACCTCTGGTGTTTAAAGTATTACATGAAAGGCTCCAATCGTTAGAGTCAAACAGTCAAAGACTAGTTTCCATTAAAAATTTGATGAAATCGTTAAAGTCAAGGGTAAATGGGTAATTGCCTATTTAAGAGAAAGATTGGGTACAGCTAGTACTTTTGCAAATACATTATCACCATCAATCCCACAACCTCTTTTCATCATCACCGTCTATCTCACCTATCTAACAAGTATCATAACCATCCATCTCACCAACCTAAAACTTCGACATAACCATCTATCTCACCAACCCATTTAATTTATCACTACCACACCCATTCCTTCAAAACCTAATCTCATCACCACTTAATAGTCAACCCACTGCCACTGTTGCACCACCATTATTCAATGTAAGAATGTCACCCACGACCACCATCACCCATCATTTAATGTCAAAGCTATCACTTTCTTTTTCTTTTCTTTTACCTCAACTACTCATCCTTTCTCTTCTCTCGTTGTTTCAACTATTGGATCTTGTTCCAACAACGATCTCCTTTATTAGAATGAGATTGCAAGTCATTTCTCCTCTCTCTTGTGTTTGTTGAATGATTGTGATGGGATATTTGTGACGATGATGAAAGATGATAAATGGTTGTGAGATTGATTGTTGAACGGTTGTGATGAATGGCTTCTAATCACACAATTTATGCACTTGATTTTAGCCTTCGAATTCCAACCCTTTGCTTAGTTTTCGAGTAAAAGTTGGTACGTTTGATATGTTTGTATGTTTCAGGAAATATGTACAGAAATGGTGTGCTCGATTAAGCTTGGACATTTGGAACAAATTCAAGTGGTATGAGTGACGGGAACATGAATGACCAAATGATTATCATCAAATCTAAGCAACCAAACGGAAAAAGCAAGCAACTAGGGATCATGCTCCCTTAGGCACTTATCCAAACAGGCAACCTAAGGAGCACAAAATGGCTTGAGAATCATGCACCCTTGGGCGCCTACCTATATAGACGCCCAAGGGAGCGCTATATACTGCCAAGGTCACACCTCAAGGGGTGCCTACTTAGCAAGTGCCCCAAGAGGTGCCATTTGTTGACAAAATCGTGCCCCATTGGGCACCTACCCAGGCCAGTGCATGAGTGAGCTCCAGTGGAGCATTTTTGACCTTTCTCTTTTCTATTTGTGCCTTAGTTTTGTTGGAGCTATAAATATACCCCTAAATGCTGAAAGAGGAAAAGGGGAGCAACTTTGAAGGTTCAACCATCATCCATCTTACCATTTGGTGCAAAAATCATCATTGACCTCATTTCTTGACCATTTAACTAAAGACAGATTTGAACGAGATTGAAGTGATCTATTTGAAGAAAGGAAGTCAACATTTTGGAGGAGAATAAGACCTCCTAAACCCAAAAGAATCTCTTTCTCTTTCTTTAGATTTATTGTGCATTGATGATGTATGGTTATTTTGTGAGTATATTGCCTTGCACACTATGTTTTAGAAGGTGAAAGGCGAGGCAGGGCGAGGCGAGGTAGTCCTTGGCAAGGCAAAATGACCGCCTCGACTCAAAATGGAAAAAAAAAAAAAAAATCAAAAAACCCTAATTTAGAAAATCATCTATAACATTAAAAAAAAATCTCAAAATATTATGAAGTTATAAAGAGTCTGGAGCTCGATACGCAAGGTGCGCTTTTGGGATACAGGGTGCACCTTTTCGTAAAAAAATCACAAAGTTGGGGATTTTTTTTATTTTGTTAAAATTGTAGAGATTTTTTTTACATATTTTTCAAATCAAATTGTTTGATTGAGAATTTTATCAAACGTCGAGTGCTTATTCATAATTTATTTTTATATATATGTATGTATAAAACTTGCTTTGGAAAACCCTAATCCTAGCCGTCACCCTCACCTCACTATTATCTTCCTCCTCTCGCTCCTCCTTTTTGCTATTGCATCTAACCCACCAAAAAGCATTTTCTTGTCGGCGACCTACAGGAAAACATCTTTTCATGTTGATGATCCATCGAACACCATCTTCTCTTACTGGCGGCCCATTAGAAGGCATCTTCTCTTGTCAGCAACATGTTTTCTTCGTTGAAACTCATAAAAAATCTTCAAATAAAGGTGATGTCACCAAATTGAGCTTCGATTTGCCTCAAAAGTTACCGATAATGTGTTTTCTCTACTGGAGCTCCTTGGAAATCGGCTCCCCCTTCCTCTTTCTCAATCGCCTAATTGTCGCCTCAATTGACCTTGCCTTAAAGTGTCCTGAGGCGATTAGCTCAGGTACCCGAGGTGGGATTTTACACCTTTATTGCCTAAAATGACAGCCTTGAGGTGCCTAGGACCCCAAGCTACTTCTTCCAGCATTTTAAAACAATGCTTGTACATAATGAATTAATTTCATTTTTTTAGTGTTACAGTGTAACCTAACTATGTAATTCAACCTTGTTAAATGTTATTGAAGTCCATTTCATCATTTGAATCCATCACTTTATTCTCTTAAATGTTATTGAAGTGTTATATATATATATATATATATATATATATACAACTTGGTTTGGAAAACCCTAATCCTAGCTGCTACTTTAACCCCACTATCATCTTCCTCCTCTCGCTCTTCCTTTTTGCTACTGCATCTAACCCACCAAAAAGTATTTTCTTGTCAGCAAACTATCGAAAAGCATCTTTTCATGCTAGTGATCCGTCGAAAACCATCTTCTCTTGCTGGCAACCCATCGAAAGGCATTTTCTCTTGTCGACGGCGTGTTTTCTCTATCGGAACTCGTCAAAAACCTTCAAATCAATATGATGTTATCGAATTGAGTTTCAATTTGCTTTCAAAAGTCACTGACAATGTGTTTTCTCTGTCGAAGCTCCTTGAAAACCAGCTTCCCCCCTCCTCTCTCTCAATAGCCTCACTGTCGCCTCAGCTGACTTGGCCTCAAGGTCGCCTCAGGCTCCCTAAGCAGGATTTTACACCTTTACCGCTTAAAATGATCGTCTTGAGACGCCTAGGACCCCAAGGCAGCTTCACCTTGCCTTTTAAAACAATGTTCGTATATAATGAACTAATTTCATTTTTTAAGTGTTACAATGTAACCTAACTATATGACTCAACCTTTAAATGTTATTGAAGTCTATTTCATCATTTGAATCTTTCACTTTATTCTCTCTTAATGCCTCTAATTAATTGATCACTAATTAGGTGTTTTGGTAACCATATTAAACTTGGAAAAGGAATGTATGTGTTTAGACTTAGGTGTAAAATAACATAAGTGGTATGGGATAGGAATATACTTATGTTATTTGAGCATGTTTGGCACGTCAGATTTCAAGGGAGTTTGAAATTCAAAATATCGAAAACTTTCAAATGTTGCGTTTAAAGAGCAATAGGAATGATCAATCCCAAACTCTCTCATTTCTTGTTCTCATGGGAATGTACATTCCCAACCAAAATGGTAGGATTCGATGAGTTTGGGATTTCTCATTTCCCATCCATCTCTCTCTTTCTCTCATGCTTCCTTCTCGTGTCCTTCTCCATTACTGTCGACGAACCCAGCAATTACTGTCGACAAACCCAACAATCGCTATCGATGAACCTAACAGTAGCAACACCCTTCATAATCTCTGTCTTTTTTTTTTTTTTTTCTTATGTTATAGTTTGGGTTTGATCGAACCCAAAACCAGCTTTGGTTCTAGGTTCAATAGGACCTAAAACCTCAAGCTCTACAAAAAATAGGACTAGTTTTTTAATCTAATTTAATCCAATCCATTCTAATCTTAGTCTCATTCTCATTTCTAATCGCAAGCTCGCGTGTCAAACTTAGCCTTTGTGTAATCAACAGCAAGTAATTTAAGCTTAATGAATTAGACTTATATAATTCTCATAGGAATATAGTTGATTTGTTAAAGTTAAGTAACTCTATCAGATTATCGGAAAAGGCATGTGAAGAAATTAGGAATTACTTGATTAAGGATTTGGTGAGGATAGGATGAAAACGACAGATATCTAGGTTGAGTGAAGTGCTTCGGTGAATTTGTAACCCTAGGACTTTAATTCCATATCGTCAAGACCATTATTCGAATTGTTAATTTCTAGCTTAGAAATTAGATTTAGTTTAATTTATACATCTCACATTTTTCGGTAGTTATAATAGGGTCACTTATGAAACAATTTTAATACTTAGCAAGTTTGAGTTTACAATCCTCGTGGGAACGATCTCACTCATCATTGTTTTACTCCAAAGCCTCTCCTTGATAAAATTCTACTTAAACCATCCCAAAAGCGTTGAACAAAAAATAGGTGGATCTTGGCAAGTTAGATAAACCTAACCCTTCAACCCAAATTGCCAACCTTAATTTGTCATAAAAATAAGTCTAAAGAATGCTCATGTCAAGAATACATAATAATAGAAGAATACAAGTCCGGAGTTCAAAATAAGAAAACCAGTCACATGATTCCCGTAAATGAAAACAAAAGCAAATCCAAGCAGATACTATTACTTGTTACCAATCACCATATATTATTTCTATGCAGAGAGTATACATAACCACAGTTTGAAGATAAATATATTTGATCTATGTAAGGCATATATACTTAGCATTATCAAACTGGCAACTATAGAAGCAAACACTAAAGTTGGCATATTTTTGCCGTGAATGAAATAGAGATTGGAGCATCTGTGCCATCTCATGCATTTCTGCTTGCCGCTAACAAGCGAATCCCCCATAAATTATAAGACAATTGTCAATCCATTCTAAGCATCTGAAGCGTCTGAGGCTTGGCTTTCTGCATGTAAGAGATTGAAATCAGCACCCCTTCATTATGACAACAATCAAAACAAGAAATGAACAGAGGAGCACACGACATAGTTATCGACTAGCGAACATCCTTAGTGAAACATATGTCATCCATATACTCATTTAATAAAATTTTGCTACTAGTGTTTAATAATAATCATCTATCATTGATCATTCTTATAAAGATATATGTAAGGGACAGTTTTTATTAGATGAGCATATCAACAAAGCATGACCAGGAGAATATCTAAAAACAAAATTACTCATTTCAACAATTTTGCTTCCAAAATCAGCTATTTTGACGTGCTATATCCCAACCATACCTTGTACATTAACAAAGTAATATTTACCTATTTTATAGGTAACATGAAAATTTATGTAACACGTGACAGTTGACATGTGCATGAAGTAATATAGAAAATTTACTCACCTTCACCATAGAGTTGCTCAAACCAAGCAACTATGTGTTTCCCATCGGTGTATTTCTTAAGGCATTACAATGAACTCTTAACACGATTGATCAATAATTCTCGCTGCTTGTCACTACATCTTTCAAGAATCTTCTGTACCGCGTAATTTGCAAACTGGTCCTTCATCACTGACTATCGCCGTTAAAGTTGAAAACACTACAATCAATACTCACATAAAACAGGTAGTTAAATATTCAAATCTAGAACTCATTTTGAGTTCTTTATAAAAACAGAAAATACTGGACATTATCGCAGCAATATTCAGTGTTTTAGTCAAAAGGAATCAGAATGTCTGCATCAGATTCACAAGAATTTTAGGACGTATGGTTGAGGAAAACGAATCTTAGAATAGGAGTTAGTCCAATGTTTAAAGGGGGAGCCTCGGTGTGAGAATTAATTGTAAACCAACCACTGACACTGTCACTTCCACAACTTAAAGCAATTAAATGCTTCTAATAAGTTAACCAATCAATGGTAAATAACGTTTGGCCAATACTAGGGCTGATCTAGAAGAAAATCCATTGATTCAAATCAACAAGGACAAGTCTGGCAAAACGTCCAGCCAAGAAAACCAGACCAATAGTATAGACTAATTTATGATTCCATAATTTTCATGTTCCAATGGAAGTACTGGTGCAACACTTGAAATGCATGCTTCTTATTCAACTCACCAATAAATTGTCATTTTCTTCAGATTGCCCAATGATCTCCTCAATCAAGATATCCCGTTCGGCAGCATTACCATACTCCAGACACTTCTCAACAACATTTGATGCATATTCATGCTGACTCATCTGCACAATTTTCCCAGCCAACTTGTTGATAATTTGGCTTCCTTCATGGGGCTGTCCCCTCCCCAGAACATGCTGCAAGCAGTATAATCCATCACAATATTAGACTCCACAAGACTTCAGAAGAAGAATAACGCACAAACAACCAAAAATGGTAAAATTTAAGGCACACATAGACTCTGAAAATTAAAATTTATTATTATAGTGTCTTGATATCATTAGTTTTTATTATGGTACAAAATTTAAGGCACACGTAAACTAGTGAAACAGAAATTAAAATTTTGCTATGGATATTAGTAGTTTTTAAAGCTGTATAAGAAGTCAAAATAAAAGAATTGAAAAAGCAGCGAAAAGAAACAAAACTAACCTGGGTCACATAGTTACCATACTGGTCCTGAGCAAGAGCACAAGCAGATTCCAAGATTTCATCCACTACACTGACATTGTGGCTGATTCGAACAATGCTCCAAGACTCTCTATTGAAACCGAAAAGCACAATTATCTCACTGATGACGGAAAAAACAGGAAACTAACGTTTCCCAGAGCAAAAACTAAAGTCATAAAACAAAATGAGTGTTCTTACTTGAATGACACAACAACCATAGGGATGAGTAGAAAGCATGGCTACTTGACCTTGAAAAGCAGAGATAATAAATTCAATTTTCTCTGCAGGGACACATTCTATACCCTTCTGTATCACATGATTTCCATTTTGATCACGTACACATCTCATAACATACCCATCAAGCTCAAGGACTAGTTGTGTTTTCTGATCAAGCTCAATCACTTCAAGGGCCTAGAGCAAGCATCCAGCAAAAGGTTCAACAAACCAATTCTCATGGAACACTGCAAACTTTCTGGATATTAACATTAATAGTTTTCAAACAGATGAACATTAACAGTAATAGAACATATAACAGTAATAGTTTTAAAACAGATGAACATATGATCATACTTCCAAACCAATTCTCATGGAACACTGCAAACTTTTTGGACATTAAATTAATAATTTTCCCACTCACGAGAAACATCCAACTAATACCACATAACATTAACACCAAAAGATTTTATAAGAATGAATGTACATAAAGAGAGAAAATTAGGTGGCTTTATTACAAGTAACTAGTAAGATTCTAGAATAGTTGCTAAATTAAAGAATCTATAATGATGCAAGGTAGCTAAAGCATCTCAATTTCTCAGGAATTTCATAAACCCACCACAACAGGTTAAACTAATAAGCATGGGATTGGCTTTCCAATCCCATGTCTCATGCCAAACATGGGATTGGACTGAAAGTTGTCTAAACCCAATCTAATCCCATGTTCCAAACATGCCTTTTACGTCTATGCAGATATGGGTGGGTATGTGCATTAACCTGCTTTTAAGAAGAGGTCATCGGATCAGTAGAATCTCTCGTCTTCTTTGGTATAATAAATCTTTAATGGGATAACTTGCTTCAAAGACCTTTAATTGTTTATAAGACCTCAAGACACACACAGAGAGCCCAAATGTAATCCCATATAAGCCAATGCTATTTTATGTGGTTGAAACCACAAGATAAATACATTAGAGGAAATCAGCACACTTCTGAACTCTGAAAGAACATAAGCATGTAAATAATTAGACATACCTTCTGTATCACACGATAACCATACATCTGCAAACTTAAAGGCAACATCTGCCCAGCAAGTTTATCTGCTAGCTCCTTCCTCTGCTGAGGACTTCCATGTTCAAAAAACTGTAGATTGATCAGGGTTTTAATATCAATAAAACGGCACCTATGGATTTTACAAATCCAGCAAGATAATCTATTGGAGATGATTATATGATTAAGAGCAGGCATATTGAAAGCATACCTTCTGAATAACATAATTCCCAAAAACATCTGTCATTAATTTTGAGGCATGGGAAGAACTTCTTTAAAAACAGATTCCTTGTCTTCAATACTGCAATGCTCCAGCTTTTGCTGTATGAACCGACTCCCATGTTGATCAACACTGAAGCGAAACATGCATCAAAAAAGAATTTTTTATTGGAGATGGTACAGCAATCACATTATGTAGGTGTAAGGAAAACAAACTCAGTATAGAACACTGCCTGAATTCAACTTTACGCCCTGCTGTGGCTGAGAGTTCAAATTTTTGGGCATTGCCGGATTTTAGTTCTTCAAGAAATGAAGGCCTTTCGGAGTCAACAAAGATGTTAACTCCTTTCTGTCCTCACCATCCAGAATATTTTCCTGCATTTCTATTTGAACCCTGAGGAAGCCGCATATCACTTCACCAACCTAGATGACTTGTCCCACGAACTCGCGATGATGGCAGCACTGGACTGGCAATCGGTGATGCAGGGAATTGCGCCATGACACCCATGCCCGGAGGACCTCCATAGTAACCACCAACAGTCATTCCTCCTTTCCTTTGATTAGAAATGCTCAGGCTCCCATTTGTTGGAGACTGAAGCTTCTGATCACCCATTCAAGCACCAAGTGTAGGCTCTTTCTGCATAGAAGGATCAACCTGCGCAACAGTAACACCACTTGCTGCCAACCGACTGTGCTGAATGGAAGCACTATATGCATCTCCGAAAGGACGTTGAAAGTATTGCATATGAAGAGGATCCACAAAAGAAGGTTGCATCATTAATCCATGCTGTCCATAAAACTTCTAATGTTGTGAATCACCTAAATGTGGAATGCTTTCCCCCGTTGAAACACCAGTAGTTCGTATATTAAAGCTTGGACCCAAAGTAGTGCATCAAATGGCATAGGAATTGGACCATGAGAAGGGTATCCAGCCATAAATGGAGGAAGAAGTGCAGAATTCAAAGCATATCCACCCATATAGTATTGTGGAGCATATACACTGGATGGCTGAAAATCAGAGTAATATGGGTTTCCTGATGGCATGTACAGTGCCGCTGTCGCATACAAGGGAGGAGTGAGACCAGGAGAATGCAATGATGGCTGTACTTCAAAAGAAGAGAATTTAGCTTGACCATGGGTGAGTTTTTCCATGCAACTATTTGTATGAGTCATTCCCAGATAAATTGCTTGAGCCTGACCTCCCTGAACCTGATACGGGGTAGTTTGTTGAGCAGATGGATGGTGTTGTAGCATAATTCTCCCCCGATAGTGCTGCTCTTCTTGTTTCTTTCTCATTCTTGACTCCATCTTGGAGACATCTGACTGACGAATGTCACTAGCTGATGCATCATCCTCCAATCCACCCTTGTTAGTGCTTGTATCATCAAGCTATCGGGTTGGTGATATCTGTGTCCCATCAGGACATGGCAAGCTAGAAAGAGACGTTGCTAAAGGATCATTACTAGATATTAATGCAACGTCATTCTTATCAACGGTCGATGTATCTACACAAACATCAGTACCATTTAATTCTGGTACTTCAGAGATGTTAAGAGAAGAAATATCTGATGAAATTGCTTGGACATCTTGATCATTCTTCTGTTGTTACATGGCTTGATGAATGAGACTGCTTATATACAGGAGAAGGGCAATGGTTTCAAAAAGATAAAAGATTTGAAGATATTTCACCTATTTTTCCATTTATCAATGGGGAACAAGGAAATATACAAGCCATCACAAGGCCATTAATCAATTTCATTTCGTTTGTTTTCGTATCATTTTTGTTTAATCTTTGAATTTTAACTGTACATATAGAGCTTATAAGTCTCCTTCCACATCTGTACTTTCAATTACAGTTCTCAATGATAAGATCCAAGCAAACTTAAAAGAGGTGTAAAATTTGATTACTAAAGAGTTCTATTGATTAGTTTGATAGGAACAAACTAATAAAAAAGAGAAGTTCATTTCTGTCAAACATATCAAAATAAGTTCGATATTGATACCCAACCACAGCTCCACTATTTCTTTCTTCATTAAGCTACTAACTGGGGACTAATTTCAAACCTCACAACCTTGGTATTCAATGAAGTCGTTGGGTATGATATAACAAGCACAATTTAAACCCTGAACTCTAAATTACAAATGAAAAGGTCATACCACTTATTCTAACACTTCTAATTAGCTATGTTTCTTCTTATTTGCTCCAATTCTTGATCTTTTGGTATCATTGTGCTTCAAACTAAACCTACTGTCAGCTCTGTTTTCTGCTTTTGGTTCCTTTGAAATATTTTATTCAAAAATTTAAAATGTTTCCATCAAACTACATCCAAATGTACAAATCAACAAACATCATTCTACAGTATAGCAAGCTTCCAAAAACTGCATCAAGACTATTATAGGAGGACAAATATGTATATCATAACTGTCTTCATACAGCAGACCCAACTATACCAATTCCTTACATAAAGTAC
>CM037997.1:22238721-22405443 GCA_021234005.1 Nephelium lappaceum
GCGATTAGCTCAGGTACCCGAGGTGGGATTTTACACCTTTATTGCCTAAAATGACAGCCTTGAGGTGCCTAGGACCCCAAGCTACTTCTTCCAGCATTTTAAAACAATGCTTGTAACATAATGAATTAATTTCATTTTTTAGTGTTACAGTGTAACCTAACTATGTAATTCAACCTTGTTAAATGTTATTGAAGTCCATTTCATCATTTGAATCCATCACTTTATTCTCTTAAATGTTATTGAAGTGTTATATATATATATATATATATATATATATACAACTTGGTTTGGAAAACCCTAATCCTAGCTGCTACTTTAACCCCACTATCATCTTCCTCCTCTCGCTCTTCCTTTTTGCTACTGCATCTAACCCACCAAAAGTATTTTCTTGTCAGCAAACTATCGAAAAGCATCTTTTCATGCTAGTGATCCGTCGAAAACCATCTTCTCTTGCTGGCAACCCATCGAAAGGCATTTTCTCTTGTCGACGGCGTGTTTTCTCTATCGGAACTCGTCAAAAACCTTCAAATCAATATGATGTTATCGAATTGAGTTTCAATTTGCTTTCAAAAGTCACTGACAATGTGTTTTCTCTGTCGAAGCTCCTTGAAACCAGCTTCCCCCCTCCTCTCTCTCAATAGCCTCACTGTCGCCTCAGCTGACTTGGCCTCAAGGTCGCCTCAGGCTCCCTAAGCAGGATTTTACACCTTTACCGCTTAAAATGATCGTCTTGAGACGCCTAGGACCCCAAGGCAGCTTCACCTTGCCTTTTAAAACAATGTTCGTATATAATGAACTAATTTCATTTTTTAAGTGTTACAATGTAACCTAACTATATGACTCAACCTTTAAATGTTATTGAAGTCTATTTCATCATTTGAATCTTTCACTTTATTCTCTCTTAATGCCTCTAATTAATTGATCACTAATTAGGTGTTTGGTAACCATATTAAACTTGGAAAAGGAATGTATGTGTTTAGACTTAGGTGTAAAATAACATAAGTGGTATGGGATAGGAATATACTTATGTTATTGAGCATGTTTGGCACGTCAGATTTCAAGGGAGTTTGAAATTCAAAATATCGAAAACTTTCAAATGTTGCGTTTAAAGAGCAATAGGAATGATCAATCCCAAACTCTCTCATTTCTTGTTCTCATGGGAATGTACATTCCCAACCAAAATGGTAGGATTCGATGAGTTTGGGATTTCTCATTTCCCATCCATCTCTCTCTTTCTCTCATGCTTCCTTCTCGTGTCCTTCTCCATTACTGTCGACGAACCCAGCAATTACTGTCGACAAACCCAACAATCGCTATCGATGAACCTAACAGTAGCAACACCCTTCATAATCTCTGTCTTTTTTTTTTTTTTTTCTTATGTTATAGTTTGGGTTTGATCGAACCCAAAACCAGCTTTGGTTCTAGGTTCAATAGGACCTAAAACCTCAAGCTCTACAAAAAATAGGACTAGTTTTTTAATCTAATTTAATCCAATCCATTCTAATCTTAGTCTCATTCTCATTTCTAATCGCAAGCTCGCGTGTCAAACTTAGCCTTTGTGTAATCAACAGCAAGTAATTTAAGCTTAATGAATTAGACTTATATAATTCTCATAGGAATATAGTTGATTTGTTAAAGTTAAGTAACTCTATCAGATTATCGGAAAAGGCATGTGAAGAAATTAGGAATTACTTGATTAAGGATTTGGTGAGGATAGGATGAAAACGACAGATATCTAGGTTGAGTGAAGTGCTTCGGTGAATTTGTAACCCTAGGACTTTAATTCCATATCGTCAAGACCATTATTCGAATTGTTAATTTCTAGCTTAGAAATTAGATTTAGTTTAATTTATACATCTCACATTTTTCGGTAGTTATAATAGGGTCACTTATGAAACAATTTTAATACTTAGCAAGTTTGAGTTTACAATCCTCGTGGGAACGATCTCACTCATCATTGTTTTACTCCAAAGCCTCTCCTTGATAAAATTCTACTTAAACCATCCCAAAAGCGTTGAACAAAAAATAGGTGGATCTTGGCAAGTTAGATAAACCTAACCCTTCAACCCAAATTGCCAACCTTAATTTGTCATAAAAATAAGTCTAAAGAATGCTCATGTCAAGAATACATAATAATAGAAGAATACAAGTCCGGAGTTCAAAATAAGAAAACCAGTCACATGATTCCCGTAAATGAAAACAAAAGCAAATCCAAGCAGATACTATTACTTGTTACCAATCACCATATATTATTTCTATGCAGAGAGTATACATAACCACAGTTTGAAGATAAATATATTTGATCTATGTAAGGCATATATACTTAGCATTATCAAACTGGCAACTATAGAAGCAAACACTAAAGTTGGCATATTTTTGCCGTGAATGAAATAGAGATTGGAGCATCTGTGCCATCTCATGCATTTCTGCTTGCCGCTAACAAGCGAATCCCCCATAAATTATAAGACAATTGTCAATCCATTCTAAGCATCTGAAGCGTCTGAGGCTTGGCTTTCTGCATGTAAGAGATTGAAATCAGCACCCCTTCATTATGACAACAATCAAAACAAGAAATGAACAGAGGAGCACACGACATAGTTATCGACTAGCGAACATCCTTAGTGAAACATATGTCATCCATATACTCATTTAATAAAATTTTGCTACTAGTGTTTAATAATAATCATCTATCATTGATCATTCTTATAAAGATATATGTAAGGGACAGTTTTTATTAGATGAGCATATCAACAAAGCATGACCAGGAGAATATCTAAAAACAAAATTACTCATTTCAACAATTTTGCTTCCAAAATCAGCTATTTTGACGTGCTATATCCCAACCATACCTTGTACATTAACAAAGTAATATTTACCTATTTTATAGGTAACATGAAAATTTATGTAACACGTGACAGTTGACATGTGCATGAAGTAATATAGAAAATTTACTCACCTTCACCATAGAGTTGCTCAAACCAAGCAACTATGTGTTTCCCATCGGTGTATTTCTTAAGGCATTACAATGAACTCTTAACACGATTGATCAATAATTCTCGCTGCTTGTCACTACATCTTTCAAGAATCTTCTGTACCGCGTAATTTGCAAACTGGTCCTTCATCACTGACTATCGCCGTTAAAGTTGAAAACACTACAATCAATACTCACATAAAACAGGTAGTTAAATATTCAAATCTAGAACTCATTTTGAGTTCTTTATAAAAACAGAAAATACTGGACATTATCGCAGCAATATTCAGTGTTTTAGTCAAAAGGAATCAGAATGTCTGCATCAGATTCACAAGAATTTTAGGACGTATGGTTGAGGAAAACGAATCTTAGAATAGGAGTTAGTCCAATGTTTAAAGGGGGAGCCTCGGTGTGAGAATTAATTGTAAACCAACCACTGACACTGTCACTTCCACAACTTAAAGCAATTAAATGCTTCTAATAAGTTAACCAATCAATGGTAAATAACGTTTGGCCAATACTAGGGCTGATCTAGAAGAAAATCCATTGATTCAAATCAACAAGGACAAGTCTGGCAAAACGTCCAGCCAAGAAAACCAGACCAATAGTATAGACTAATTTATGATTCCATAATTTTCATGTTCCAATGGAAGTACTGGTGCAACACTTGAAATGCATGCTTCTTATTCAACTCACCAATAAATTGTCATTTTCTTCAGATTGCCCAATGATCTCCTCAATCAAGATATCCCGTTCGGCAGCATTACCATACTCCAGACACTTCTCAACAACATTTGATGCATATTCATGCTGACTCATCTGCACAATTTTCCCAGCCAACTTGTTGATAATTTGGCTTCCTTCATGGGGCTGTCCCCTCCCCAGAACATGCTGCAAGCAGTATAATCCATCACAATATTAGACTCCACAAGACTTCAGAAGAAGAATAACGCACAAACAACCAAAAATGGTAAAATTTAAGGCACACATAGACTCTGAAAATTAAAATTTATTATTATAGTGTCTTGATATCATTAGTTTTTATTATGGTACAAAATTTAAGGCACACGTAAACTAGTGAAACAGAAATTAAAATTTTGCTATGGATATTAGTAGTTTTTAAAGCTGTATAAGAAGTCAAAATAAAAGAATTGAAAAAGCAGCGAAAAGAAACAAAACTAACCTGGGTCACATAGTTACCATACTGGTCCTGAGCAAGAGCACAAGCAGATTCCAAGATTTCATCCACTACACTGACATTGTGGCTGATTCGAACAATGCTCCAAGACTCTCTATTGAAACCGAAAAGCACAATTATCTCACTGATGACGGAAAAAACAGGAAACTAACGTTTCCCAGAGCAAAAACTAAAGTCATAAAACAAAATGAGTGTTCTTACTTGAATGACACAACAACCATAGGGATGAGTAGAAAGCATGGCTACTTGACCTTGAAAAGCAGAGATAATAAATTCAATTTTCTCTGCAGGGACACATTCTATACCCTTCTGTATCACATGATTTCCATTTTGATCACGTACACATCTCATAACATACCCATCAAGCTCAAGGACTAGTTGTGTTTTCTGATCAAGCTCAATCACTTCAAGGGCCTAGAGCAAGCATCCAGCAAAAGGTTCAACAAACCAATTCTCATGGAACACTGCAAACTTTCTGGATATTAACATTAATAGTTTTCAAACAGATGAACATTAACAGTAATAGAACATATAACAGTAATAGTTTTAAAACAGATGAACATATGATCATACTTCCAAACCAATTCTCATGGAACACTGCAAACTTTTTGGACATTAAATTAATAATTTTCCCACTCACGAGAAACATCCAACTAATACCACATAACATTAACACCAAAAGATTTTATAAGAATGAATGTACATAAAGAGAGAAAATTAGGTGGCTTTATTACAAGTAACTAGTAAGATTCTAGAATAGTTGCTAAATTAAAGAATCTATAATGATGCAAGGTAGCTAAAGCATCTCAATTTCTCAGGAATTTCATAAACCCACCACAACAGGTTAAACTAATAAGCATGGGATTGGCTTTCCAATCCCATGTCTCATGCCAAACATGGGATTGGACTGAAAGTTGTCTAAACCCAATCTAATCCCATGTTCCAAACATGCCTTTTACGTCTATGCAGATATGGGTGGGTATGTGCATTAACCTGCTTTTAAGAAGAGGTCATCGGATCAGTAGAATCTCTCGTCTTCTTTGGTATAATAAATCTTTAATGGGATAACTTGCTTCAAAGACCTTTAATTGTTTATAAGACCTCAAGACACACACAGAGAGCCCAAATGTAATCCCATATAAGCCAATGCTATTTTATGTGGTTGAAACCACAAGATAAATACATTAGAGGAAATCAGCACACTTCTGAACTCTGAAAGAACATAAGCATGTAAATAATTAGACATACCTTCTGTATCACACGATAACCATACATCTGCAAACTTAAAGGCAACATCTGCCCAGCAAGTTTATCTGCTAGCTCCTTCCTCTGCTGAGGACTTCCATGTTCAAAAAACTGTAGATTGATCAGGGTTTTAATATCAATAAAACGGCACCTATGGATTTTACAAATCCAGCAAGATAATCTATTGGAGATGATTATATGATTAAGAGCAGGCATATTGAAAGCATACCTTCTGAATAACATAATTCCCAAAAACATCTGTCATTAATTTTGAGGCATGGGAAGAACTTCTTTAAAAACAGATTCCTTGTCTTCAATACTGCAATGCTCCAGCTTTTGCTGTATGAACCGACTCCCATGTTGATCAACACTGAAGCGAAACATGCATCAAAAAAGAATTTTTTATTGGAGATGGTACAGCAATCACATTATGTAGGTGTAAGGAAAACAAACTCAGTATAGAACACTGCCTGAATTCAACTTTACGCCCTGCTGTGGCTGAGAGTTCAAATTTTTGGGCATTGCCGGATTTTAGTTCTTCAAGAAATGAAGGCCTTTCGGAGTCAACAAAGATGTTAACTCCTTTCTGTCCTCACCATCCAGAATATTTTCCTGCATTTCTATTTGAACCCTGAGGAAGCCGCATATCACTTCACCAACCTAGATGACTTGTCCCACGAACTCGCGATGATGGCAGCACTGGACTGGCAATCGGTGATGCAGGGAATTGCGCCATGACACCCATGCCCGGAGGACCTCCATAGTAACCACCAACAGTCATTCCTCCTTTCCTTTGATTAGAAATGCTCAGGCTCCCATTTGTTGGAGACTGAAGCTTCTGATCACCCATTCAAGCACCAAGTGTAGGCTCTTTCTGCATAGAAGGATCAACCTGCGCAACAGTAACACCACTTGCTGCCAACCGACTGTGCTGAATGGAAGCACTATATGCATCTCCGAAAGGACGTTGAAAGTATTGCATATGAAGAGGATCCACAAAAGAAGGTTGCATCATTAATCCATGCTGTCCATAAAACTTCTAATGTTGTGAATCACCTAAATGTGGAATGCTTTCCCCCGTTGAAACACCAGTAGTTCGTATATTAAAGCTTGGACCCAAAGTAGTGCATCAAATGGCATAGGAATTGGACCATGAGAAGGGTATCCAGCCATAAATGGAGGAAGAAGTGCAGAATTCAAAGCATATCCACCCATATAGTATTGTGGAGCATATACACTGGATGGCTGAAAATCAGAGTAATATGGGTTTCCTGATGGCATGTACAGTGCCGCTGTCGCATACAAGGGAGGAGTGAGACCAGGAGAATGCAATGATGGCTGTACTTCAAAAGAAGAGAATTTAGCTT
The DNA here is from genome assembly GCA_021234005.1 of Nephelium lappaceum. Taxonomy (NCBI): domain Eukaryota; kingdom Viridiplantae; phylum Streptophyta; class Magnoliopsida; order Sapindales; family Sapindaceae; genus Nephelium; species Nephelium lappaceum. Next base: position 22,245,503 of record CM037997.1, read on the forward strand.
GACCATGGGTGAGTTTTTCCATGCAACTATTTGTATGAGTCATTCCCAGATAAATTGCTTGAGCCTGACCTCCCTGAACCTGATACGGGGTAGTTTGTTGAGCAGATGGATGGTGTTGTAGCATAATTCTCCCCCGATAGTGCTGCTCTTCTTGTTTCTTTCTCATTCTTGACTCCATCTTGGAGACATCTGACTGACGAATGTCACTAGCTGATGCATCATCCTCCAATCCACCCTTGTTAGTGCTTGTATCATCAAGCTATCGGGTTGGTGATATCTGTGTCCCATCAGGACATGGCAAGCTAGAAAGAGACGTTGCTAAAGGATCATTACTAGATATTAATGCAACGTCATTCTTATCAACGGTCGATGTATCTACACAAACATCAGTACCATTTAATTCTGGTACTTCAGAGATGTTAAGAGAAGAAATATCTGATGAAATTGCTTGGACATCTTGATCATTCTTCTGTTGTTACATGGCTTGATGAATGAGACTGCTTATATACAGGAGAAGGGCAATGGTTTCAAAAAGATAAAAGATTTGAAGATATTTCACCTATTTTTCCATTTATCAATGGGGAACAAGGAAATATACAAGCCATCACAAGGCCATTAATCAATTTCATTTCGTTTGTTTTCGTATCATTTTTGTTTAATCTTTGAATTTTAACTGTACATATAGAGCTTATAAGTCTCCTTCCACATCTGTACTTTCAATTACAGTTCTCAATGATAAGATCCAAGCAAACTTAAAAGAGGTGTAAAATTTGATTACTAAAGAGTTCTATTGATTAGTTTGATAGGAACAAACTAATAAAAAAGAGAAGTTCATTTCTGTCAAACATATCAAAATAAGTTCGATATTGATACCCAACCACAGCTCCACTATTTCTTTCTTCATTAAGCTACTAACTGGGGACTAATTTCAAACCTCACAACCTTGGTATTCAATGAAGTCGTTGGGTATGATATAACAAGCACAATTTAAACCCTGAACCTCTAAATTACAAATGAAAAGGTCATACCACTTATTCTAACACTTCTAATTAGCTATGTTTCTTCTTATTTGCTCCAATTCTTGATCTTTTGGTATCATTGTGCTTCAAACTAAACCTACTGTCAGCTCTGTTTTCTGCTTTTGGTTCCTTTGAAATATTTTATTCAAAAATTTTAAAATGTTTCCATCAAACTACATCCAAATGTACAAATCAACAAACATCATTCTACAGTATAGCAAGCTTCCAAAAACTGCATCAAGACTATTATAGGAGGACAAATATGTATATCATAACTGTCTTCATACAGCAGACCCAACTATACCAATTCCTTTACATAAAGTACATCTTTTTCTGCTATCATGGTGTTCTACTCATTAGTTTACCAATAAGTTAAATTATGATGTTGTCATAGAAGTTTATATTCAGCACCTGCGTGATTGAGCTCATGTCAGGATTCCAACTATATGCATCAATATCATCAAATTAATGGTCCAAAAAAATTTACATCCGTAGAAATTTCAAAGAGTATTTATAGGAAGTTAAACACAATTTCACACTTCACAGGGACAGAAAACTCAATTGCAGGTTTGAGAATATTTCAATTAACAAAGTTCTCCAATTGATAGAAAATGAGAAACTGATCAGAATAGCAGAAATGTTAAGTGAAGTCCATCCTCAATGATTTGAACACCCTCACCCCTATCACCAAAAGGTTAAATACTTAAACTACCCCAAAAGATTCAAGTTGTATGACTAAGCATGATTATTGTTATTTGGAATGATATCACACAGAAATCAAGTAAATGTTTTACATCCTATCGTCATCAAGATGCGATCTATTAGTAATGTAACCTCATTAAGTCCAAAACCTTATTGCTAACCACTACTCAAGTCAATACTTAGTATATTACCTGTATGAGATCAACCAAACTTTTATGCCTCCCAACCAATAATGCAGCATTCTGTCCCACAGACAATGAAGCACTGTTTTCTCCCCAGTCATGAGACCCTTGTCTGGGGTACGTATCATCCTCAGGCTCCTCCTCATGAGTAGAAAGAGAATTTCGTGACAAATTCAAGGTCATGTTGCCGCCGTCATCTAAAGAAGTTGTTTTCCAATTCCTACCAGAAGCACTGATATGGCATACCAAGCGCCAGTTCTCCCGTGAAATAAGAGGTGGAGGAAGTCTTGGATTCAAGTTGACATTAGAGCAATAGTGAGCAAAGTAGGCTGATCAGAACACAGTTGCTCCTCAGATTCATGATTGCCAAGAGCATTGCTTAAACTCGATGAGATTAATTTCAAATTGGAATTTTGTTCAGCTAAAAGGTTCCCAGTGGCTGCGAATGATCCCTCCATACTTGTCGGTGCACTACCACTTTGATTGGGAATCATGTCTGTTTGATCTCCAGGAAATCTATGCCCCTTCAGAAGCAATTCCAACTCCTCTGCTGCCATATTTTTCATTCGAGGATCAAATATCGCAGAATCTTTGGAAGAGGGCCTGTTTGCCACACTGCCTCCCACCATTCTCATAGCACTCTCAGTTGCCATTTACTTAAAGAACGATAACCCACCTAATATTTCACAATACACGTGATTTCCTGCAACGCGTCTAACTAGGTTGTAAAATGCCACGTCATCAATTTAAATCATATTGTTTCCTGGCTGTAATTACAACAATACAAATAGTTTGGATGTTCAGCATCATGACAAACAATACTTCACTCAGTTGCCATACAAAATAAATTGATTGTATACAAAATAAGTTTTGTCATATCAAAAATGGCACTCCAGATGTAGAAATTCATTGCTAAAATTGATTGTATACATATGTAACATCCCAAATGACAGAACAGTTTATTCAAGAATAAACATTCAATTATTCTACCTTATTTATAATGGCCAGCGGCAACATAGAGGAAAACTTAGATGATAATGGTAATCACCATATATAGGATCATACTACTATAGCGGTAAAGATCATGGAATTCAATAAAGGCTGTGTTGTCCCTATAGATCAAGGAAAAACAAAACAGCTAGCATTCTCAATTTGATTCTTCACTATATCTCAATTTCTCATCTTCTACAAAAATTTCTTGAATAACTCAGCATAGAAACTAGTTATCATGTCAAACAATTACTTCTTTCTTTCACTAAAGAACATTCCATTCTAATAAAAAAAAAAAAAAAAGCTAAACTCCTAGAACGAATAAAGCACAATTTTGCAAAAGCACTTATTTGGAGCTTCCAAACAAATTGAACTGCCACGAAATTAGTCCAAAATTTCAACATTCAACGTCATAACTCTAACACCAAAGAGTGATAACAATAACAAACAGCAAGAGAATGTGAGTGTCGAGCATTAAACATATGCATTGCAACCAAAACAAAATAAACAGAGCTCGGAAATTGAAAATCCAAATGCAACATCTAAATACCATTTCCATTCACCCACATGTTCTCATCAACCAAAGGAAGCCTTAAACTACAGCAATCACTAAAACTCAAAAAGAATGAGCAATAGTAGTGGAAGCATACAAGACGTTCAAATGGCAGGTGAGGAGAGAGTAGAAGGACCAGCACAATCTTTCGATGAAGTCTTTGCATTCTGTAACAGGCCACAACAATTTCAAAGTGAAAGCACAATTAATTTGTTCGAATTAATTTGTTGTTCAGAGATATGATTACTACTGCAAGAGTTTTTTGGAGAAGCATAAGAAAGCAAATCAACAAAAAGGCATAAGGCTAACAGTAAGTACCAGTTTTTCATGAATCCCTTGTATGGTTGCATTCAGGCTATCATCGTAATAATAATTTCCGTCGTCATGCCATATTCTTTCTAACTTTGGTGTGTTCAAGACTCCAGGAGAGAAAAACTTTATCATGGGACATTTTTTCAGAATAAAATAGGATAAACACGGGAAAGTGAAGGTGTAATTTCCAGGGCAAAAGCTTGTGAGACTTGATAAATCATTTAGGTGCAAACGCTCCAATCTACTGAAAATAATTTCATCGTCTGTTACAGCTTCTTCATTTGATGATATTACTCCTGTCATCGTTTTGCATTTTCTTATCCTCATTTCTTCAAGTTGCGCTAGACTTTTTGCAGTTGCTGGTGCTAACAAATTCATCAATCCATTGCAACCCACTACAATCAGCCATCTTAGATTTCGGAAAGATGATGAAGGTGGCACTAGAGTAACCAAACTAACACACCATTCTACTTGTAGATATTTAATATTTGGAAGAATTAGATCCGAGTTAGAGTCTTGTTTCCACATTTGCTTCAAATTATCAAGCCGATCAAGTCTTAACCTTTTTATTTGTGCAGATGCCCCTGTATATTTCTCAAAATCTTCACGTGAAAATATCTCCTCGTATGAGCAACAATACAATTCAAGTCCCTCCACACTGCGAAATCTCTGAAGAATAGCGAGTGGGAAAACCGTTGATTCATCCTCAAAGACCTCAAGAAGTTTAAGTTTGGGGAAGAGTTGTTGTGGAAACTGGCTTTGCCAAAGCATACCGATTTCATCTCTTGTAAAAGTTAGAGTAACTAATTTGGAAAAGATCTGTCAAGCAATTAAGTAAATTAAATTTTTATATAACTTTGTATACTTTAAAATGGTAGAAGATATTTGCAAAAGTCAAAGATGAACCTTCTGGTGTTCTGGATTTTTTTGCAACATCATTTCGATGTTCTTGAAACCTAGTATCTTCCTGGAGAAAATCTGTCAACCAATTAAATGGAAACAAATTGGGTTATGATCCTCCCACAAATAATTAAAAGTAAATGTATCTTATTTTCTGCATTTTAAATGGAAGACAAAACCAACTAATGTTGCAGCGGCAAAAGGTTATTAAGACAGACAGACAGACAGACACATATATATATATTACAAATTTTTATATACAATTATATTTTAGAACTATACCAAAAAGTTAAAGCACTTAAATATAAATACATTTACAAATTAAAACTCTTTACCTAAATTTAAAATGCATTCAAGTTCAAATATATGCTTAAGGTACGTTTGGCGCGAGGAATTGTATCGGGATTAAATAATTTCTATTCCAATCCCTTATTAAGCATGACACATGAGCATCTGGTAATCCCATGCTCCTCATCTAGTCCAGCTCAGCATATGGGAAAAAGCAAGGCTTGCTTTATTAGTTTGTGAAATATTTTTCCTTCATTTACTTTTACATTATATTAAATTTATTTAATCATTTTAAAAATTAAGTTAATATATATTAAATATTTTTAAAATGTAATACTCTTTTAAATTAATTATAAAAATATTATTTTATTTAAATTTGATAGCATATGGTTATATTTATTTTAGAAAATAAACTCTAAAATTAAATACAAAATTTTAATATAAAAAAATATATATCTAATTCATATTTTTTCTCCAATCCCACTTTATACCAAACAAGAGATAGTACTATTTTTATCTAATGTCAAACCAAACACATTACAATATTAATTTATTCAATCCAATCAAACCTCATTAAAATAATTCAATCCAATCAATCCGTTATGGATATACTCTATTTTATTTTATTTCAATCTAATATCATTCACTTTCTTGTTCAACTTAACAAGCCTTATCCTTTTTATCTTTTACTGTATTTTAAAAGGAAAAAAAAACATAAAAAAAGTTCACTTATACATCTATTTCAACAATTTCTCCATGGAACAAAAAAGAAAACAAATAACTTCCTAATTTTGGATTAGGCTTTCTATATTGATACTATAATTGTCTTTTAGTGTACATATATGTCAATAAGTTTTATTGTTTATTAGTAATTAATTTCAAATACTATATATGCATTACTAATAATGTAAATCTAGATATGAGAACTTTCAAAAATAGAGAGAGTGGTGGCTTTTGATAAAATTATTTGGAAGGAAAAGTTTGAGATGAATTGGTGCATTTGGTTAAACAACTTCACCCTTGGCGTTGACTAGTAACTAACTTAGTTAATAGCCCCCTTTTTTTTTTTTATAGAAAAACTTGTGTTGGATTTGACTTTTGTTTTTTCTTTTTTTAATTGAAAGAATACAAAAAAGAAACTTCACTTGAAATACATAAGGTAGTTACTCATCTCTGTATGCATATCTTGCCTTGAGAACAATTGCAAAATGCCAATTATACCTTATATAAAGGTTTTTCAAAATTAAAATTAATAAAATATTTCTTACTTAAGACCAACAATGTTAAATAAAGATTAAAGGAACCCAGTATAAATATTTTATATTGAAAAGATAGACAACTTAGAAAATTAAAAATTCAATTGATATTCTCAAAAATTAAAAGCGTAAACTATAAACAATCTTTAATTATAACGATTAATATTGTTTATGTTAGATATAAGATAATATTATTATTTATTAACTCACAATCAATAAAGCTAAATTTTAGATGAAAGTAGATAAAAACTATCAATAAAAGAGGTAAGGGAAAGAAGAAAACATACATACCATTTCTTCATGATGTTGTCGTACAATTTCATTGAGGTCATCCTTGCAAACATACTCTACCTTGTCTTGCCATACGTCGCGTAACATTGGTGTGCTCAAGTTTCCTAAAGCGAAAATCTCCATCTTAGGACATTCTTTTATAGTTAATTTTTCTAAAACTGGAATCTCAAATGTGTAATTCCCAAAGCTAAAGCTTGTGAGACAAGATAAGTCATTCAATTCCAATTTCTTCAATTTGTGCAAAGTAATCTTATCTTCTACTATATCTTCCCCATTTGCTACTACCTGTGTCATCATTTTGCACCGCGATATTTGCAATTCTTCAAGCTGCATCAGACTTTTGGTTGTTGAGGCTACTATTAAACTTATCAAATTTTCACAACCTTCTACTTTCATAATTCTCAAATTTTCAAAAGATGATGAAGGCAGCAGTACATTTTTTAGACTCTTACACCTCTCAACTTCCAAACTCTCAAGATTTTGAAGTAAGTTTAGTTTGGAATCCTTTTTCCACATTTGTTTCATATCACCAAGAGAAGCGAGACGTAAACATTTTATTTGTAGAGGCGACCATGCATATTTCTCTACCTCTTCATACGAAAATATCTCTTCGTATAAACAATTTGTCAATTCAAGTTTTTCGAGATCGTGAAACCTCTGAAATATTCCAATTAATGGAAAAACTATTGATGTATCGTTTGAGACATCAAGACATTTGAGTTTAGGAAAGATGTGTTTTAGAAATTGGCTTTGACATATCATTCCAATGTCATTTCCACTTAATTTCAATTGCTTTGCATTGGAGAAAACCTGGCAACAAATCATATAAAACAAAATTCATACAATTTTACATAATGGAAAGATGAAAAACATCAAAAACCTATTTGTAATAGTTAAGGACTAACTTTTGTGTATTCTGGAAATAAATTCCAAACCAATATGAGGTCTTTGCCGCTTAAAATGGATTGCTCTAAGATGGTGAAGGCCTGGCAACCAATTAAATGAAAAAGGGGTTAGGTTCCTCCCAAAAAACAAGTATACAGACCTAATTTATCATTTGCTTTAAGAGAGTAGACAAGGCAACTAATACAGCAAATTGTCTTTTGATATGACTATTTCTCCATAGATAGCTTTCTAAAATTTTGCATATAAGGTATTCAATTGATTTGTAATTATCGTGCAATTCATCACATCATCTATTATTTACAACATTAATATAGTAAAAATATATTGTGATTTGATAGTAGTCCACAAAATTATGATTCAAACATGGATGAAATTTGTTTCTAGTGATTATTAGAAGAAAAGGAAATTTAAAATTAATTTTGGAATTGTTTCGGGCATAAGAATAGTTTGTTTTGATATTTTAAAGATAAGACAATAAAAAGGAAAAAATTAGAGAAAAAAAATATTTTTTCTGAACACTTTGCAGATATTTTTACCCAAATATATGTAGTTCTATTTAGTATTCATGTAAAATATCTCATCAAAATTCTTTTCAGCAAAGCATAGATGGACGTTTACTTATATGGTTTTACTTGAGGGCTTATCAATTGCATAGTAATCATCCTATAATACTGTTCCTTGGTGCTAGTTTTTTATCTTTTAATGCTTTATATTCAATTATCTTTTCTCAAGTTTGTTTCATTGTTTTATCATCAATACAAAAGAAATCTCATTTTACTTGACTTGATTCTACGTGCAGACACAATAGTCAATTTGTTTGTAATAGCTAATTTGAAACATTTGAAATTTAGTCTATCGTATCAGTTTTCTAGAGAGAGATAAAGATGATTAGGAATGGGATGCTATCCCATTCTAGTTAGGATTGACTTATGAAAAAACGAGTAAAAGCTCACAAGTGAGGGATCTGAGTATCCTACTCGTTTTTTCGTGTACAAAACCTAATATGCATAAGGGCTTGATTCAACACTTGCTTTGCACCGATTAGAATTGACTTATGAAAAAAGGTGTAAAATTCCACAAGTGTAGTATCTTTTATCCTATAAGTTTTTTTGTGCAAAAATCCTAATGTGCACCTGTGTAAGTACACACACACACACACACTAATTTTTTCTAGTGAGGGATTCTTTATACTAAGGAGCTGTTTGGTTTTTTCCTAAAACATCTTATTTGCACTTAAATCTTAATTTAATAATTTTTATTTTCTATTTTTTGTTTTTTTTTTTCACTTATATCTTAATTTAAGTTGAAAAATATCTTTTTTAAAAAATCAAATTTTCTTACTTATATCTTAATGAAAAAGTCTTGTCCCCTCTCCACTATTCAAATATATATATATATGCATTGGTTTCCTAAATTAACATCTAATTATTATATTATTACCAAAATATCCCTAATAAAAAAATTTCCTATTCTTATCAAACCCCAACAAAAAAATGTTTAATTCTTATCTAACCCTAACTCTAACTAAAAAAAACCCTTACCCTAAGGCTGGTGGCAACGACGGCCCGCCACCACCACTTATGTCTGGAGGAGGCCATGTGTTTGATGAAGAAGGAGGTCGTGGCCTCTTCCCATTCAAATAAGACCATTTCTAAGGACAAAGGTCGTCAGCCTCCGACATGGAGGCTGTTGACCTCTGTAGCCGATGTAACGGCCTTTTTTTGCACCAACAATAAACTAATAGTCTTTTTCGTCCACAATTAATTTCTTTTTTAAAAAAAATTAAAGTATTAATTTATTATAAAAATAAAATAATTAAAATATTAAAATTAAAATTAAAATATTATTTTATTTATATAAAATAAAATAATTAAAATATATTACATAAAAATAAAAATGAACAAATCCTAAATTAATAATAATCTATTAAAAAATAACATAAATTAATATTTATAAGAAAAAGGGTATCGTAAATGGAATTTAATTAAGTTTAGAAATCCTAAATGGAAAAAGAAACAAAATCAATATCTTTTTATTAATTAATCACTTAAAATCAGGTCTTATAAGACTTAAGATATAAAAAAAAAAAAAAAAAAAACACACCACCTAAGATTCATAATATTTTGATCAAATTTAAAATGAACATTGAAATCAAAATTAGTAAGGGATCACGAGATCTTGACGGAATTTAATTAATTTCAATAGAAATTGATATTATATTTTTTATGATGAAAAAATGAAAATTTATTTCCAAAAAAATTAGAAAAATCAAAATTATATAATTTTATAAAGGTGCTTGAAGCATACACTATAAAAAGTCATCAATGAAGAAAAACGTAGTGACCAATCAAATAAGAACAAACTGACATTATTTACGTTCAACAAACAATTACACTAAAGTTTATTTATTTATGTAATTAAGTTTGGCAAAACATATATAATACAAATAGTTTTTTCTATGAAAGACCAAAAGAATTATTTTATTATTTTATTTTTGCTACTGTTCTTCAGTTTTTTTAATTTGAAAATCAGAAAAATAGTTTTCATCTCCAAACAATTTTTTATTTCTTTTTTCAAGTATATTTTATATTTCTTAAAAAAATATTTATCAAAATTTATATTATCAAACACTTCTTATAGTTGCATTATAATGGTCTTCTCTGGATGATTGTTGTATATATGTTAAAAAACAATAAGACATAAGAATTTAATTAACTTTTTTACACCTAAAAGGTAAGATAAGTAAATTTTAGATCACATGCTTCTCTTAAAAAAATTTAATATTTTCATATTAAATCTAAAAGCGTTTAATTTTAAAATTCAAATATTCTCAAGCATGCTAAAGTTTACTGTAGAAGCATGAGAATGAAAAAAAAGAGGCAAGAGAGTGAGACAAGAAATTCAACTTATTAATCAATACATACCTTTTCATCATAAATTTGTTTGAAAGTTGCATTAAGGTTGGGATGCTTGCACTTATAGTTTGTCCGGTCTTGCCATACTTCTTGTAAATTTGGTGTGCTCAAGGCTCCTGAAGAGAACAACTTCATCTCGGGACAGTAGTCTACTCTGAGTTTTTCTAACAATGGGAAAATGATGGTGTGATTTCCAGAGTAGAAGCTTGTGAGACTTGTTAATCCCGTAAGTTCCAAACTCTTCAATCTACTCAAAGTAATCTTGCCTTCCATTACATCTCCTTCCTTTTCTATTATTTCTGTCATCTCTATGCAACGATTGATACTCATTTCTTCAAGTACCATCAAACTATTAGCTGCTGAGGCTGGTACTAAGCTTATCAATCTATCACACTCGTCTACTTTCAAAATCTTTAAATTTTTGAAAGATGCTGATGGAGGCATCAAATTAATCAAATTGCCACACTCTGATACTTCAAGAAATTCAAGCTTTTGAATAATAGGATCCATTTTGGATTCTTGTTTCCATATTTGCTTCAAATTATGAAGCCTATAGAGATGTAATCTCTTCAATCGTGCAAACATCCCAACATGTTTCTCGACCTCTTCACATGAAAATATCTCTTTATATGAACTAGATAGTAATCGAAGCTCTTCCAAATTATGAAATTTCTCTAATATACTATGTGGAAGAATTGTTGATTTATCAATCTCAACCTCAAGAAATTTAAGTTTGGGAAAGAAGTATTTTGAAAACGAGCTGTGGCAAATCATTCTTGAGTGATTTTTATTTGTTGTCACTTTCTCTAAGTGGAAGAATGCCTAACAATCAACCAAGTAAAAACAAATTGGTGTCATATTTCCCACAATTACACATATAAAATTGGATACTTTTTAGAAAAAAGTCTCAAGCAAAATACTAAAATGTAACAAACATTGTGATAAAAAATAAATTATTTGATCATTAACACATCATACATAAAAAAAAAAAAAGACTTTTATATAATTTAGTTTTGATGAATTAATTACGTTTAACAATGAAAAGAAAAATAAATTGGGTCAAGGGCATGCACTCATACTTGAAAAAGAAGAAATGAGTGTAATACCAGATCATCATCAATCGAGAATAGAGGTTGCTGTATTGTATGGTCATCATCAAGTTGCCCCTCCACATTGTGTTTTTGGAAGCTGAATAAATCTATTTTCTCACAATCCTCCACCTTCAACTCTTTCAAATTTGACCATTCCGTAGTATGTTTACCAGGGTAGAAACAGCTAAGTTCTTCTAAGGAACAGAGATACAAAGAAGTTAGCTGGGGAAAGGAAAACCTAACAACTGCTTCTTCTACTCCTCCTTCTTCAGGTACAATCTCCTTTATTCCACAAGACTGCACATAAAGCACTTCAAGCTGCAAAAGCCTCCTGGCAATGGAAGCTGGAAATATATTTTCCAGACTCCGACAACCACTTAATCTCACTTTGCATAATTTTGGACAGTACTGAACACTTGGAATGACAGGGCTCTGCCATATCCTCCTCAAGTTTGTCATGCCAGAAATTTCTATTTCTTGCAAGCTAGAATATGAAACCTATAAAAAGATCATAAAATGCAAATGAGAAAACTAGGAAAAGTAGAAACAAAGATAATAATAATATTCATAGTAATCTACCTCATCACTGAAGATAAACTCTCTTAATTCAGGACAGTTAAATATCTCCAATTTCTCTAAAGATGGAACTTCAACATACTTACTGCACTTGTCATCAGTTCTTATTAACTTTTCTAAATCCTCGCAATCATTTATCCGTAGGTATTGGAGATGATTAAAGCTTCCAAGAGTGGACGATGAAAACACATATTTTAAATTACTGCACCTTCTGATGTACATCCTCGTTAAATTTTGAACCCAACAAGACAATGATGGAAGTTGATTGGGCCATATCCTTTTTAAATTGATGTCCTGCAGTTTCAAGTGCTTCAAGTTGGGGAATACAACCTGCAGACACAGTTCGCTCATTCATCAAATACATAATTAAATAAAGTAAAAATTTTATTATTTAGTAATAATTTCTTACACTCTTCCACTTACCAAGTTTAGCAAGTTTCAATTGACATTTGAATAACTACAACAATAGGATTATAGAAATGAGTTTGTGTAGATGAATCTGTCATGTGATTTATGTAGCTAAGAGCAATGTGAGTGATTAAGTGTTTAAAATTCATTTTATTCAATATACAAGAAAGAGAGAGAACATACATATACATATGAGTTTATAATAGATTTGTACCTTTTCCCCTAAAAGTGGCAAAGCATCAAGCTGGTCCTCTAAAACGATTTCGCTCGATGATGCATTTGTTGTCAATGGCATCCATCTCTCTTGAGATGTTGATGCCACTTCCGTTTCAGAGCAAATCCTTCTTAATCTTGGTAGATATTCTAGAGTCAAGGAGTGTAATTGTTCGAAGAACACTGGATCAATTACTCCATTGTCTGCTCTATCAACAATGAAAATCTCTTCAATATTCGTGCAGTAAACAACTTTAATTTCTTCAAGTACTGAAAGGTGTTTGGCAATTGAGAACGAAAAAAGGTTCTTCAATTTGTGACATTTTCGTATTTCTATGGTTCTTAATTGGCAAAAACACTTGGTCCTTAGTTGATCTTGACATATCTTCTCCATCCCATCCAAATTCGAAAGAGACAATTTCTCTAAGAGGGGAAAAGCAACACAAGTTGTTGATAACATTGAGTCAACAATACACAGAATGAAGGGATTGTTTCTGATACGAAAATGCTTCAAATTTGGAAAACCCTCTCCATCTAAGTCACAAAGGACATTCCTGATTCTCTGTTTTCCATCTAACAACAAGTATTCAATTCCCTTCAATTGCTTAATTACTCCATCTTCTGAACAAAGATTGGTATCGGATATGACCTGTAATGTTTTTAAAGTTTCTCTGATGGCCCACTCGTCTTCAAACGTTGAAAGGTTTACGCGGGCCCACTTGTCTTCATAAAATGAAGTGTCTCCGATGGCCCTCTTGTCTCCAATAAGTATATTGTACCTTTTGAGTTTTTGGAAGACCATGCACTTTGGTAGAATTTCAGCATCTGCAACACAAATATGCAAAGCAGTCAGGTGGCACAAATCCTTCAACTCTTCAAGGCTAGCAGCACTTGTTTCAATGTCGAGTTCTACAACCTTCTGCTGATCATACCAATCATCCATGTACAATTCTTCCAGCTGAGTTAACCTTGATATGGTTTTTGGTGGAATAGTGAATGAACTTCCCCTCAAATCCAACAACCTTAGCCGATTCAATTTACCTATTGCTTCAGACAGCAGTTCTTCTGTAGATTGGGAGTTAAAGAGGACCAAAATTTCAAGATCCTTTATGTCTCCAACGATAGCTATGTCTCCCAAATTGCAGCAATCCAAACACAATGTTCGAAGTTTTTGTAAGGAAGAAAGTGATGCTGGTAATTCCCCCAAGTCCATTTCTTTCAAATGTAGAACTTCAAGTTTTGGCATCCCGTTGAAAAAATTATCAGGGATAGAAAACTTAGTCTTGGTTTTCATATAGAAAAATGTTACATGTGGACAATCCAATTCCTTAGGAAGTTCAGCAATATTAAGTAAGGAGATTGAAGTGCAATTCTTCAATGTATTCGTTTCTAACAAATCCCGTATATCATCCACAATAAAATTTCTATTATTATTTAACGCAATTACTCTACCAACATCACGAACAACATCATGAACAGAGAAACGCTCATCGTTAGATGTTTCAAGCAACAGTGAAGAGTCCTTGAGCTTTTGAATTAATGTATTTACTCTATCTCGTGCTTCTTCCACTGTCTTGATTCTTCTGAATAAATTCAAACCCAAGCCATACCTTAACAACTCCTCAACAGAAGCATCAGAAATCAATACCATTGTACAACAAAGCAAAAATGTTGACTTGAGTTCATCAGATTTTAATTGCTTGTAACTCAATAGTATACATGAATATGCCTCTTGCGTCACTGATTCATCTTGACATTCTGGAGAAGGGCGTTGAAGTTCTAGCAAGGCATTTCTCCATTCAGCTACTTGTTTGTTTTTTAATGCCTTTGCAATTGTAACAATAGCAATAGGCAAACCTCCACATCTATTGGCCACATCAAAGGCTAATGATTGTATACCATGGAGCTGAACAGAGGAACCTGCTATCTTGTTGAACAAGCTCCAAGCTTCTTTTTCATTTAAAATGCCAATAGGGAAATTACTTTGACAATCCATCTTCAACAATACGTTTGTATTCCTCGCTGTCAACAATAACTTACATCCTCTATGATCATCATTCAAAGGAATTCCTACTTTCTCCAAGTCGAGACTCTCCCAAATGTTGTCTAAAATTAAAAGAACCTTTCTCTCCTGTTTCAGTCTGTTACATAGTGCCCTTGCCCTTCCAGATTGAGTCTCCGCATGAAATGTCAAACTCAACATATCTGCAATCGTTCCTTGAATCTTCATTACATCTGGTTGCTCGGATACTTCCACAAAAACTACAGAATCAAACAGGTTGCTCTCCTCGGCTTTTCTACCAACTTCCCTTGCCAGTGTTGTCTTCCCGATACCGCCCATGCCATGGACCCCAACCATGTTAACATTAGGACTACTGAACGCATTAATTACATCTGCCAAAGTGGACATCCGTGACTCAAAGTCCTCATAAATTTTGCTAGATGGATGCCACGTCTCCTTTGGAATGGTACGGTAGGAAATTCTATCAAATTTCCCTTCATCATGGAGCTCAGTGACATCCTTAGCCTTGACCGCTGCATTCTTGCTATGTTGATAGCGCTTCCTTAAATCTGGACAGAGACTCTTGAAACATCGCATGTTTGCTCGGTTGTTATCTTCAATAATTTTTGTGACCTCTGCATTGATCTCTTCCACCCTATCCAACCAATTCACAACTTGCTGTTCAATCTCATTCCCGTTTCTCTTTGCTTCTTCAACCGAATGCTGCACTGCCGCAAGTGTATCCTTGAGCTTCTGAAGTTGTCTGTGCAGATTCTCAAAGTTCGTCTTGTAGTTCCAGACATAACCAAGTTGAGTTGTTACGGAATCAACCATGCGTTCCGCAGCCACTTGAGTAACAGCCGAAACAACAGGGTCGGCCATTTCTCTTTTTGCAGCTTGAAGATAAATTAAAACAAGATTATGAAAATAAAACATCAGCAATAAGAGCAACTATAGAGCGCTAGCAGATCAAACTAACAAAACAATAACCCAATTATGAAAATAAAGCAACAACTTGCTAGGATATTTACTGAAGCTGAATTACTTGATGCACACTCGAGACAGAGCCAGATTTCTTCAAAGAGTATCTTTAACTTGGTACACACACAGCAGAGACAACACACAAGTGAAGGAAAACAGCACAAAAGAGCAACTACAGAGAGCAAACTAACAGGACAACAGTGAAACTAACGACTTACTTTGGTATTTGACTGTAAATCGAGCTTGAATTACTTGAAGAACACCTAAGACAGGAGAGGAAACAACAGAGTCAAAATATAAATTGAGAGCTTCGGAGATCAAACAAAGAAAATAACAACTCACTTCTATATTTGATCGTCAAACAAGCTTAATACAAGCTCAAGGAGACAACAGAGAAAACCAACAGCGGAATACTGAAATTATCTTAAAGCAAAGATATGAATTTCTTTGATAAGTTCCTTTGAAAAGTCTAGAGGCAATACAGTGAAAAGCTGGCCCATCAAAATGGAGATTTTTTTTCATTGAAAGTCACAGAAAGTCGAGGGAGAGCCTCATTCGTGCTTGGCTGGCCTACCTTCAATTGATTACCAAAATTTTCAACCTATGACCTTGACACCCCACCTATGTCTACCTTCAGTTGATTACCACGCCTGCCACTACTTGGCTCATGCTGTGGCTCATATGGTTCTCAGATAATCACAATAATTTATTTTTCTATAACCACATTAATTACACTTAGCAGACATCTTAAAAATCCTTCAACATTACTTTTTTTTTTTTTTTTTTTTTAACTATCACAAAATTTGAAGATAGAAGAGAAAATATAAATCTAAACCGCAATGTTTATTCATATGGGTTTATGAGGATTACAATTAGGCCATCTTAATTTTTATTATTTTTTTCATATAATTACAAGGTAATTTGATGAAACTGATTTAGTGATAATTGTTGATCTAAAAAATCGGTTAACACTCAATTAATGCGAAATTGAATAAGTTTAATGAATGGTAAGGAGCAATATTGGCGCAATAATGGTGAAAAGTAAAAGAAAATCATAGATAAATGAATTTTTAATGTGGTTCGACTGTATAGAACAAAGTCTATGCTCACAATTATATTATTACTTGTAAAAGAAGGTAGAAGTCATCTTTTTTTTTTGGCTTGAAAGACCCTATTTATATTGTTAGGGTTTTTTGTCCTTGTACAAATAAAATTCTAGATTGTAGGAAAGTTTAGGATTTATTTCCTATTTTACATCAAACTACATTAGATACAAAGTGTTTGAATCAAATTATAATTTTGGAGATTTCCTACTCTGATTAATTTTCTATTGGACATATAAAGTTTTCCACGTTTTATATTATGTTATGATAGGAAAAGATGCAAGCTTTTGTTATTTGAGCTGTTTGGGGAAGACATGAGTTGCTTCTTATGTGAGTTACTTATTCGAGCTGCAGAGCAAACTAACAAGGTAACAATGAAAATAAAAAAGAATAATAGCAAATTAAGTAAAAATAACTACTTCAAAGTATTTGATTGTAAATCAAGTTTGAATTACTTTAAGCACACCTAAGACAGAAAAGGAAACAATAGAGTCAAAATAAAAATTTAGAGCCTCTAAAATAAAACAAAGAAAATAAGGAAGGAGGCCAAAATAACAACTCACTTAAATATTTGATCCTTAAGCAAGTTTGAAAATGAATTACTTGATACAAGCTCAAAGACACAACAGAGAAAACCAATAGTAAATACTGAAATTATATTCAAGCAAAGGTATGAATTTCTTTGAAAGAATTTTCTGGTTCTTGGGACAACATTGAAAGGAGCCTTTGGAAAAGTTCTCACATTTGCTTTATCTTCCACAGTCATCTGTCACCGCTAAGCAGTAAGCACTGTTGCCAAAAAATATCTTCAGTTTAATAATCATTTCCATGATTAAATTGAAAATCTCTTCTTCCCATAATCCCATTTGGTTCTTCCCTCACATGGCATTGCATTTTAGTAACGTTAGTTAATCAAGAGTAAATCACAAACTAATTATCCAATTCAAATCAATTCTCCGATGGAATAAATTTTTTGTGTTTATTATAAATTCGCCCACCCGCCATTAATGGAGTTCAAACTTCAAACCACACCTTTTCTTACGAGTGAGTCATCAGTCAACTAAAATAATATGTTGTTAGTTTGTGATCTGTAACAAAATTAAAGTATGCAGCTTTTGGAGAGGCAAAAAGACAAAATTGACAACCGAAAAAATTGGTGCTGTAAAATTAATAACAGGCAGGGGAGAGAGAACTGATGAGGAAACAATACAACGCAACAAACACACAAATGAAGTGTTTGCGTATGAAATTAGCTCCATGCAGACATCCAGTCTATTTGCAAGTAACGCTACATTCTTCAATAACTTTTTTAAATTTGTTATGTAAATGATATAATCAGTTGATTTATAATTATTATAATATTAACATGATATTTTATAATTGTTATAGTAGTTGAATATGTTTTTAGCTTATATAATATTATTCTTTTAAAAAAAAATTGGCAAGTTTTACAAAGATTGTGCATTGGTAATTATACTGTTTCCTTACACTCAGAGCATCTGCTGCCGTGCAAAGAGGGAAGAAACAACGATGAAGACAAAAACCTGCTGTGAGTCTTACCCTTCCTTTATGATCTCTGACCATCAAACCCAGCCATACCTTTTTGTTGATTTTGTCAATGGGTGCATCAGAATTCATCTTGAAAACGCCTCCTGGAGGAGGGAACTAAAGCAAAGGTATTTGATTGTAAATTGGGCTTGAATTACTTGAAACCAGCTCATATGGAAGAGAAAACATCAAAATATAAATTTAGAACTTTTTGATATCAAATAAAGAAAATAACAACTCACTTGTATATTTGATCCTCAAACATGCTTCAAATTGAATTACTTAATACAAGCATCTCTTAATTATCTTGAAGCAATTACATGAATTTCTTAAATAAATTTATGGGATAACATTAAAAGGTCATTTGGGAAAAATTTTCACATTTGCTTTATCCTGCCACATCAACAGTTACGCATCACCCACTAACAAATCAAATATTTATGGATTCCAATTTCAACATATATCAAATATTTATGCAAAAGTTTTCGTGCCCAAAAAATATTTTTCTATTTAATTGAGAATCTCTTCTTTCAGAATGATGAAGTCCGAAATTACTTTGATACGTGCCGGTAGAGACGACAATGCTGATATGTTAAATCAAACAGAAAATAATGAGTGATTTATTTCTACGTAAAAAGTGAAAGTGGCCCCAGTTCAAATTGTCTTAGAGTAGTAGCGTGAAGTCCTTTTCTTTTAATAAATGACTGACAAATTTTTTAAATTTATGGGCCCATTGAAAAAGATCTGTTCTTGACAGATTAGAAAAAATCGGGTCAGATCCATACTTTTTATTTTCCCAAGATCCGTATTTATTTAAAGCTGAGGAAAAGTTGGCTCAAATTTTAATGCGTGGGATCACTCGAAAAGATTCGTATTTGAAAAAAGAGATGAATTTGGCTCATATTTTAATCTATGGGACCACTTGAAAAGACATGTATTTGGATCGTGTTTCTCGATTAAAGTTTCTGTCCATTGCTCTACTCTAACACGAACTGTACCACACCCCTCGTCACCTCGTATGTCTGAGAAAAGAAAACACGTGAACACCTTTATCTTATCGAATAAATTATAACCTAATTATCCAATTAAAATTTTAATTTAAATTAAATAATTATTTTAATTTTATTGTAATTGATTCCTTCGTTAATAAATTTCTATTAAAATTAATTGATTGGATGATAAAATTAGCTTTTAATATTATTTTTACTATTTTTAAAAATTTTAAAATGATTTAAATAAAAAAAAAAATAATTATATTTTTACCGTTCATCTTAAGATATATTGTGAAAAAGATAAAGAAGATGAATAGAGAAGAATTATTTGAAAAAATTCAAAAATTGAATAATTTTCTTTAATTGAGAAAATCTCTTTAACCCTAAAAAATATTTGAAAAAATCATCTTCAATTAGAAAGAAAGAAAAAAAAAAATCAACCATCCATCTTTAACTTCAAGAAGAAGAAAGTGAGAATTACAGACCGGATGAAAACATTTGTTTATTTAATTTTTTTTCATGGCTTCACCCATCTAACTATCACAATTCAATGCTACCTTGAGGTATTTGACCCATTTATGGTTTAACCATTAAAGCAATATGAGCTTTGCTTGGCTCACACGGCTCTTTTGGATTTTCCTTTTGGAATTTTATTTTCTATCATAATATTCAATCTGATTTTTGTAGTGTGAAGTTGAATAATGCGTACAAAGAATTTGCTTTTTAGACGCCAAACAAGAACTAGTATGGTGAAGATCTTCATCTTCATCTTCATCTGATTTAATATCAACTAGATGAATATATATATATTTTTTTTTTCATCTTCATCTGGTTGAAGATGAAGATGAAATTCTATTTTTTTTTTCCTTTTTATTTATTTTGTTTATTTTTATTTAATTTATTTAATTTTAATTATTTTCAAATTTCATTTTGAAAAATAATTAAAAGATGAAGGTATTTTGGTTTTTTAGTCATAATTACAATGTTCACCGTCAATTTTAACGAAGTTGCACTAATGATAGAGAGATAACTTGCAATAAAATCGAAATAAATACTCCACTTGAAGTACAAATTCAACCGAATAACTAAATTATAATTTACTCTGTCTTTTTATTACACCAAGCCCCAATACCATTAATCAAATTTCGTCAACTTTAACTGTTGACCAAAATTTTAGGTTAAATGACTAAAATGTCCTCGACATTATAAACTGACCAATTTATCCATAAATAAGACAAAAAATAATGAAATATAATTAATTAAAATTTTGTTAATGAAATAAAATAAACAAAAATAAACAAAAAAAAAGTAGAGATCCAATACCATACTATATGTTGATCTTCTTCAAGGAAGAACATTGAAGTACAATTTTCTTCTTCTTCATTCTTTCTCAACAAACGCTAAATCAACAATAACGACAACAAACAAAATGTTATGGATACCAATTGAATTTGAAAAAAATTAAAAAAAAAATTTGTTTTATTTCTCCTTCTTCATTCTTCATCAACAACACCAAGTTAGCAACAACAACAACAAACAAGAAAATCTAGAGACCAAATTGGATTTGAAAAAAATTGAGAAAAAAGAAGTTGAAGAATATTGTTCTTTTTCATTCTTCTTCTTCATTCTTCATCAGCAAACATTAAATCAGCAACAACAATAACAAATAAGGAGATTTGGAGATCAAATCGGATCATTAAATGTTTGAAAAAAGTTGAGAAAGAAAATTGATAACGGGTCTCCTTCATCAGAGACCAGAGGTCTCTAGACTACAAGAAACTTGCACTTCGGGTCTTTGGCAATGTCATTTAGATGTCACCAAAGCTTAACTCCATGTTGCCAAATGATTTTAGTGACAACAAAACAAGCGTTTCCATTTTGTTGCCCGAGCTTGGTCACTAAAAAGTGTAGATGACGTTTTAGAATCTGTCTTAAAAGGACTACTTTTTATTACACAAGTATGGTGTCACTATAATCTCAAAATAATGCAATTTGTTACACATCAAAACGCTTTTAACGTTACTTCATCTATGTAATGAAAAGTAAAATTAATTTCTAAATAACTTCTTTTTTTTAATCTAAAAGTTAAATATATATATATTTAAATATTTTTTATCAAAATATAAAATACATATTTGAACAATTTTATTTTTTAATCAAAACTTAAAATGTATATTTAAATTAATCTTTAGTAACCAATGTAAATTATTACTAATTTGAATATAATTAGATAACAATAAATAAATTTATGTTTTAAAAGTATATATTTTACATCTAGCTATACGTTAATTGACCTAAGTTATTTATGGATAATACTTTTTTCCCTGATAATTAAATTAATTACTTTTACATATCATGTTTAATGTATAAAATTAAGTTGTATACAAATACTCAAATTGGAACTATTTCATATTTCCAAAAAAAAAAAAAAGAAACAAAAAAAAACCTTACAATAAACATTCAAAATATTTCATTACATCAATTCAACTAGAAATTGTGACACTCATAATAATAAAATTCACAAATATACAAGTACAAGGAAAATGAAAAAGCTTAGATGATGATCTAGTAAAATTTGATAAGTTGAATCTGCTTGCAAAATTTTAATATCTGCATCTAGTCATTCTTTATCTGTATATTTTCACACATACTTGTAACCAATCTTTATTTGCATACATTTACACAAAAAAAATGTGAAAGTTAGTAAAAATAATATCAAATTTTGTATGTAGAAAGAAATGAAAATAGCAAAACCAAACAAGCTCCATCAACTACCAATTCAAAATAAAAGAATAAAAATTTATCTTAATAAAAAATAAAATAAATTAGCTAATCCAAAGTGTTATCAAGTCCAGACTTGAAGAGTTCTCACCATGACAAGACAAGAGACTGAAAATGCAGCAAGTAAATATTAAAACTTGTTTACTTTAATATTGACAATTTTTTTTTATCAAAAAATAAAATTATAGATAATTGACATAATGAAAGGCTCGAATCCAAATGGATGTAGTAAAATTTCTGATAACGTTAAATACATTATATTTTTATACTTGATTACCTAATATTTGTGATGAATTCTTGAGTAAATCATATTAATTATTTAATATTTTTATTTGTTTTTGTAGGTAAGTCATGAAAGAATAAATTAACAAGTTGGTGAATTAATTTGTGAATTTGCAAGGCGATTTCATGAAGGAATAATTGTGTGGGCCAACACTATATATCCTTGTTATTATATAACTCAAGCCCACTCCATATTGCAATTACAAGGCCGAGTTGCAAAAAGACATGAGTATCCAGCCCATATGTGAGAAGTAAAACAAAACCAGCCCGTGTTGCAGTTAAATGAACGTGGAAGCAAGAATTTTCGCAGCAGCCCAAGCCATGGAGCTGCATTTTTTCTTTACGCAACAATTAACACAGCAGAAGACAAGAAGAAAGCAACAAGTGCAGGTCGTAATCAAGCTAACACATGGAGAAGCGATCAAGCAAGAAGAGACAAACAAGACATCATCCATGCGGTACATATATATGACAGCTGTCATGAAGAAAGGATCGAACATGCAGCATGCAGATCAGGCCTGTGGCAAACTGGAATAGCGAAAGAAGTCCCTCCTTTCGCAAGTTTGAGCAAGAGGAAGATGCCAGCGACACCTGCTTGCCACGCACCAAACGACATCGTCGCGTGAAGGTGTGGCAAGTTGTAGCGCGCGCGCGACCACGGCTTGCGACCGATGGCTGTGAAGTCTGGTTCGGGTTCGACATGGCAGATCACGTGGCTGAAAATTCATCCTTGTTTGCCAAGTAAATCTAACGGCATTGGAGAAGAAGTTGTGACCGACACCTAATATGGACATTCAAACTCGGAAATCTTCCAAGTATTGTTTTGGAAATCTACTTTTTGCCGGCCCTTGATCAAAGGCCTATATAAAGAGGGCTGTTCAACATGATTCAAACACATCCAGTAGAAGACAACCAAGGTGAGGAGAAAGAGCTGCGTGTGCGAGAGAGAGAGAGTGGGTTGAGGGGCTGGTATTTCGTGCAATATTCTCTATATTTTCAGCCCCTCAACCTTGCATTGTTGCAGCTATTGGAGAAGCTTTCGAGCAGTCGCAAATCAACATCATCATCATTAATAAGTGACGGATCCTGAAAATTTATTAAGGGGCACATAAATAAAGTAATAGAAAACATAAAAAATATATTAATTTAGATAAGACACAAACCATATGTATTCATTAGAAAAACATAATTTCAATCTAAGTTTACAAAAAAAAAAAAAAATGTATGTTCGTATTAATAATGAACAACAATAAATTTATACAATGAGAACTTATTGATATATATTATCATTTATGTTTTAAAGTTTTTTAAACTTTCAATTTTTATTGATTCTAAATAAAGTAAAATTATAAAGTAAAAACTAAATAAATAAAAAAAAAGTTTGCATTATGACAATATATGGACAATTTTAATGCAGTAACTTAAATGCTGAGATTTTAGGATTTATTGATGGAAATATAATAAATTTAAATTATTATAAATAAATAAATTAAAAAAAGTAATAATTTTAGTTTGCTAACTTGGTAAGTGATAAAATGCTAAATGAAAATGAAGAGATGCCAAATTAAGATGAACAAAAAAAAAAAGTTGCTCGATAAAATTGTAAATTGTCCATGAAGTTTGTGTAGCACACCAAAAATGAAGTAAATAGTACTATTATACAGGAGAGAATATATACCTAATTAAAAAAATAGTAAAAAAGAAAAAATTAATTAATTAGAAGTAGAAAAATATTAAGAGCAGAAAAGGGAAATATTAATTTATTAGGGGTAGAAAAAATATTAGGAGTAAAAAGCGTATGTATAAAAAAATAATTAAAAAGTTAAATTAATTATATTAAAAATTAAAATAATAAAATAATATTATTAAAAAGGAAATAATAATTTTTTTTTTTTTAAAAAGACACACGGATATAAACATAAAAAGCATAATAGCCAGAAACAGCTAATAGTTAGTAAATCAAAGATATTGTAAAAAAAAAAAAAAAAGTATAATAATAACAACCAATGGCAAGAGTAGCTTCATTGAAAAGTATTAAAAAAAAAGAAAAACAGTGAACAGTCAAATCAAAGTAAAAAAATTTATTACTACACCCTCAAGCTTATTACACCCATTGCACTATACGATTAACTTTCCAATTTTTTCCAAAATTTGAGTAGGGGCATGGCTCTCAATTGGATTCGCCTTTGTCATCAATCATCTTTAGAGCAACACCGAAGAGAAGGGGAGTCGAGTTTAAGGAGTTGAATTTGGCCTTTATGATGAGGGGACTCACTCCATTTTAATGAGAATTTCTTTACTCTTAACTTTATTAATTTAATGGGAATACTATCAAAATAGCCTTTGGAGTAAAAAGTAATGTGAAACCAACTTTAGTGTTCAAAGTATTACTTGAAAGGCTCCAATTGTTAGAGTCAAAAGGTCCAACGCTAGTTTCCATTCAAAAATTGATGAAATCGTTAAAGTCAAGGGTAAATGGGTGATTGCTTATTTAAGAGAAAGATTGGGTACAACTAGTACTTTTGCAAATACATTATCACCATCAATCCCATAACCTCTTTTCATCATCATCGTCCATCTCACCTATCTAACAAGTATCATAACCATCCATCTCACCAACCTAAAACTTCATCACAACCATCTATCTCACCAACCCATTCAATATCTCACTACCACACCCATTCCTTTAAAACCTAATCTCATCACCATTTAATAGTCAATGCACTAACTTTCCCACCGCCACTGTCGCGCCACCATTATTCAATGTCCAAATGTCACCCACAACCACCGTCACCCATCATTTAATGTCAGAGCTATCACTTTCTTTTTCTTTTCTTTTACCTCAACTACTCATCCTTTCTCTTTTCTCGTTCTTTCAACTATTGGATCTTGTTCCAACAACGATCTCCTCCATTAGAATGAGATCGCAAGTCATTTCTCCTCTCTCTTATGTTTGTTGAACGATTGTGATGGGACATTTGTGACGATGATGAAAGATGATAAATGGTTGTGAGATTGATTGTTGAACGGTTATGATGAATGGCTTCTAATTACACAATTTATGCACTTGATTTTAGCCTCCAAATTCTAACCTTTTGCTTAGTTTTCGAGTAAAAGTTGGTACGTTTGATATGTTTGTATGTTTCAGGAAATATGTACAGAAATGGTGTGCTTGATTAAGCTTGGACATTTCGAACAAATTCAAGTCGTATAAGTGACGGGAACATCAATGACCAAATGATTATCATCAAATCTAAGCAACCAAAAGGAAAAAGCGAGCAACCAGGGATCATGCTCCCTTCGGCACTTATCCAAATAGGCGACCTAAGGAGCACAAAATGGCTTGAGAATCATGCACCTTTGGGTGCCTACCTATATAGACGCCCCAGGGAGCGCTACACACTGCCAAGGTCACACCTCAAGGGGTGTCTACTTAGCCAAGTGCCCCAAGGGGTGCCATTTGCTGTCAAAATCGTGCCCCCTTGGGCGCTTACCCAGGCCACTGCATGAGTGAGTGCCAGTGGAGCATTTTTTACCTTTCTCTTTTCTATTTGTGCCTTAGCTTTGTTGGAGCTATAAATATACCCCCAAATGCTGAAAGAGGAAGAGGGGAGCAGCTTTGAAGGTTCAACCATCATCCATCTTACCATTTTGGTGCAAAAATCATCATTGACCTCATTTCTTGACCATTTAACTAAGGGAAGATTTGAATGAGATTGAAGTGATCTATTTGAAGAAAGGAAGTCAGCATTTTGGAGGAGAATAAGATCTCCTAAACCCATAAGAATCTCTTTCTCTTTCTTTAGATTTATTGTGCATTGATGATGTATGGTTATTTTGTGAGTATATTGCCTTGCACACTATGTTTTAGAAGGTGAAAGACGAGGCAAGGCGAGGCGAGGTAAGGCAAAATGACTACCTTGACTCAAAATGAAAAAAAAAAATTAAAAATTAATTAAAAAAACCTTAACTTACAAAATCATCTATAACATTAAAAAAAAAATCTCAAAATATTATGAAGTCATAAAGGGTCTTGGAGCCCGAAACGCAAAGCACACTTTTTGGATATGGGGTGCACCTTTTTGTAAAAAAAATCTCAAAATATTATGAAATCACAAAGTTGGGGATTTTATATTTTTTTAAAAGTGTAGGGATTTTTTTTTTACATATTTTTCAAATCAAATGGTTTGACTGAGAATTTTATCAAACGTCAAGTGCTTATTCATAATTTTTCCTATATATATATGTATAAAACTTGCTTTAGAAAACCTTAATCCTAGCCGTCACCCTCACCTCACTATTATCTTCCTCCTCTCGCTTCTTCTTTTTGCTACTGCATCTAACCCACCAAAAAGCTTTTTCCTGTTGGCGACCTACCGGAAAACATCTTTTCATGCCGATGATCCGTCAAAAACCATCTTCTCTTGTCGGCGACCCATCAGAAGGCATCTTCTCTTGTCAGTAACATGTTTTCTCTGTTGAAACTCATCAAAAACCTGCAAATAAAGGTGATATCACCAGATTGAGCTTCAATTTGCCTCAAAAGTTACCGATAATGTGTTTTCTCTATTGGAGCTCCTTGGAAATTGGCTTTCCCCCTTCCTCTTTCTCAATCGCCTTATTGTCGCCTCAACTGACCTTGCCTTAAAGCGTCCTAAGGCGACTAGCTCAGGCACCCAAGGTGGGATTTTACACCTCTATTGCTTAAAATGATAGCCTTGAGGCATCTAGGACCCCAAGCTACTTCTTCTCGCATTTTAAAACAATGCTTGTACATGATGAATTAATTTCATTTTTTTAGCGTTATAGTGTAACCTAACTATGTAATTCAACCTTGTTAAATATTATTGAAGTCCGTTTCATCATTTGAATCCTTCACTTTATTCTCTTAAATGTTATTGAAATGTTATATATATATATATATAAAACTTGGTTTGGAAAACCCTAATCCTAGCCTCTACTCTAACCTCATTATCATCTTCCTCCTCTCGCTTTTCCTTTTTGCTATTGCATCTAACCTGCCAAAAAGCATTTTCTTGTCGGCAAACTACCGGAAAGCATTTTCTCATACCGGTGATCCGTCGAAAACCATCTTCTCTTGTTGGCGACCCATTGAAACGCATCTTCTCTTGTCGACGACGTGTTTTCTCCGTTAGAACTCGTCAAAAACCTTTAAATCAATGTGATATTATCAGATTGAGCTTCAATTTGCTTTCAAAGGTCACATACAATGTGTTTTCTCTACCGGAGCTCCTTGAAAACCGGCTTCCCCCCTTCTCTCTCGTAATAGCCTCACTATCGCCTTAGCTGATCTTGCCTTAAGGCGGCCTGGAGGCGACCGCCTCAGGCCCCCTAAGCGGAATTTTACACCTTTACCGCCTAAAATGATTGCTTGAGACGCCTAGGATCCAAAGGCAGCTTCACCTTGCCTTTTAAAACAATGTTTGTACATAATGAACTAATTTCATTTTTTGAGTGTTACATTGTAACCTAACTATATAACTCAGCTTTTTTAAATGTTATTGAAGCCTATTTCATTGTTTGAATCCTTCACTTTATTCTCTCGTAATGCCCCTAATTAATTGATTACTAATTAGGTGTTTTGATAACCATATTAAACTTGGAAAAGGAATGTATGTGTTTAGACTTAGGTGTAAAGTGACATAAGTGGTATGGGATAGGAATATACTTATGTTATTTGGGCATGTTTGGCACGTCATATTTCAAGTGAGTTTGAAATTTAAATATCGAAAACTTTCAAATGTTGCATTTGGAGAGCAATAGGAAGGATCAATCCCAAACCCTCTCATTTTTGGTTCTCATGGGAATGGACATTCCCAACCAAAATGGTCGGATTCGGTAAGTTTGAGATTTCTCATTTCCCATCCATCTCTCTCTTTCTTTGATGCCTCCTTCTCGTGTCCTTCTCTATTGCTGTCGATGAACCCAGCAATCGCTATCGACAAACCCAACAATCACTATTGATGAACCGAGCAGCAGCAACACCCTTCATAATCTCTTTCTTTCTTTGTATTTTTTTAATTTTTTTAAATTTTTTTTATGTTGTTGTCTAGGTTTGATCGAACCCAAAACCAGCTTTGGTTCTGGGTTCAATAGGACCTAGCTCTACAAAAAATAGGACTAGCTTTTTAATCTAATTCAATCTAATCCAATACATTCCAATCTCAATCTCATTCTCATTTCTAATCCCAATCCTGCGTGTCAAACTTAGCCTTTGTGTAATCAACAACAAGTAATTTAAGCTTAATGAATTAGACTTATATAATTCTCATAGGAATATAGTTGATTAGTTAAAGTTAAGTAACTCTATTAGATTATCAAAAAAGACGTGAAGAAATTAGGAATTACTTGATTAAGGATTTGGTGAGGATAGGATGAAAACGATAGACATCTAGGTCGAGTGAAGTGCTTCGGTGAATTTGTAACCCTAGGACTTTAATTCCATATCGTCAAGACCATTATTCGAATTGTTATTTTCTAGCTTAGAAATTAGATTTAGTTTGATTTATATATCTCACATTTTTCGGTAGTTATAATAGGGTCACTTATGAAACAATTTTAATACTTAGCAAGTTTGAGTTTACAATTCTCATGGGAACGATCTCATTCATCATTGTTTTACTCCAAAAGCTCTGCTTGATAAAATTCTACTTAAACCATCCCAAAAGCGTTGAACAAAAAATAGGTGGATCTTGGCAAGTTAGATAAACCTAACCCTTCAACCCAAATTGCCAACCTTAATTTGTCATAAAAATAAGTCTAAAGAATGCTCATATCAAGAATACATAATAATAGAAGAGTACAAGTCCCTAGTTCAAAATAAGAAAATCAGTCACAGAATCCCCATAAATGAAAACAAAAGCAAATCCAAGCAGATACTATTACTTTTTACCAATCACTAAATATTATTTCTATGCAGAGAGTATACATAACCACAGTTTGAAGAAAAATATATTTGATCTATATAAGGCATGTATACTTAGCATTATCAAACTGGCAACTATAGAAGAAAACACTAAAGTCAGCATATTTTTGCCATGAATGAAATAGAGATTGGAGCATTTGTGCCATCTCATGCATTTCTGCTTGCCGCTAACAAGCGAATCCCCCAGATATTATAAGACAATTGTCAATCCATTCTAAGCATCTGAAGCGTCTGAGGCTGGGCTTTCTGCATGTAAGAGATTGAAATCAGCACCCCCTCATAATGACAACAAGCAAAACAAGAAATGAACAATAGAGGAGCACACAACATAGTTATCGACTAGCGAACATCCTTAGTGAAACATATGTCATCCATATACTCATTTAATAAATAAAATTTTGCTACATGTGTTTAATAATAATCCTCTATCATTGATCATTCTTATAAAGATATATGTAAGGGACAGTTTTTATTAGATGAGCATATCAACAAAGCATGACCAGGAGAATATCCAAAAACAAAATTACTAATTTCAACAATTTTGCTTCCAAAATCAGCTATTTTGACATGCTATCCCAACCATGCCTTGTACATTAACAAAGTGATATCTACCTATTTTATAGGTAACATGAAAATTTATGTAACACGTGACAGTTGATATGTGCATGAAGCAATATAGAAAATTTACTCACCTTCACCATAGAGTTGCTCAAACCAAGCAACTATGTGTTTCCCATAGGTGTATTTCTTCGAGGCATTACAATGAACTCTAATACGACTGATCAATAATTCTCGCTGCTTGTCACTACATCTTTCAAGAATCTTCTGTACCATGTAATTTGCAAACTGGTCTTTCATCATTGGCTATTGCCATTAAAGTTGAAAACGCTACAATCAATACTCACATAAAACAGGTAGTTTAATATTCAAATCTAGAACTCATTATGAGTTCTTTATAAAAACAGAAATACTGGACATTATCGCAGCAATATTCAGCGTTTTAGTCAAATGGAATCAGAATGTCTGCATCAGATTCACAAGAACTTTAGGATGTATGGTTGAGGAAAAAGAATATTAGAATAGGAGTTAGTCCAATGTTTAAAGGGGGAGCCTCAACGTGAGAATTAATTGTAAACCAACCACTGATATCATCACATCCACAACTTAAAGCAATTAAATGCTTCTCATAAGTTGACCAATCAATGGTAAAAAACGTTTGGCCAATAGTAGGGCTGATCTAGAAGAAAATCCATGGATTCAGATCAACAAGGACAAGTCTGGCAAAACGTCCAGCCAGGAAAACCAGACCAATAGTATGGACTAATTTATGATTCCATAATTGTCATGATCCAATGGAAGTACTGGTGCAACACTTGAAATGGATGCTTCTTATTCAACTCACCAATAAATTGTCATTTTCTTTAGATTGCCCAATGATCTCCTCAATCAAGAGCTTCCGTTCGGCAGCATTACCATACTCCAGACACTTCTCAACAACATTTGATGCATTTTATGCTGACTTCTCTGCACAATTTTCCCAACCAACTTGTTGATAATTTGGCTTCTTTCATGGGGCTGTCCCCTCTCCAGAACATGCTGCAAGCATTATAATCCATCACAATATTAGACTCCATAAGACTTCAGAAGAAGAATAATGCGCAAACAGCCAAAAATGGAAAAATTTAAGGCACACGTAGACTCTGAAAATTAAAATTTATTATTATGGTGCCTTGATATCATTAGTTTTTATTATGGTGCAAAATTTAAGGCACACGTAAACTAGTGAAACAGAAATTAAAATTTTGTTATGGTGCCTTGATATCAGTAGTTTTTAAAGCTGTATAAGAAGTTGAAATAAAAGAATTGAAAAAGCAGCGAAAAGAAACAAAACTAACCTGGGTCACATAGTTACCTTACTGGTCCTGAGCAAGAGCACAAGCAGATTCCAAGATTTCATCCACTATACACTGACATTGTAGCTGATTCAAACAATGCTCCAAGACTCTCTATTGAAACCGAAAAGCACAATAATCTCAATGATGATGGAAAAAACAGGAAACTAATGTTTCCCAGAGCAAAAACTAAAGTCATAAAACAAAATGAGTCTTCTTACTTGAATGACACGACAACCACAGGGATGAGTAGAAAGCATGGCAACTTGACCTTGAAAAGCAGAGATAATAAATTCAATTTTCTCTGTAGGGACACATTCTATACCCTTCTGCATCACATGATTTCCATTTTGATCACGTACACATCTCATAACATACCCATCAAGCTCAAGGACTAGTTGTGTTTTCTGATCAAGCTCAATCACTTCAAGGGCCTAGAGCAAGCATCCAGCAAAAGGTTCAACAAACCAATTCTCATGGAACACTGCAAACTTTCTGGATATTAACAGTAATAGTTTTCAAACAGATGAACATTAACAGTAATAGAACATATAACAGTAATAGTTTTCAAACAGATGAACATATGATCATACTTCCAAACCAATTCTCATGGAACACTGCAAACTTTCTGGATATTAACAGTAATAGTTTTCAAACAGATGAACATTAACAGTAATAGAACATATAACAGTAATAGTTTTCAAACAGATGAACATATGATCATACTTCCAAACCAATTCTCATGGAACACTGCAAACTTTCTGGACATTAAATTAATAATTTTCCCACTCGCGAGAAACATCCAACTAATACCACATAACATTAACACCAAAAGATTTTATAAGAATGAATGTACATAAAGAGTGAAAATTAGGTGGCTTTATTACAAGTAACTAGTAAGATTCTAGAATAGTTGCTAAATTAAAGAATCTATAATGATGCAAGGTAACTAAAGCATCTCAATTTCTCAGGAATTTCATAAACCCACCACAACAGGTTAAACTAATAAGCATGGGATTGGCTTTCCAATCCCATGTCTCATGCCAAACATGGGATTGGACTGAAAGTTGTCTAAACCCAATCTAATCCCATGTTCCAAACATGCCTTTTACGTCTATGCAGATATGGGTGGGTATGTGCATTAACCTACTTTTAAGAGGAGGTCATCGGATCAGTAGAATCTCTCATCTTCCTTGGTACAATAAATCTTTAATGGGATAACTTGCTTCAAAGACCTTTAATTGTTTATAAGACCTCAAGACACACACACAGAGCCCAAATGTAATCCCATATAAGCCAATGCTATTTTATGTGGTTGAAACCACAAGATAAATACATTAGAGGAAATCAGCACACTTCTGAACTCTGAAAGAACATAAGCATGTAAATAATTAGACATACCTTCTGTATCACACGATAACCATACATCTGCAAACTTAAAGGCAACACCTGCCCAGCAAGTTTATCTGCTAGCTCCTTCCTCTGCTGAGGACTTCCATGTTCAAAAAACTGTAGATTGATCAGGGTTTTAATATCAATAAAACGGCACCTATGGATTTTACAAATCCAGCAAGATAATCTATTGGAGATGATTATATGATTAAGAGCAGGCATATTGAAAGCATACCTTCTGAATAACATAATTCCCAAAAACATCTGTCATTAATTTTGAGGCATGGGGAAGAACTTCTTTAAAAACAGATTCCTTGTCTTCAATACTGCAATGCTCCAGCTTTTGCTGTATGAACCGACTCCCATGTTGATCAACACTGAAGCGAAACATGCATCAAAAAAGAATTTTTTATTGGAGATGGTACAGCAATCACATTATGTAGGTGTAAGGAAAACAAACTCAGTATAGAACACTGCCTGAATTCAACTTTACGCCCTGCTGTGTCTGAGAGTTCAAATTTTTGGGCATTGCTGGATTTTAGTTCTTCAAGAAATGAAGGCCTTTCTGTCCTCACCATCCAGAATATTTTCCTGCATTTCTATTTGAACCCTGAGGAAGCCGCATATCACTTCGCCAACCTAGATGACTTGTCCCACCAACTGGCGATGATGGCAGCACTGGACTGGCAATAGGTGATGCAGGGAATTGTGTCATGACACCCATGCCCGGAGGACCTCCATAGTAACCACCAACAGTCATTCCTCCTTTCCTTTGATTAGAAATGCTCAGGCTCCCATTTGTTGGAGACTGAAGCTTCTGATCACCCAGTCAAGCACCAAGTGTAGGCTCTTTCTGCATAGAAGGATCAACCTGCGCAACATTAACACCACTTGCTGCCAACCGACTGTGCTGAATGGAAGCACTATATGCATCTCCGAAAGGACGTTGAAAGTATTGCATATGAAGAGGATCCACAAAAGAAGGTTGCATCATTAATCCATGCTGTCCATAAAACTTCTGATGCTGTGAATCACCTAAATGTGGAATGCTTTCCCCCGTTGAAACACCAGTAGTTCGTATATTAAAACTTGGACCCGAAGTAGCGCATCAAATGGCATAGGAATTGGACCATGAGAAGGGTATCCAGCCATAAATGGAGGAAGAAGTGCAGAATTCAAAGCATATCCACCCATAGAGTATTGTGGAGCATATACACTGGATGTCTGAAAATCAGAGTAATATGGGTTTCCTGATGGCATGTACGCTGCCGCTGTCGCATACAAGGGAGGAGTGAGACCAGGAGAATGCAATGATGGCTGTACTTCAAAAGAAGAGAATTTAGCTTGACCATGGGTGAGTTTTTCCAATGCAACTATTTGTATCAATCATTCCCAGATAAATTGCTTGAGCCTGACCTCCCTGAACCTGATACGGGGTAGTTTGTTGAGCAGATGGATGGTGTTGTAGCATAATTCTCCCCCGATAGTGCTGCTCTTCTTGTTTCTTTCTCATTCTTGACTCCATCTTGGAGACATCTGACTGACGAATGTCACTAGCTGATGCATCATCCTCCAATCCACCCTTTTTAGTGCTTGTATCATCAAGCTATCGGGTTGGTGATATCCGTGTCCCATCAGGACATGGCAAGCTAGAAAGAGACGTTGCTAAAGGATCATTACTAGATATTAATGCAACGTCATTCTTATCAACGGTTGATGTATCTACACAAACATCAGTAACATTTAATTCTGGTACTTCAGAGATGTTAAGAGAAGAAATATCTGATGAAATTGCTTGGACATCTTGATCATTCTTCTGTTGTTACATGGCTTGATGAATGAGACTGATTATATACAGGAGAAGGGCAATGGTTTCAAAAAGATAAAAGATTTGAAGATATTTCACCTATTTTTCCATTTATCAATGGGGAACAAGGAAATATACAAGCCATCACAAGGCCATTAATCAATTTCATTTCATTTGTTTTCGTATCATTTTTGTTTAATTTTTGAATTTTAACTGTACATATAGAGCTTATAAGTCTCCTTCCACATCTGTACTTTCAATTACGGTTCTCAATGATAGGATCCAAACAAACTTAAAAGAGGTGTAAAATTTGATTACTAAAGAGTTCTATTGATTAGTTTGATAGGAACAAACTAATAAAAAAGAGAAGTTCATTTCTGTCAAACATATCAAAATAAGTTCGATATTGATACCCAACCACAGCTCCACTATTTCTTTCTTCATTGAGCTACTAACTGGGGACTAATTTCAAACCTCACAACTTTGGTATTCAATGAAGTCGTTGGGTATGATATAACAAGCACAATTTAAACCCTGAACCTCTAAATTACAAATGAAAAGGTCATACCACTTATTCTAACACTTCTAATTAGCTATGTTTCTTCTTCTTTGCTCCAATTCTTGATCTTTTGGTATCATTGTGCTTCAAACTAAACCTACTGTCAGCTCTGTTTTCTGCTTTTGGTTCCTTTGAAATATTTTATTCAAAAATTTTAAAATGTTTCTATCAAACTACATCCAAATGTACAAATCAACAAACATCATTCTACAGTATAGCAAGCTTCCAAAAACTGCATCAAGACTATTATAGGAGGACAAATATGTATATCATAACTGTCTTCATACAGCAGACCCAACTATACCAATTCCTTTACATAAAGTACATCTTTTTCTGCTATCATGGTGTTCTACTCATTAGTTTACCAATAAGTTAAATTATGATGTTGTCATAGAAGTTTATATTCAGCACCTGCATGATTGAGCTCATGTCAGGATTCCAACTATATGCATCAATATCATCAAATTAATGGTCCAAAAAAATTTACATCCGTAGAAATTTCAAAGAGTATTTATAGGAAGTTAAACACAATTTCACACTTCACAGGGACAGAAAACTCAATTGCAGGTTTTGAGAATATTTCAATTAACAAAGTTCTCCAATTGATAGAAAATGAGAAACTGATCAGAATAGCAGAAATGTTAAGTGAAGTCCACCCTCAATGATTCGAACACCCTCACCCCTGTCACCAAAAGGTTAAATACTTAAACTACCCCAAAAGATTCAAGTTGTATGACTAAGCATGATTATTGTTATTTGGAATGATATCACACAGAAATCAAGTAATGTTTTACATCCTATCGTCATCAAGATGCGATCTATTAGTAATGTAACCTCATTAAGTCCAAAACCTTATTGCTAACCACTACTCAAATCAATACTTAGTATATTACCTGTATGAGATCAACCAAACTTTTATGCCTCCCAACCAATAATGCAGCATTCTGTCCCACAGACAATGAAGCACTGTTTTCTCCCCAGTCATCCTCAGGCTCCTCCTCTATGAGTAGAAAGAGAATTTCGTGACAAATTCAATTCACGTTGCCGCCGTCATCTCAAGAAGTTGTTTCCCAATTGCTACCAGAAGCACTGATATGGCATACCGAGCGCCAGTTCTCCCATGAAATAAGAGGTGGAGGAAGTCTTGGATTCAAGTTGACATTAGAGCAATAGTAAGCAAAGTAGGCTGATCAGAACGCAGTTGCTCCTCAGATTCATGATTGCCAAGAGCATTGCTTAAACTCGATGAGCTTAAACTCCATGATGCCCCTTCAGAAGCAATTCCAACTCCTCTGCTGCCATATTTTTCATTCGAGAATCAAATATCGCAGAATCTTGGGAAGAGGGCCTCCCACCATTCTCATAGCACTCTCAGTTGCCATTTACTTAAAGAACAATAAGCCACCTTTTTTCCGAAAAATCGTACACGTTATTTCCTGCAATGCATCTAACTAGGTTGTAAAATGCCACATTATCAATTTAAATCATATTATTTCCTGGCTGTAATTACAACAATACAAATAGTTTGGATGTTCAGCATCATGACAAACAATACTTCACTCAGTTGCCATACAAAATAAATTGATTGTATACAAAATAAGTTTTGTCATATCAAAAATGGCACTCCAGATGTAGAAATTCATTGCTAAAATTGATTGTATACATATGTAACATCCCAAATGACAGAACAGTTTATTCAAGAATAAACATTCAATTATTCTACCTTATTTATAATGGCCAGCGGCAACATAGAGGAAAACTTAGATGATAATGGTAATCACCATATATAGGATCATACTACTATAGCGGTAAAGATCATGGAATTCAATAAAGGCCGTGTTGTCCCTATAGACCAAGGAAAAACAAAACAGCTAGCATTTTCAATTTGATTCTTCACTATATCTCAATTTCTCATCTTCTACAAAAAATTTTTGAATAATTCAGCATAGAAACTAGTTATCATGTCAAACAATTGCTTCTTTCTTTCAGTAAAGAACATTACATTCTAACCAAAAAAGGGAAAAAAAAAAAAAGGCTAAACTCCTAGAATGAATAAAGCACAATTTTGCAAAAGCACTTATTTGGAGCTTCCAAACAAATTGAACTGCCATGAAATTAGTCCAAAATTTCAACATTCAACGTCATAACTCTAACACCAAAAAGTGATAGCAATAACAAACAGCAAGAGAATGTGAGTGTCGAGCATTAAACATATGCATTGCAACCAAAACAAAATAAATAGAGCTTGGAAATTTAAAATCCAAATGCAACATCTAAATACCATTTCCATTCACCTACATTTTCTCATCAACCAAAGGAAGCCCTAAACTATAGCAATCACTGAAACTCAAAAAGAATGAGCAAGAGTAGTGGAAGCATACAAGATGTTCAAATGGCGGGTGAGGAGAGAGTAGAAGGACCAGCACAATCTTTTGATGAAGTCTTTGCATTCTGTAACAGGCCACAACAAATTCAAAGTGAAAGCACAATTAATTTGTTCGAATTAATTTGTCGTTCAGAGATACGATTGCTACTGCAAGAGTTTTCTAGAGAAGCATATGAAAGCAAATCAACAAAAAGGCATAAGGCTAACAGTAAGTACCAGTTTTTCATGAATCCCTTGTATGGTTGCATTCAGGCTATCATCGTAATAATACTTTCTGTCGTCATGCCATATTCTTTCTAACTTTGGTGTGTTCAAGACTCCTGGAAGAAAAACTTTATCATGGGACATTTTTCCAAAGGAAAATAGGATAAACACGGGAAAGTGAAGGTGTAATTTCCAGGGCAAAAGCTTGTGAGACTTGATAAATCATTTAGATGCAGACGCTCCAATCTGCTGAAAGTAATTTCATCGTCTGTTACAGCTTCTTCATTTGATGATATTACTTCTGTCATCGTTTTGCATTTTCTTATCTTCATAGATGTAAGTTGCACCAGACTTTTTGCAGTTGCTGGTGCTAACAAATTCATCAATCCATCACAAACCTCTACAGTCAGCCATCTTAGATTCCGGAAAGATGATGAAGGTGGCACTAGAGAAACCAAACTACTGCACCATTCTACTTGTAGATCTTCAATATTTTGAAGAATTAGATCCAAGCTAGAGTCTTGTTTCCACATTTGCTTCAAATTATCAAGCCGATTAAGTCTTAACCATTTTATTTGTGCAGACGCCTCTGCATATTTCTCAAAATTTTCACATGAAAATATCTCCTCATATGAACAACAATACAATCCAAGTCGCTCCACACTGCGAAATCTCTAAAGAATAGCAAGTGGGAAAACCGTTGATTCATCCTCAAAGACCTCAAGAAGTTCAAGTTTGGGGAAGAGTTGTTGTGAAAACTGGCTTTCCCAAAGCTTATCAATTTCATCTCTCGTACAAGTTAGAGTAACTAACTTGGCAAAGACCTGTCAAGCAATTAAGTAAATTAAGTTTTTATATAACTTCGCATACTTTAAAATGGTAGAAGACATTTGCAAAAGTCAAAGACAAACCTTTTTGTGTTCTGGATTTTTTTGCAACATCATTTCAATGTTCTTGAAACCTAGTATCGCCCTGGAGAAAATCTGTCAACCAATTAAATGAAAACAAATTGGGTTATGATCCTCCCACAAATAATTATAAAATAAATATATCTTATTTTCTGCATTTTAAATGGTAGACAAAACCAACTAATGTGGCAGCGACAAAAGGTTCTTAAGACAGACACACATATATATATATATATTACAAATTTTTATATACAGTTATATTTTAGAACTATGCCAAAAAGTTAAAAGCACTTAAATATAAATACATTCACAAATTAAAACTCTTTACCTAAATTTAAAATGCATTCAAGTTCAAATATATATTTAAGATACATTTGGCACAAGTAATTGTTTTGGAATTAAATGATTTCTATTCCAATCCCTTACTAAGCATGACACATGATATTGGCAATCCCATGCTCTTCCTCTAGTCCAGCTCAGCATCTGGGAAAAGCAAGGCTTGCTTTATTACTTTGTGAAATATTTTTTTCTTCATTTAATTTTACATTATATAAAATTTATTTAATCATTTTAAAAATTAAGCAAACATATATATATATTAAATATTTTCAAAAAGTAATACTCTTTTAAATTAATTATAAAAATATTATTTAATTTAATTTGATAGCATATGGTCGTATTTACTTTAGAAAGTAAAATCCAAAATTAACTAAAAAATTTTAAGGTAAAAAATATATATCTAATTCATTTTTTTTGTCCGGTCCTGATCTATACCAAACAAGAGATAGTACTATTTTTATCCAATGTCAAACCAAATACATCATAATATTAATTTATTTAATCTAATCAAATCCTATTAAAATAATTCAATTCAATCAATCCGTTATGAATGCACTCTATTTTATGCTATTTCAATATAATATCATTCACTTTTTTTTTCAACCTAACTAAACTTATCATTTTTATCTTTTGCTGTATTTTAAAAGGAAAAAAAAAATAAAGTTCACCTATACATCTATTTCAACAATTTCATCAAGGAATAAAAAAGCAAAGAAATAACTTTGTAATTTGGATTAGCTTTTCTATATTGATACTATAATTGTCTTTTAGTGTATATATATGTCAATAAGTTTAATTGTTTATTAGTAATTAATTTCAAATACTATATATGTATTACTAATAATGTAAATCTAGATATGAGAACTTTCAATAAGATGTTCAAATGGCAGATGAGGAGAGAGTAGAAGGACTGACACAATCTTTTGATGAAGTCTTTGCATTCTGTAACAGGCCACAACAAATTCAAAGTGAAAGCACAATTAATTTGTTTGAATTAATTTATCATTAGAGATATGATTGCTACTGCAAGAGTTTTTTGGAGAACTGCAAGAGTTTTCTAGAGAAGCATATCAAAGCAAATCAACAAAAAGGCATAAGGCTAACAGTAAGTACCAGTTTTTCATACTGTTTACTAATTAAAAAGATTCATTCAAGTATCCTAATTATCAAGCACATAATTTATTATATCTCAAAAAAAGTAGATAATTTATTAAACTACAAAAAAAATTTCATAGAAAGTCGCATAAAGTTTTTTTTTTTTTGGAAGTGTGATAGCTGGCCTACCATCAATTGATTACCACCCATTTTCTTACAAGTGAGTTGTCAGTCAACTAAAATAATTGTAGTTTTTGACATGCAATAAAATTATGAAGACAAATCGACAACCAAAAAAGTTACTGTTGTAAAATTAATAATGGGCAGGGAGAGAGCCTGACGAGGGAACAGAACAGAGCAACAAACAGACAAATGAAATGCTTGCATATGAAATTAGCTCCATACAGACAAACAGTCTATCGGCAAGTAACACTACATTCATCAATAACTTTTTTAAATTTATTATATAAATTCATCAATAACTTTTTTAAATTTATTATATAAATAATATGATAAGTTGATTTATAATTATTATAATATTAATATAATATTTCATCATTGTTACAGTAATTGAATAAATTTTTTGCTTATACAATATTATTCTTTCAAAAAAAATTAGGAAAGTTTTAAAAAGATTGTGCATTGGATTCAGAGCATCTGCTTCCATGCAAAGAGGGAAGAAACAATAATGAAGACAAGAACCTGCTATGAGTCTCACCCTTCCTTTATGATCTCTTACCACCACAGGCACTCACCCCTATCTTTTTCTTGGCTTTGTCAATAGCTGCATCAGGATTCATCTTGAAAACGTCTCCTGGAGAAGGGGACCAAAACAAAGATATCTGATTGTAAATCGAGCTTGAATTACCTGAGGCACCTAAGATAGAAAAAAAAACATCAAAATATAGATTTAGAGCTTCTGATATCAAACAAAGAAAATAATAACTCACTTGTATATTTGATCCTCAAACAAGCTTGAAATTGAATTACTTAATACAAGTTGATCTTAAATTATCTTAAGCAATGGTATGAATTTCTTTGGTAAGTTTGTGGGATAACATTAAAAGATGTTTTCGAAAAAGTTTTCACATTTGTTTTGTTCTCCAATTTCAAAGGTTACCCATCACCACCGACACATTAAATATTTTTGAATTCCAATTTCAACATACAGTAAATATTTATGCAAAAATTTTCGTGTCCAAAAAATATTTTCTATTTAATTGGAAATCTCTTCTTCCAAAACTGATAGAAGTCCGAAATTACTCATTGATACACACTACAAAAAGAACCATGCTAATATGTTAAATCAAGCAAAAGATAATGAGTTTTTTTTTTCAAGTAACAAAAGATAATCAGTTATTTCTACAGTAAAGTGACAGTGGCTCCATATCAAATTGTCTTGATAAGGCAAAAGCATAATATTCCCTATCTAGTATTGATGAAAGATCAGCTATCAATCTAAATAATGATTCTTACCAAGACAGTCAGGACCCATATGACTTTTGATCTCATATGTGTATGACTTCACTCTCTATAGAAATTCTATATGTGATTCAAAATTCAAAAATAAGGAATCTTTAATGTTTGTAACTTTAATAATTTAACTACTTTAATAATTATATTTGTAAAATTCTTGTACCAAAGATTGAGCTATAAAGTAGATTGTATTCGTAAGATATGAGTTTTTAGTTTTTTTAAAAGACTTTTTTCTCTCGAGATAGAATAAGTCTTGAAAAATCTCAAACTTTTTTTATAAAATGCTTCAACCAATAAAATTACACAAAGTTTCAACCTTTTTTTAACAAATTTCCAAGTATTTTTTTCTCATTCATATAAGATATCTTTCATGTAATTTTATAAATTTGTATTATTTTATATACTGTTTTTAATAGTTTCCGTTGTGCAAATGTCTTAAAGTCGAAAACATGAATTCTTTCCCGACAAATGATTTTAATTTATGGGACCATTTGAAAAAGACCTGTACTTACTTTCAAAAAAAAAAAAAAAAAAAAAGGACCTGTACTGGATAGATGAGGAAAAATTGGCTCAATCCGTACTGTTTCCGTACTTGAAAGATGAGGAATGATTGGCTCAAATTTAATTTATGGGACCACGTAGAAAGGCTTGCACTTGACAGAAGGAGAGAAGTTGGCTCAGATTTTTTATTTATTTTTTTTTTTTTTGAACTAAACTACAATATTTAACAAACAGCCCCACGCAGCCCGGCAGTAAGCAGGGGAAAACTACAAGCCACATCCACATGATACCAAACGAAATCCTCCGACGAGGACAAGGTTAAAGAAGCTAAGTCATGAGCCAAGCGGTTCCCAGCTCTGGGAATGGCGTGACAAGCTACCTACCCTAACCTCTTTACATAACCCTTTAATATCATCAACCAGAATGTCGGAGTCCCCCCGAAAACAGTTTTTGGAGCAGACTTGGGACACCACATTCTCCGTGTCAACCTCCACTGCATCAATTCTGAGATG
Organism: Nephelium lappaceum; assembly: GCA_021234005.1. NCBI lineage: Eukaryota > Viridiplantae > Streptophyta > Magnoliopsida > Sapindales > Sapindaceae > Nephelium > Nephelium lappaceum. The sequence continues at coordinate 22,287,811 of CM037997.1, forward strand.
TCTGGTCTTGGCTAGCCACAGACCCTCCCGTAATGCCAGCAGCTCGCCAACAGCTAGGGAAAAGGACCCTCTCAACTGCTTTGCGATGGCAGCAACCACCAGACCCCTAGCATTTCTGATCGCCGCCCCCACCCCGACAGCTGAGCGACCAGGCCTAATTGCCGCATCCGTGTTCAGTTTCAGCTCTCCATCCTGTGGAGGAACCCAAGTTCCCAGTCGTACAGCTTTACCGACAGGGGACCTCCCACTGAAGACGTTCTAGCACTCTGAAACTCCTTCAACAGCACAACCGCTCGCTCAACCAAATCCTCAGGCGACTTGACCCCACCCCCCCCCCCCCCCCATTAACAAGTGCATTTCGATTATTCCAGATCAACCACATCACCAGCCCACATTTAGCAACCTTCTCATGCTCCTCCCACTCCATCCACCCACTTACAGACCTCCAACACAAAGCTACAAGTAAACCTATTAAGAAACGACTTACTGATCCCCAGAAATTGCCATGCACGCCATGCAAAAGGACACCTGAAGAGGATATGGTGCTCCGTCTCCGGGCCGTCATTACACACCGGGCACTTTGCCTCCGTCGTGACCTTTCTACAGGTCAAGTTCACCTTGACAGAGAGGATCCCCTGGCAGGCCCTCCAAAGAAAGTGTTTAACCTTGGGAGGGACCCCAATGTTCCACAAAAACGTCCACCAGCGGGATAAGGATGTAGAGGAGGCACAACCTTCTTCAGCCGCAAGACAAGCTACCCTATACCCGCTCCTGACAGAAAACATCCCTCTTTTATCGTACTGCCATCTCCATTGGTCCAAAATACTGCGGGAGCTAAGAGGAATTGAGAGTATCACTTCCTGATCCACCGGGAGGAAAACCTGACTGAGTTTGCTAATGTCCCAGCTGTGAGAGTCAGTTTTGATGAAATCCGCCACTTTATACTGAGCGGTTGAGGAAGGCGTAATCGGTTTAAAAGAGGTTGGTCTAGGAAGCCATGGATCCTTGAATGCATCAATCCCCTGGCCATCCCCCACCTGGAAACGAAGACCTTTACTCAACAAATCCCTGCCCCACATCATGCTACGCCATAAATAGGACGCCCCCACCTTGCATGAGGCCTGCAAAAAGTCCGAATTGGGATGGTACTTCGACTTGAACATTTTTGCCGCAAGAGAGTTCGGGTCCACAACCAACCGCCAGGCTTGTTTCGCCACGAGGGCTTGATTAAAAAGCCGCAGGTCCCTAAACCCCAGCTCGCCAACGGCTTTCGGCTTGCACATCTTCTCCCAACTCAGCCAGCTGATCTTCTTTTTCCTTCCTTCGAACCCCACCAAAATTTAGATGTTAGGGCCCCCTAGTTCCTGGCAAAGCCCACTAGGAATTTGGAATACACTCATAACAAAGGTTGGAATTACTGCATGACAGCTTTTATCAGGATTTCCCTTGCCACCCTAGGAGAACATCGTGTGCTTCCAGCTTCTGAGCTTGTTCCAAACGCGGTCTCGGATCATGGCGAATGTCTGTACCTTACGCCTGCTACCAATGAAGGTAATCTCAGGTACTTGTCATGTGTTTGGCTATCCTTAACCCCCCAGGCTGATCTGTAAGCTTCGGCGGGTGTTCACATCCAGGTTGGGGCTGAAAGTGACTGATGATTTGTCAAAGTTCACCTGTTGACCTGACCCCTTTGCCATACACTCGCAGTAACCTCTTAATCTACTCACAGTGTTGGATATTAGCTTTGCAAAATAGTATACTATCATCGGCAAAAAGAAGGTGGCTAACCAGAGGGCTACGCTTGCAGCACCTGACCCCTAATCCCCTGCCGTCTAGCTCCGCTTTCCTTAGGCTACTCGAGAGGGCTTCTACGCATAGCAAGAATAGATATGGAGACAATGGGCAACCTTGCCTAACTCCCCTGGACGGAACCAGACTGCCCACCTTACTCCCATTGATCAGAAACGAGAGTTTGGACGTGGAGAGGCAGTCCATTACCAGTGCAATCCATCTAGCTGGGAACTGCATCTTCACCAGAATAGCTTCGATAAAAGGCCACTCCACCCTAGTCGTAAGCCTTACTGAGATCCAACTTTATCGCCATAGTGGCCTTCCTACCCTTCCGTCTGGTATTGATCGAGTGAAGAAGCTCAAACGCAACCATGACGCTATCGAAAATCTGTCGCCCAGGCACAAAGGCCGATTGGTTCCAAGAAATCAGGCTAGGGAGGCACATCTTGAGTCTGTTTGCCACCACATTTGCGATAATTTTGTACATTACATTCATTAAACTAATGGGTCTAAAATCCTAAGTTTTTCAGGGTTCTTTACCTTTGGGACTGAGAACCACGTTGGTTTCATTGTACATTCCGATCGATGTATCGCCCTGCAGGATCTTAAGACACTTTCTGGTAATATCTTCCCCCACTGTGACCCACATTCTCTAATAAAAGATCGCGTGAAAGTCGTCCGGATCCGGGAGCCGTAGTCGCCCCCTAGCTCGAACACCACGCTCTCTGGATTTCCTCACCCCCATATGGCCTGCTGAGAATGTTCTGCATCCCTTCGCTTAACACAACGTCCACATCCGCACAGGTTGTCTGAACGTCCAAATCAGAAGGGTCTGAGGTGCCAAAGAGGATCCCCGAAATACTAGTTGAACCAACTGCGACTTATCCTCTGCAGTAACTGCTACTCTGCCATCCTTCCCCCACTAACCGATCTATCTCATTCCTTCGCTAGTCTAGTAGTGGCTCGTGCATGAAAATACCGAGTGTTCCTATCCCCTGCCAGCAGCCAATCGCTCATCGCCCTCTGTCGCCAATACGATTCCTCACGATACAGGAAGTTGTTCAATCTCCTCCTCCAACCCCCTTATAGCCTGCATATACCCCGGACGCACTGACTTTCTGTATAAACTCTCCAATCTGCGCTGCTTGGCTGCAATGTTCTTCCTGAGAGATCCGAACCGCTTTGCACTCTACGACGAAAGACCCTCCGCACAACCTTGGAGTTTCGACTTGACGTTGTTATGATCAAGGTGCCACACCCTCCTCTTCCATGCAGAATTGACCACCACAGCGCAATCCTCCTCTTACAGCCAGAAAGGTTCAAACCTGAACTTCTTATTTTTTGCGGAGTTCTGCAGACGCCCCCGCGACAACTTAAGAATAATAGGACGGTGATCCGAAGCACTGTAACCCAGATTTTCCACCACCGCCAACTGGAACCTATCCTTCCAATAGCTGTCAGCTACAAACCGATCGAGCCTCTCCTGAATATTCGCAACCCCATCCCTTTTATTATTCCATGTAAATACTGGACCAGCACTTCCCAAATCTGTCAATTCGCACTCCTCCAAAACTGTCCTAAAGTTGATTATCCTTCCCATCCCCTTGTCGGACCCTCCTACTTTCTCACGTAAACTTAAAACCTCGTTGAAATCCCCACCAACCACCCAAGGCAGGTCGTTAACCTTCCTTAATCTTTTGAGCAACTCCCAAGAGTCTGCTCGTTGTGACTGATTCGGGTGGCCATAAAACCCAGTGAAGCGCCATGTCGACCCATTGTTCTCTGTCACCTTAACATCAATATGGCCAACCGAAAAAGACTGCACGGTTACCTCCATACTGTCCGACCAAAACAAACCTAAACCCCCGCTCTTACCCTCACAATCCACAAAAAACGCGTTTCCAAAACCCAACTTCCACTTCATATTAGGACCCGCATTGCCCTTTAATTTGGTCTCACAAAGGAAAACCATACTTGGGGAGTGTTTTTTGATCACCCTCTGCAGGGCAGCGAACGTACGGGTATTCCCCAGACCCCGCACGTTCTAGCATAGACAACTTATGGCTCTCGACGGGCCTGGGTTACAGGCTCCGCCGTTGAACTGACCACCTCCATCTCAGAAGCCATATCGGTCCTCGGCTTCTTATTGCAAGGTAAGTCTACCCCCTTGAACTCAAGTTTCTTTCTCTTCGAGCCCCCCTCTGGAGATCTAACCTTGTACCCTCTCCCTTGTTCCTTTGAGTTGGGTGGGGTCTGATTTTGGGAGTTCCCCTCTACTGGCCTGCTCGGCCCTGGTGACCCACTCAGAATCTTGATCCCCTTCGCCTTATAATTCTGATTCCGGAGCATCTTATTGATCGGGCTAGAGAGTTTCCCAGCTACCTTTAACGCTCGTGCCGCACGTTTCCATCCTCGTATCGCCTTCTTACTTAGACTCACTGACATCATCACTGCCTCTAAGACTATTGGCTCCCCTCATTTTTCACTTGCCGCCACCCCCTCGGGAAGTTCCCTTAACTGAGTTTTACCGCCCACCTCCTTACTAGTTACTATACTACTATTATGAGCCTCTTTTAGCTCCTCGGCCACCTCAAAAGTTGACCCCATTAGATCCTTCCCCTGTCCCCTATTGGATCGCTCCTTTTATCGTCGTGGGGGGGACCACTGGGGGTTCACTTTCCCTTGCTTGCCCCTCCTCACTCGTTGGCAACATTACATTCGGTCCCTGGTTCGAGCACTGTTGGCCTTCCTTTTCCTTTGGTTGACCAGAATTCATATTACTTGCCCAAGTCCCTATGCGAGAAGCCTCTGGACGCAATATCGCCCCTTCTGTCCTTTGAGAGGGTCCCCCCCTACTTGAACTCTCCGCAGGTTGCTTGCCGCGTTTAGTAGGGCTGGCTCGTAAGGTAGAGCCATACTTAGCTTCTTTTCCAGCTTTAGCCTCCTCTCTGGCTTCTTCATCCCAGCAGTCTCGACCACCATGTCCTACCCTCCCACAATAGCCGCAAAACTCTGGTAGTTTTTCATATTGAAGAGTTACCCATACAACCTCCTTGGACCCCACCAAGTTTAGTAACAGTCCCCTTCGTAAAGGTATGCTTATGTCCAGCCTCACCTTCGCACGTAGGTAACGTCCTCTACAATCCTTTGCCTCCTCAGGCAGTTTCACTACCTCTCCTATTTCACTTGCCATCTTTTGGGCCACCCTCGTATTCATGCAGACTAGAGGCAGGCCGTGAAACTGAACCCAAATCTCATTTTATTGAACTCCAGTTTCAGTCACATCCCCTATTCCATGAGGAACTGCTAATGCTATTAAGTGTTTGTCGAAATGCCATGGACCTCTGTTCCATACCAGATTGCGATCTTCCTTTCTATCAAAGTAAAACATGAAGACATTGTGTCCCACTGTCTCCACTTCCACTTTCCCAAACATGCCCCACAATTTCTCCATAACCTCTATAAATGCCTCTCTATTTATTCGTTTGGGAGATAGAACTTTACCTACTAAACAATGACTAATATCCTCAAGTCCCTCCTCTTTGGCTTCACCTTCTACCTGACACACCCTTCCTTCCTGGTCCGACAAAGAGAGAGACTGACACAGCCTTGCTATCTCCTCCTGATTCATTCTTCCAATCGTTCAAAACGCTTAGCGTGAAACAGTAACGAAGAAGAAGAGAGTTGAAGAACCCTAAAATTTGAAATCCCGCACCTTCTCTCCTGCGAGACTCACTGCCCGAAGGACGTGACTACCCTGCACAGTCCTTTCTAAGATAAGAGGGACTGACTCATATTTTAATTCATGGGACCACTTGAAAACACATATTTGAATCGTGTTTTTCGTCTTCAAAAAAGTCGAGTGGTGATATTTTTACCCTTAAAAATTATATATACATCTCAAATTAATATTTTTTTAAATATAAAATATCATTCTTAAATAAAATTATTAAAAAATAAATATTTTATAAATACATGTGTCAATTATTAATTAAATTATTATTTATATTTTAAACAATTTTTATTATTTCAATATTTAATTTTTTGTTGTTATTAGTTTAAATCCTAATTTTTCTCCATAAAAAATTAAAAAACCTTCAACTATTTATATAATTCTAATTTAATTATAAAAAATATTATCAAATATTCAGTCATCACATCAATATTTTTCATTCTTTTATCAGATTTTCTCACAAATCAAATAAAAATATCATTCATTTCTTTTAAATTTTTCATCGTATTAGTAAATAAGTAAAAGAATATGTTTTAAATCATTCAAAAAATTATAGATCAAAATCGATATTCATAATTTATAAAAAAATAATAATAATAAGTGTTACTTAAGTTTCTATAAAATTAGTTGATAATCATTCATATAAATTTTATGATATAAATGAAAAATTAGGATTTAAGAGAGTAAAAAAGATTTATGATTTTAATCATAAAAAAATATATATGTATATAGTTCGTGACATGCAACAAAATTAAAGTATACAACGTTTGGACAGGCAAAATGACAAAATTGGAAGGATGATGTCGCTAGTGTTGATCAATCAAAACATCTTTTTCCTCATTTTTTTCACTTCTTTTCATTTAAGCATAACCACAATCAACTATCCACACATTCAACTATTCGTGTCACTAGCTCCCGTGTTAGGGACATGGTTAATAAAGACTGAGATATATGGACGTGTAAAGGAAATTTTTTTAAAAAATAGAGTCTTTTCATGAACTTAAGATGTAATATTTGTCTTTTTTTTTTCCCTTTTTTTACTGCACTTTTTTTTTTTTACTTTATTTTTTTTTTCTAATTGTGAAACACATGCAAATTTTTTCTTCTTTTTTTTTTCCTCGAAATATGCAACATCTTTTACTTTATAAATAACAACAATATTTCCTCAAACATTAATGACTATGGAAGACATGTAAAATTTTGAAATACTACTCCAAATTTGAAGTAAGGTTGATGTTCAAGCAGGTTAGAAAGGCTCAAACGATATAAATATAGACTAAATATCATATTCAAGAAATCAAAATAATCATCCTTATACACTAATTCATTGAATTTTCAAATGTAGTAACACTTTTTTTCTTGTTTTCTTTTCTTTTATTAAAGCGAAGGTTGACTATTAAAGTATAAACATCTTAAAAAGCACATACCAACAATGAAGCTGTACAAACAATAATAGGCACAATATGGGTTCTCTCTAAAAAAAAAGTATAAGCTTAAAAATTCACTTGGATAACAAAATTTTTTGACAACTCAACTTTCAATGATTCAATCTATGTCACCTATCAAACTTCTTCTTTCACACTTGTTAACAGTCAAAACATATATAAATATATAGCATGACATTTCTCCAAATCATGAATGATACATAATAACATAATTAAAAAAAAAAAAGAAAATCATCACTGCATTCAGCTTCTCAAAATTCATGGATAAAGCAATACAAAACAAATGTATAAATCTTCAAGTATAAATTATAAACTCAATTTTTTTTCAAAAATTTTAGCACTTTAATTCAAAATTTCAGCCCTTACCCCCCAACCAATTCTAGGCATTGCCCTCAATGTTTCCTCTTACTATTATCTACAACTGAAACAAGTATCCAAAGATATAAGGAAATAAAAAAAAAAAAAAAGACAATATAAAATAACAAGGGAGATATTACACCTTATTGGCTTTATCATATAAGCTAACAACAAGAATATAAATCAAGAATATATGTTAGAATACAATTAGTATTTGAAGAAGAAAAAAATAATAAATGAAGTCCTAAAAATATAGAGAAAAGAGAAATAATAATAATAATAAAAATAATGTAAGAAAAGAAAGAATTTTTTTTTTTTTTGAAAAAAAATCCTAACTATCCAAAAAAAAATGGCAACATAGTGGATCAATCATAATCATCCAAACGTCTTCTCTACTCTTAAGTCTAATTGTGAACATTTTTTAACATATATCAAAGGTGTAAACTCAAAAGATAAAAAAAGAATTATTCAGATTTTTACATTTAATACTCTCTACTAATTGAAAATAATAACATGTAGTTTGTGACCTGCAACAAAATTAAAGTTTGCATTGTTCGGATAGGCAAAAAGACAAAATTGACAGCGAAGGATGATCTCACAAGTGTCAATCAATCGAAACATCTTTTTCTTTTTTTCTTTTTTTTTTTTCACTTTTTTTCTTCTAAGTATTACCGCATTGAACCATCCACGTCACTAGCTTCAATTAGCACTTTCTTCAAGGATATGATATAGGTTGGGACATGATTAACAAAGAATGAGATAGACAGATATGCAAAGAAAATTTAAGATAAATAGAGTTTTTTCATGAACTTAAGATGTATTATATGTCTTTTTTTTTTTTCTTGCATTCCTTTTTTTTTTTTTTTTGATTGTGAGACACATGCAAATTTTTTCTTCATATATATATTTGGAAATATGCAACATCTTTTTCTTTAGAAAAAATTTCAATGTAATCCCTAATATTTGAAAAAATATTATTTTTTTATTCACTTATATATTTCGAATATCCGACATCCCTAACATTTGATAAATTGATTAATTTAGTCCTTTTGTTATTCAACTGTTAGTCAAACTTAACATATTTTAGTATTTTTACTCTATTAGCTATTTAAAATCAATAAAAATAAATCTTAAGATCTCTACCATTAATCAAAGTTGTAAGATCTCTACCATTCATCAAAATTGTAAAAGATGGTAGGGATTTAATATAAAATTAAAATCAAATTAAATTATATTAAAATTAAAATTAAAATAAATAAAAAATTAAAATCAATAAACCCAAAAGACCTCCATCTTTGCAAATCTTGTGGCAGAGATGGAGAGATTTTTATCTCCCCATCAAGTGGTGGTGGTTGGCGGCGGTGGCGGTGTCAAAAAGGATGAGAGAGTGGAGGGCTTGGCTTTAGTGCCGCAGGTATTGATCGGAGTCCGAGTAGGATGCCTCGGTGGGCTGCCGTCATGGAGGTTGCTGCTGCGGCTATTTGAAGTCACTTGCGATCTTGACTGGGCGAGAGAAGGAAGACTTGCTTGGGGATGGCGTTTTGGATGAGAGAACGTCAGAGGAGGAAGACCCATTTGAAATCGACGATGGTGATGATTTCTTGGGGATGGCGAGAGAAGGAAGAGTCGTTTTGATGCGAAACGGCTTTTTGGATGCTTAGGGACGGCGAGAGAAGGAAGATCCATTTGAAGCCGATGGTGGAGGAAAAGATGCGAGAACGGTAAGGGCAACTTCTCCACAAAGAAGATCTACTTAGGGTGGCTATAACGGGGACAATAGTTGTTATTGTCGGCTGTTTGTCGATCTGGTTCGTCGACAGTGGTTGTTATTAAGGAGCTTCTAGTTTGTCGATGATTTTGATAAACGGATGAGTTTGATTTCTGGGTGTGGTGGTGATGATTTCTAAGTTTGATTTTGTTCTTCTTCGATGTTTGATTTCTGGGTTCTGAGTTTGATTTCTTCATTGCGGTCTTCAATAACATTCATTTGTGCGTTGGTTTTTTCTTTTTTTTTTTTTAAATAATTATATAGTTTTTATTATTTGTTTGTTTTGATTAAAAATTTGTTTTTATTTTTTTTTCAATTTTTTAAATTTAATTAAAATAAAAATAAAATAATGAAGGGCATTTTAGTTTTTGTACATAATCTATGATGGTTGACAGGTTTTTTTTTTGTTAGAGTGACTAATTTAATGAATTTTTAAAATGTTAAAGATGATGGACAGTCAAAACACATAAATAAGTAAAAAAGTAATATTTTGTTAAATGTCAGGTATTAAATTAAAAATGTTTCTTTTTTTTTTTTTTTATAAATAACAACTCTATTTCCTCAATGTGGGTACGGATAACATGTAAATTTATAGAAAACTATTCCAAATTTGGAGTAAGGTGGATGTTCGGCTACCAAGAAAAAAGTCTCGCTAAAAGGCTCAACATAGCTAACAAGAGAGAATATATGATAGCGGGTAGCTGGAAAGGCTCAAACGATACAAACATAGCCCAATTATCATTTTCAAGAGATCAAAATAATCATTTATGTATATTATTCCAATGAATTTTCAAATGTAGTAACATTATTTTTTCTTTTTTTTAAGTAAATGTTGACTAAAGCAAAATTAAAGTATAGAGATCATAACAAACACATACCAACAATGAAGATGTATAAATAATAATTGGCACAATATGGGTTCTCTTTAAAAAAGATATAAGTTAAAAACTCGCTCGAATAAATAAAATTCTTTGACATGTCTGACTTCCAATGATTCAATCTATATCACCTATCAAACTTCTTCTTTCCCATTTGTCAACAATCTAAACATATATAAACACGTCGCATGATATTTATCCAAATCCCGAATAATACATAATAAAATAATTAAAAAATCACCATTTTATTCAACTTCTCAAAGTTCATGAATAATGCTCAAGAGAACAATACAAAAAGAGACAATATAAAAAAATAAGGGAGAGATTACATTTTGTTGATTTCATTATGTAATCTAACAATAAGAATATAAATCAAGAATACACATTAGAATATCATTAGTACTTGAAGAAGAAAGAAAGTAAATGGAGTACTAAAAACACGAAAAGAGAAATAATAATAATAATAATATAGGAAAAGAAAAATAAAAATAAAAAAATAAAAAATCCTAACAACTGAAAAAAAATGAAGATAACATAATGGATCAAGCATAATCATCCAAACGTATCCTTTTTATTCTGAAGTCTAATTGTGAAGATTTATCGAGGTGTAGACTAAAAAACAAATAATTTAGATTCTCACATTTAATATTGTTTACTAATTAAAAAGATTCATTTAGGTCTCCTAATTGTCAAGTACATAATTTATTAAATTACAAAATAATTTTCATAGAAGGTCGCAAAAAGTTGAGGGAGAGCCTGGTTGTTTCTTTTTTTTTTTGGAAACTGGAGAGCCTGATTGTGGCTTGGCTGGCCTACCATCAATTGATTGCCACCCATTTTCTGACATGTGAGTCATCAGTCAATTAAAATAATTGTAGTTCCTGACATGCAACAGAATTAAAGTATGCAGCTCTGGGAAAGGCAAAAGGCAAAAGACAAATTGACAACCAAAATGGTTGGTGTTGTAAAATTAATAATAGGCAGGAGAGAGAGAACTGATGAGGAAACAGAACAGGGCAACAAACAAAACAAATGAGATGCTTGCATATGAATTAGCTCCATACAGACATACAGTATTTGAATAAATTTTTAGCTTATATAATATTATTCTTTTAAAAAAGTTAGGAAAGTTTTACAAACATTGTGCATTGGTAATTATACTGTTTTCTTACATTCTGAGTGTCTGCTTCCATGCGAAGAGGGAAGAAACAATAATGAGGACAAAGACCTGCTGTGAGTCTCACCCTTCCTTTATGATCTCTTAGCACCAAACCCACCTATCTTTTTCTTGGCTTTGACAACAGCTGCATCGGAATTCATCTTGTAAACGTCTCCTGGAGGAGAGGGCCAAAACAAAGGTATTTAATTGTAAATCGAACTTGAATTACTTGAAGCACACCTAATATAGAAGAGAAACATCAAAATATAAATTTAGAGTTTATGATATCAAACAAATAAAATAACAACTCACTTGTATATTTGCTACTCAAGCAAGCTTGAAATAGAATTACTTAATACAAGCTTATCATAAATTATCTTAAAGCAATTATATGAATTTCTTTGATAATTAAGTTTGTGGGATAACGTTAAAAGGTGCTTTTGAAAAAGTTTTCACATTTGCTTTATCCTTCAATTTTAACAGTGACCTATCACCACTGACACATTAAATATTTATGAATTCTAATTTCAATATACGGTAAATATTTATGCAAAAGTTGTCGTGTTCAAAAAATATATTCTATTTAATTGAAAATCTCTTCTTTCAAAAATGAAGAAGTCCGAAATTACTAATCGATACACGCCAGAAAAGAGAGCCATGGTTTATTTTTTTTTTTAAAAAAAAGGAAAAAGAAAAAAGAACCGTGCTAATATGTTAAATTAAGCAAATGATAATGAGTTATTTTTACAGTAAAGTGACAGTGGCTCCACATCCAATTGTCTTAAAGTGGAAGACATGAACTCTTTCTGTTCATCTGGAAAAAATATAGAAAAAAAGTTTCTATCCCATTGCTCAATTCTAGAATTGCTCGACACCCCCTCGTACGTCTAAAAGACACGTGAACACATTCATATTTTTGAATAAATTATGATTTAGCTAAAGTGGAATAACTGTTTCAATTTTGTTGCAATTGAATCCACCGTTAGTGTATCTTTACTAAAGTTATCTGATTAAGTGATAAAATTATTTTTTAATATTTTTTTTATTTTTGTTTTAAAATATATTTAAAATTTTTTAAAATAAATTAAATAATTTTTATTTTAATTAGATCTTCATAGTTCATTTTAATATGGACGATGAAGAAAGATTGATCGTGAAGAATAATTTGAAAAAAATAAAAATAAAAAATAAAAAATTGAATAATTTTCTTTAATTGAAAAAATCTCTACAACCCAAAAAATATTTGACAAAATCATCTTCAATGAAGGAAAAAAAAAAAAACTATCAAACAACCATCTTCAACCTCAAGAAGAAGAGAGAAAGAATTACAGATCTGATGAAAATTTTTGTTTATATAATTTTTTTTTAATTTAATTTTTTTTCATGGCCTCACCCGTCCAACTATCACAATTCAATGCTACCTTGAGGTATTTGACCCATTTATGGTTTAACCATTAAAGCAATATGAGCTTTGCTTGGCTCTCCCGACTCTTTTGGATTTCCCGTTTGGAATTTTATTTTCTATCATAATATGCAGTCTGGTTTTTTAAGTGTGAAGTTGAATAATGCATACAAAGAATTTACTTTTCGGATGCCAAACGAGAACTAGTATGGTGAAGATCTTCATCTTCATCTGGTCTAATATCAACTAGATGAAATTTTGGTTTTTTTTTTTTTTAAAAATTTTTTAATTTAATTTATTTTCAAATTTCATTTTGAAAAATAATTTAAAGGTGAGGACATTTTGGTTTTTAGTCATATTTATACCGTTTACTGTTAAATTTAACAGAGTTGCACTAATGGTAAGGGAGTAACTTGCAATAAAATCGAAACAGTTGTTCTGCTTAAATAACAGTTTCAACTGAGTAGTTAAATTATAATTTGCTATATCTTTTTATTGCACCAAGCCCCCAACACCATTAATCCAATTTCATCAACTTTAAACACTGACCAAGATTTTGGTTAAATAACTAAAATATCCTCAACACTATAAACTGATCAATTTGCCCATAAATGAGACAAAAAAAATGAAATATAATTAATTAAAATTTTGTTAATGAAATAAAATTAAAAAGAAAAAAAGTAGAGATCCAATAATATACTACATGTTGTTCTTCTTCAAGGAAGAACATTGAAGTACATTTTTCTTCTTCTTCGTTCTTCCTTAACAAATATCAAATTAGCAACAATAACAACAAACAAGAAGATCTGGAGACCAGATTGAATTTGAAAAAAATTGAAAAAAATAATAAGGAACATTGTATTTCTTGTTCTTCATTCTTCATCAACAACACTAAGTTAGCAACAACAACAACAACAAACAAGAAAATCTAGAGACCTAATTGGATTTGAAAAAAATTGAGAAAAAGGAAGTTGAAGACTAGTGTTCTTTTTCATTATTCTTCTTCATTTTTCATCAACAAACATTAAATCAGCAATAACAACAACAAATAAGGGGATCTAGAGACCAGATTGGATCATCAATTGTTTGAAAAAAGTTGGGAAAGAAAATTGATAACAGGTCTCCTTCATTGAAGACTAGAGGTCTGAAGACTACAGGAAACTTGCACTTTGGCAATGTCATTTAGATGTCACCAAAGCTTAACTTCATGTTGCCAAATGATTTTAGTGACACCTAAGTAAGCATCTCCATTTCGTTGCCCTAGATTGGTCACTAAAAGGTACAAGTAACATTTTTGGATCTATGCCTTGGAAGGACTACTTTTTATTACACAAGTATAGTGTCACTATAATCTCAAAATAATGCAATTCATTACGCATCAAAACACTTTTAACATTACTTCATATATGTCATGAAAAGTAAAATTATTTTCTAAATATATATATATTTTTTATCTAAAAGTGAAATATATATTTAAATAAAATTTTTTTATCAAAATATAAAATATATATTTAAACAATTTTATTTTTTTTAATCAAAATTTAAAATTTATATTTAAATTAATCTTTAGTAACCAATGTAAAATATTACTAATTTGAATATAATTAGATAACAATAAATAAATTTGTATTTTAAAAGTATATATATATGGCAGCTGTCATGAAGAAAGGATCGAACATGCAGCACGCAGATCAGGCCTGTTGCAAACTGGAAGAGCGAAATAAGTCCAGCCTTGTCGCAAGTTTGAGTAGCAAGAGGAAGATACCAGCGACGCCTGCTTGCCACGCGCCAAATGACACTGTCGCGTGAAGGTGTGGCAAGTTGTAGCGCGCGAGGATGGCTTGCGACCGATGGCGGTGAAGTCTGGTTTGTGTTCGACATGGCAGATCACGTGGCTGAAAATTCATCCTTGTTTGCCGAGTAAATCTAATGGCATTAGAGAAAAAGTAGTGACCGACGCCTAATATGGAAATTCAAACTCGGAAATCTTCCAAGTTTGGTATTGGAAATCTACTTTTTGCCGACCCTTGATCAAAGGCCTATATAAACAGGGCTGTTCTACTTGATTCAAACACATCCAGTAGAAGACAACCAAGGAGAGGAGAAAGAGCTGCGTGCGAGAGACAGAGAGAGAGTGAGGTTAGGGGCTGGTATTTCGTGCAATATTCTCTATATTTTCAGCCCCTCACCCTTGCATTGTTGCAGCTATTGGAGAAGCTTTCGAGCAACTGCATGTTGGTTTGAAAAAACAAAATCAACAATTTATTTTTAATAAAATTAAAAATTTTGTGAAACATTGAGTTTCAAAACTTTTTAGAAAATTCAAGAATCCAGGGTTCATAAAACAATAAAATAAAATAATATAAAGAAATAAAAATCAACATCATCAACATCGATAAATAGCGGACCCAGAAAATTTGTTAAAGGGGCATATGAACAGAGTAATAAAAAACATAAAAAATATATTAATTTAGATAAGACACTAACCATATGTATTCATTAGAAAAACATAATTTCAGTCTAAGTTTACAAAAAAAAAAAAAGGTATATTCATATTAATAATGAACAACAATAAATTATACAATGAGAATTAATTGATATATATTATCAGTTATATTTTGAAGTTTTTCAGACTTTCAATTTTTATTGATTCTAAATAAAGTAAAACTATAAAGTAAGAACCAAATAAATATAAAAAAAAATTGAATTATGACAATATATGGACAATTTTAATGCAGTAACTTAAATGTTGAGATTTTATGATTTATTTATGGAAGTATAATAAATTTAAATGATTAAAAATAAATAAATTAAAAAGTAATAATTTTAGTATGTTAACCTAGTAAGTGATAAAATGCTAAGTGAAAATGAAGAGATGCCAAATTAAGATGAAAAAAAAAGTTATTCAGTAAAATTATAAATTGTGCATGAAGTTTGTGTAGCACACCAAAATGAAGTAAATAGTACTTTTTATATAGGAGAGAATGGAAAATGTATATTATTTTTTTTTCAAACTCAAAACTATATCTTAATTTAAATAATAATAATAATAATATTTTAGAGTCACAAAACCGATGCCTTTTGATTTTTTCTTTTTTACCATAAACATCCAAAATTTTGAAAAACAAAAGTAAAAGAATATCCGAAGGGGAAAAAACATAAATATCTAAAGACTTTTCAAGTCATGGACTCAAGAAGGGCCCAAATGCCATGTGGTGCACTTTTAACTTTTTTCTCTTCATTGTAAAGACACTTAAATTTCATGTGTGAGCATGGACCATTTTGGATAAGTTTTTAGACCAAAGAATGGAAATTCAAAGCCAATTTTTGAAAGACCCATCACCTATAATTTGGTTGCCACTTGTACAATATTTGAAATTGACTTCTATTTCAATTTCTATTTGAAATTGACTTCTATTTCAATTTCTATTTGAAATTGACTTCTATTTCAATTTCTATTTGAAATTGACTTCTATCGCTGAGAAGAAATCCCTTGAATACAAACAAATATTTCATTACACATGCTCATTTATTGATTTTTTTTTTTTTCTGTTTATTGTACATGTAAAGTAAAATATCACATTAAAAATGCGCTAGTAAATTTGTGGACTAAAATATATTTGAAATGTTTACATAAAGTGGAAATCACACCAAATTTGAGTAACTAATAAAATATCTTAGAACGTGTAAAATATAATGGGTCACTAAAAATTTGAAATTTTGTTAACTAAAAATTTGTGAAATGTATATTATGAATTTTGGGAGTATATATATATATATAAAATTCAAAATGTGTGGATCAATAATGAATTTCTTAAAAAAAGTCATCAAAGCCCCAATGTAGTTTCATATAATTTAATCAAGTACATTTATTAACTTTTTTGAAATTTAATGTAGACACTTGTGGTATTCACTTTATTTTTTTTTAAAATTAAGAGATTCTCAGTCTAGGTTTTACGTCAATTTCAAAAGTAAAATATTAAGTATATTTTTACATATTTAGAAGTACTTTTGATATGACTATAAAGAATCTAAATCTTCGTTTTTGGTTTGTAAAAAAGAAAAAAAGAGTGAGGATTCTCTCCTAACTTCTTGTTTTTCCTAGACTTTTTATAGAAGGAGTTAAGGGCATATCCAATCTAGAACTCATTGGAATTTAAAACATTTTAAAAGTTTAAATATATCCAATCTAAATTTGAATGGATTTCATTAAAATATAGGTGTATTTAATCAACTAAAATGAGTTAAAGATATATTCAATCTAGAATTTATTAAAATTTAAAATATTTTAAAAGTTTGGATGTATTCAATCTAAATTTGAATGGATTTCGTTAAAATATAGGTGTATTTAATCAAGATTTATATAGAATCTAATGATATTTAGATGCATTTAATTTATATTTATATGAAATTTAATGAAATTTGGGTGTATTGAAAAAAGTTATTGACTTTATAGATATTATTTAAATAATGGATTTGAGTGGATTTAGATGGATTTTATAGTGATTATTATGAAAAAAAAAAAGCCTATGATAAATTTTACCATTCTCCCAAAAATTTCTTTTGATTTCATAAAAAATTCTAACAAAATCGATATAAAATCTATAAAATCTGTGAATTCTATCAAAATCCATTATTAAAAGGAAAAAAAAAAAAAATCAAACTGCAATAAATTCTAAATTGAATACACTCCCTAAGTTTGAGTGATACATGAAAAAAAAAATGTAACATGATTAAAAAAAAAAAAAGTAGGAGAGAATCCTAATTCTTAAAACAAAACACCCTAGAAGATTATACTTCACAAGAAAAATGTTAAAAAATAATTAAAAAAAAAAATCATATGAAGTATTGTCTAAAGAAGCATTTTTAGTAAGTACTTTTCAAAATATTTGGAATGAAAACAATCCAAAATGCACTTTATAAACTTAGGATGGATTGGTTCATTTGGATCTATTGGGCCCTAACTTCATGAAAACTGAAAAACCCTTCGGGCCCATACTTGAACTACCCAAAGGCTAACCCAGTGGCTACCTCGTTTGGAGCACCATCAGATTGGATGTCCAATCTTCTGTTAGACACCATTTGGTTTATCCCAAAATTAAATTTCACCAATCCCTAACTAGAAGGCTTCAACTCCAATCGAATAGTAGATGTACATCACACTAAAGATGGTATCCCATCAAAAGAATGACTTTATACCCTAGATAAATAGGGATGATTTGGCATAAAAAGTGTCCCCCTCAAAAAATTTATATTAGAAGTGAGAACAACGGGTGTTCACAGGGAATAAGGGTTTTCTACTGATTTTTTGTTTTTACTAGACATTTTATAAGAAGAGTTGAAGTTTGAATAGAGAAAAATAAAATATAATAATCTTGATCATTCACTATTTTTCATACTGTATGTGTTCTTTGGTTATCACAAATCTAGCAAAAAAAAAAAAAAGTTAGCAAAAAATCCTACATCTTTTGTGAGATTTTTATAAATATAATGAAAAGTTAGACAACACTTATAAAATGAATTCGAAAAATGTTTTAAATTGATAACTTATCTTTTAGGATTTAAAAATGGAGAAAATATTTCATATAAATGTCTCAAATCTTGGACTATGGCCTTATTTGTTACCTAGGATGGGACTGGGTTTAGACTATTTTTTTGTCCAAATCCATGTTATTCAGTAAAATTATAAATTGTGCATGAAGTTTGTGTAGCACACCAAAATGAAGTAAATAGTACTTATTATATAGGAGAGAATGGAAAATGTATATTATTTTTTTTTCAAACTCAAAACTATATCTTAATTTAAATAATAATAATAATAATATTTTAGAGTCACAAAACCGATGCCTTTTGATTTTTTCTTTTTTACCATAAACATCCAAAATTTTGAAAAACAAAAGTAAAAGAATATCCGAAGGGGAAAAAACATAAATATCTAAAGACTTTTCAAGTCATGGACTCAAGAAGGGCCCAAATGCCATGTGGTGCACTTTTAACTTTTTTCTCTTCATTGTAAAGACACTTAAATTTCATGTGTGAGCATGGACCATTTTGGATAAGTTTTTAGACCAAAGAATGGAAATTCAAAGCCAATTTTTGAAAGACCCATCACCTATAAATTGGTTGCCACTTGTACAATATTTGAAATTGACTTCTATTTCAATTTCTATTTGAAATTGACTTCTATCGCTGAGAAGAAATCCCTTGAATACAAACAAATATTTCATTACACATGCTCATTTATTGATTTTTTTTTTTTGTTTATTGTACATGTAAAGTAAAATATCACATTAAAAATGCGCAACTAAATTTGTGGACTAAAATATATTTGAAATGCATACATAAAGTGGAAATCACACTAAATTTGAGTAACTAATAAAAGATCTCATATCGGGTAAAATATAACGGGTCACTGAAAATTTGAAATTTTGTTAACTAAAAATTTCTGAAATGTATATTATGAATTTTGGGAGTATATATATATATATAAAATTCAAAATGTGTGGATCAATAATAAGTTTCTTAAAAAAAGTCATCAAAGCTCCAATATAGTTTTGTATAATTTAATCAAGTACATTTATTAACTTTTTTGATAATTTAATGTAGACACTTGTGGTATTCACTTTTATTTTTTAAAAAATTAAGAGATTCTCAATCTAGGTTTTACGTCAATTTCAAAAGTAAAATATTAAGTATATTTTTACATATTTGGACGTACTTTTGATATGACTAAAAAGAATCAAAATCTTTGTTTTTAGTTTGAAAAAAGAGAAAAAAAAAAAGAGTGAGAGTGAAGATTCTCTCCTAACTTCTTGTTTTTCCTAAATATTTTATAAAAGGAATTAAGAGTATATTCGATCTAAAATTTATTAGAATATAAAACAGTTTAAAAGTTTGAGTGTATCTAATCTAAATTTAAATAAATTTCATTGAAATATAGATGTATTTAATCAAGTAAAAATAGTTAAGGATATATTCAATTTAGAATTTATTGGAATTTAAAACATTTTAAAAGTTTGGGTGTATTCAATCTAAATTTGAATGTATTTAATTGAAATATAAATATATTTAATCAAAATTTGTATGAAATCTAATGAAACCTAGGTGCATTTAATTCATGTTTGTATGAAAATTCAATAAAATCTGTGTATTAAAAAAGTTTTTGACTTTATAGATATGATTTAAATAATGGATTTGAGTGGATTTAGATGGATTTTATAATGATTATTATGAAAAAAAAAAAAAAAGTTTATGATAAATCTTACCATTCTCCCAAAAATTTCTTTGGATTTCACAAAGAATTCTAATAAAATCGATATAGAGCCTATGGAATCTGTAAAATCCATCAAAATCAATTATTAATAGCAAAAACAATCAAACTCTAATACATTCAAGATGGAATACACCCCCTAAATTTGAACGATGCAGAAGAGAGAAAAAATATAACATGATCTAAAAATAAAAAAAGAGAAAGGTAGGAGAGAATCCTAATTCTTAAAACAAAACACCCTGCAATGTTAAAAAATAATTTTAAAAAAATATCGTTTGAAGTATCGTGTAAAGGAGCATTTTTAGTAAGTACTTTTCAAAATATTTGGAATGATAACAATCCAAAATGTAGTTTATAAACTTGCTTAGGATGGATTGGCTCATTTGGATTTATTGGGGCCCAACTTCAAGATTTGAAAACGGAAAAACCCTTCGGGCCCATTACTTGAACTACACAAAGGCTAACCCAGTGGCCGCCTCGTTTGCAGTACCATCAGATTGGATGTCCAATCTTCCTGTTATACACCATTTGGTGCCTCCCAAAATTAAATTTCATCAATCCTTAACTAGAAGGAAGGCAGCAACTCCAATCCAATGGTCCATATACATCACACTTAAGATGGTATCCAATCAAAAGAATGTCTTTATACCCTAGATAAATAGGGATGATTTGGCATCAAAAGTGCCCCTTCAAAAAATTTATAATAGAAGTCAAAACAAGGGGTGTTCACCAGGAGCAAGGATTCTGTTTTTGCTAGACTTCTTATAAGAAGAGTTGAAATTTAAATGATGCAAGAGAGAGAAAAAATGTAATAATCTTGACTATTGTGTCATTAGATTACAAAAAATCTAACAAGAAAAAAAGTTAGCAAAGAATCCTGACCTTTTAGTGAGATTTTTACAACATAATAAAAAGTTAGATAACACTTTTAAAAAAGTTTTGAAAACTTTTTAAATTGATGACTTACTTTTTATGTTTTGAAAAATGGGGAAAATACTTCATCCATAATATCACAAATCTTGGACTAGAAGTCCATAGTGTAAAATAGTAGAATTAACACAAAGTATTCTAATTCAAAGCATTACAGGGTCTCTAAGCAAGGATGCAACATGGTCTTTCATGACATAAGCATTCGTGTAGCAATCATCTTCCTTGTATAGAAGATCCATTACCCTTGCAAGATTAAGAAGTCGTTCGAGCAAAAATGCCGGAAGAGCAATTGTTTTAGGAATTCCTTGTTCATAACTATCCATGCATTTTCAACTTGTTCGCTAAATAATTTAAGTCCCTCTTCCTTAGAAACACTTTGTTGTTTCATGTAGCACTCAATATCCGAGGCAACATGTCCTCTTTTCTGCTCAAACTATATGAAATTTAATATTTTTTAATTAATCACTTGAATTACATTGTTGCCAATGAAGAGTATTGATTAATAGGGAGAGTTCAAAAACCATTATTTGATTTTAAGCACAACTTATTCACTATGGACATATCACATTTTTAAGCATTGTCAAATAAATATATCCTACCGGATCTTGTCCGACTACTAGCCAATAAAGACGTTACCAAAAATAAAAAAAAAAAAGGAAAAACTAATATGTTTAATAACATGGACATTTTTTTTATATATGTCTTCTTTAGCATAATTTAAATGATAAATCATAAAGTTAACAAGTCATAACTCAAATATGTGTTTCCTACAACCACCGGCCATCTTGTTTCTATGAAGAGATCAAATTGAGGGAGTGTTGCATCATAAGGATTGTGACATCCCAACTAGGTTGGCACCCCACAAAATCTTAAATCATGTGCACATTACTCCATCAACTGACTAATTTATTAAAAACAAGAAAAGAAACATACATGGAGTTATGGGGGATAAACAACCCCTACAAGTCATGAAAAATGTTAAAAGTCATGAAAAATGTTAAAAAGTATGTAAAGATCAATTTTAGCAAGATAACAAAAATCTAGACAAGAAGAGCACTAATGTCAACATTTGAGGAAAGACCATGACAATGTGAATGAGGCCCAACTCGATTGCCTTCATGATAAATATGGGACACAAAAATCTGCATGGAAGAAAGAAAAGAGACAACCTTTATAGAAAGCCAAAGAATGCCAAGGAACCAAGATAAGAGTCCCAGTAAATCCAAAACTTTCTCTGACTTTCACCCCCTTATTACATCATATAATTCTGCTTCAAATGCTAACATAGTCCCTGAAGGAGTTTCAAAGCAACCTGTGACAAAGTCACAAAACCATGACATGCCTGAAAATACCACCGCAAGTAGAACGACTTGGAGTGCCATAAGAATAATCTCATTTCTAGCATACCACAAAGACCAATGAATTGAAGCTATTGCTGCCATCCAAAGGGAAGAGAATTAGGGACTCAAAGTAAATGTCACAGCCTGATAAAGAATCTAGTAACATCCAAAGAGAAATCTAAAGGTACCTATGGCAAAAGTACTAGCAAAAGAACATAAGAACAAGACCAACACAATTTGTTCGACAATGCCTAACTAGCAAAGCAAAACCTGCATGAAGGAAAATAGGAACCCGAGTTTGTGTTAATTATTCTATGAAGGTAAGCTGTTGTGAAAAATGGTGTCGTAATAGAGTATACTGTGAAAGAGGGACTAAACTTTCCAAATTTGCTTACCCCAAGAAACCAAAGTAGAAGCTAGTTAAAAAAAAATGAATAGCTCTTTAGAAGAAACTATACCATAGGAACCTATTTAAATAAAAGTATCCATAGAGTTTGTAATTACAATAATTATATTTTCAATTAGAATACAAATCTATGGATGACAATTCCGAAAAAGAGATGGTAGATGCCAAGAAGTGTCAAAATAATATCAAACATTATTGCATCAAGAAAACTATGGCCCTGAACAAGTATAATCATTAATTTAGCTAGGAGTTCACCCAACCAATTATCCAACAAATAGTGAAGCTTATGTAGAAGTTTGACATTTAGGTTGTGTATGTTGTCTACTTGTCTTAAAAGATTTACAAGTTGGTGTTACATGTTATAACCAATACCACCATTTTCATCTTTCTCTAAAGAGCTTTCTAGCCAAAGAATTTCCATTCTATTTGTATTTCTCCTAGGGTAGAACAGTCTTTTTAATTTCCATATGTATGTTATTTAACCTTCTTTGGTGAACTACAGCTTTTCGTTTAAAACCAATGCAGAGAAAACAAAGATCTCTGCTTTGGTTTAGAAATCCATCTTTGTTTTAAAGAGTTTAAATTCACCGTCTTGAGTCCCAATGACTCAAAACTTACTTCTGCGTTCTACTTCTTTCTCTTTAATAGTTTTGTTTTCTGTCTTAAATTCAATGTTCAGATTCAACTCTATTGAAGTTAAACACCTACCCCATAAAGTTCCAAAAACTTCAAGAAAACAATAAAATCTACTAGAGCAATGAACATTTAAGGGCTCATATGCGAGAGAAGACATCAAATGATTGAAATCTCTAGACACATTAAATTGATTCAGCATTCGAGGATGAATGAAAATGAAAATTCTGGACACATAGAAATTTCACCAGCATTTGAGAAGATTCGAGACAAGGGAGACTTGTGGAAACATAGCTTGAGGTGCAGGATTTATGAAGAGTAGTCAGCGGAAGGGAGGCTTCAACACCTCCACCTGAAGAGTTAAAGAACTTGAAAAATGGAGGATCAAAGTTGGCAAAGCTATGTTAGTGCTAAGATTACCATTGACAGAGAGCTGCATGCTAAGGTGTATAAAAGATGCAGAAACACCCAAAGCTGCTTGGGATCCTTTTAAACATTATTTTCAAAGAATAGTGATACCCGGCTGCAGTTCTTAGAGAACAAGTTGATAGCCACCACCAAAGAAGGTATGTCAATTAGTGAACACTTTATGAAAATTATAAATTCATGCCGTGAAATATCTGAGTTAGATCGTAAAGTTGGAATTCATTAGGATCGTATGGGGTCCAAAACCTGAATATATGAATGGCCAGTACAACCAACTCTTTAGAGTTAGAAAATATATTAGTCAAACAGGAAACTCTAGCAAAACAAATGGCCGGAGTTTCATTAGAAAATGAAGAAAAAACATTATCTAGTAGTAAAACAAGAAGTCAGCCGAGGCAAAATGCTGCCACAAAGGAAGGGTGTAATCCTAGAAGACACTATGAGCTAGGCTCAGATGCAGGGGGAGCTTCACACACTCAAGACAGTGATACAAAAAATTTCAGAGCATCCAGGAGACGTAGAGTACGTTTAAGGCAATTTGATGACAGCTGCTAGATGCATAGAAAGCATTGAACAAGGGTGGGATTTTCAAATGTCATTTACAGTACTCAAGCCTGTCGGAAAACATACAAAAGCAAAGATCGCCTTCAAAAAGAAAGAAGAATCAAACCTAAAGGCAGTTAATTATGATAATGATTGAATTCAGGATACTTGAATCACATGACAGGAGATAAGGAGAAGTTGTCCGGTGTCTCAAATTATAAGGGGGATCGGATGGTAGTCACAGCTAATAATGTAAAGCTGTTAATCACTCACATCTGTAAGACAGTAATTGTTCCGCAATTCAACTCCCGTTGAGTTTAGTTACAAAATGTGTATTATGTGCCCGGAATGAAGAAGAATCTGCTGCCAATATCATAGTTGACATCCTCAGGAAATTATGTGGTGTTCGGTCTAAAAGATGTCAAAGTATATCGACATCTTAAGCCATCAAGGACACCAATCATGGAAGGGCGAAAGTTGGAGTCTATATTCGCAATGTCAGCAGAATCAGCTTATGTAGATATAACTCAAAAGAATGAGACTGCAGATCTTTGGCATGCATATTTGGGGCACATTACAATAAACTAAAGGTGATGATCAATAAGTCAATGCTCAAAGGGCTTCCTTATTTGGAGTTTCGAGGAGACACGATATGTGCTGGATGCCAGTTTGGGAAGACGTATCAGCTGCCAAATATAAAGGCAAGGTTCAGAGCAAAGGCACCCTTGGAGCTTGTTCATTAAGACGTGTTCGATCCGGTAAGGCAAGCATCAATTGGTGGACTGCAATATACGGTGACCTTTATTGATGACTTCTCAAGGTACGTGTGGGTATACTTTATAAAACAAAAATCAGAGGTGCTAGAAATGGTTAGAGAATTTCGTGAGAAGGTTGAAGGAGAAGTCAAGAAGAAGATAAGTCTGGAATTAGTCTATCCATTATTATTAGTTTTCTTTGCCATATACTCATCAATTCAACTTGTGAATGATGATCAATTTGAGCCTCATGAATAAGCAATAAAGCTGAAATTGCAAGCATTGAATAGGATCTAGGCACTAAAATTTTTGGAATGACAAATGAATCATACTCAAGGCCTAGTACTTAAGATTGAATTAATTTTGTCGTCTTCTGTCATCACATAACTTGTGAATGACGACATCTATGATGTTCTTTTCCTTCATGAGATATTCAACCATTAAAGAATCTGATTTCTTCCATGTTTGCAATCGTAACTTTAGTTGCATGATATTAGCTTTCGACTGGGAAGTAAAGAGACATTGAATAGTTATCAAAGCCTCAGATGCTGTAGAACAACCTACAAGCTCAGGAAGAATTTCCTAGCTAATTGAGGACAAAATCCAGCACAATAAGAACTGATCTTGTTGCTCCTAATCCAGATAAGTATCATGGCTAGGATCATCAAGATTTAAGTGTTTTGGTGATGAAAACAGAGGATCAACAAAGTTTGATAGGCAATTATAAGGGATTATACTAACTAGGAGTCCTATACATTTGATATGATAAACCTAACCGTCTCTAACTACTTGTCCACTCATCTTTTATCTAAGCGAATATCAACCATGATCGTCATCATTCTTGACGTCTGGCTCATGATTATGAAGCTGATCCTTATAACCATGATTATAAATAAGTGTTTTCTTCATGATGGTTCTGTTTTGGAGGGCTGCCCACATGTGACTAAAGCAAATGAGAAAGTTCCAAAAGCAGTATGAAGAAGGTGTGGTTTGGGATTCAAACAAGTTCGGAAGAAGAAGATGCAATGGACTGGCATTTTGGGGAAATATCATGGAATTCAATAAAGGCTGTGTTGTCCCTATAGAGCATGGAAAAACAAAACAGCTAGAATTTTCAATTTCCTTCTTCACTTATTCCAATTTCTCATCTTCCAGAAAGATTTCTCGAACAGTTCAGCATACAAACTAATGATAGCAAAAAGTGATAGCAATAATAAACAGCAAGAGAATATGAGCGTAGAATATTAAGCATATGCATTGCAACCAAAACAAAATAAAAAGAGCATGGAAAGTTAAAATCCAAATGCAACATCTAAATACCATCTGCATTCACCCACATTTTCTCATCAACCAAAGGAAGCCCTGAACTACAGCAATCACTGAAACTCAAAACGAATGAGCAATCCAAAAGAAAAAAACTTGTGGGAATTCATTTGCCAACAAAACATATAAGAAAGCAAGAATAGTGGAAGCTTACAAGAAGTTCAAATGGCGGATGAGGAGAGAGTAGAAGGACCAGCACAATCTTCTGGAGAATTCTTGGCAATCTATAATGGGCCACAACAAATTCAAAATGTAAGCATAATTTGTTCAAATTAATTTGTTGTTGAGAGACATGATTGCCACCGCAAGAGTTTTCTAGAGAAGCATATGAAAGCAAATCAACAAAAAGACATAAGGCTAACAGTTAGTACCAGTCTTTCATGAAACCCCTGTATGGTTGCATTAAGGTTATCATCACCATAATACTCTGTGTCATCTTGCCATATTCTTTTTAACTTTGGTGTGTTCAAGACTCCTGAAGAGAAAAACTTTATCTTGGGACATTTTTCCAGATAAACAGAACGTAAATCTGGGAAAGTGAAGGTGAAATTTCTAGGGCAAAAGCTTGTGAGACTTGACAGGTCAGTTAGTCCCAACGACCACAATTTGTTGAAAATAATTTCGTCGCCTATTACAGCTTCTTCATTTGATGATATTACCTCTGTCATCGTTTTGCATTTACTTATCCACATTTTGTGAAGTTGCAAAAGACTTTTTGCAGTTGCTGGTGCTAACAAATTCATCAATCGATCACAACCCTCTACATGCAGACTTGTTAGATTTCGGAAATATGATGAAGGTGGCATTAGAGTAACCAAACTACCACACCATTCGACTAGTAGATCTTCAATATTTGGAAGAATTAGATCCGAGCTAGAGTCTTGTTTCCACATTTGCTTCAAATTATCAAGTTGATAAAGTGTTAACCTTTTTATTTGTGCATAAGCCCCAGCATATTTCTCAAAATCTTCACATGAAAATATCTCTTCATATGAACTGCAATACAATCCAAGTTGCTCCACACTGTGAAATCTTTGAAGAATAGCAATTGGGAAAACTGTTGATTCATCCTCAAAGACCTTAAGAACTTCAAGTTTGGGGAAGAGTTGTTGTGGAAACTGGCTTTGCCAAAGCATAGCGATTTCGTCTCTCCTAAAACTTAGTTGCTTTAAGTTGGAGAAGATCTATCAAGCCATCAAATAAAACAAATTTTTATACAACTTTATATACTTTAAAATAGGAGAAGGTATTTGCAAAAACTAATCACGAACCTTTTGGTGACCTGGAATTTTTGGCAACATCATTATGATGGTCTTGAAACCTAGATTCTCCCTGGAGAAAACCTATCAGCCAATTAAATTGAAACAAATTGGGGTTATGATCCTCCCACAAACAATTTCAAAGTAAATGTTTTTTTTTTAAGCATTTTTTTAAAATAAGTAAATGTTATCTTATATTATACTTGTTAAATGGTACACAAAACCCAAAAGAAAAAAAAAAATTGGTACACAAAACCAACCAATGTGACAACGGCAAAAGGTTCTTAAGCCAGACATACTGCATCATGGTAATGAATTGGATTGATCTATTCCAAACCGAAAATCCATTTTAAGCAAAGTGTTCTATACTCAACCCATGATCCAAATGGGTTTTCAATTCTTGTCCCAAATCGGAATTTGCTTGAAGCACGATGCCCCATACTCATCCCAATTTAACCCTATATATATATATGTATATATAAATATATATATATACAAAAGTAAAATATTACAAAATTTTACATACAAACACTTAAAATTTATCGCACTTAGGATCCGTTTGACACACGAAATTAGATTTGATTATTTTGATAGGATTAGATTAGATTAGATTAGATAGGATTTGAATGGATTCTATAAATTAATAATATGATGTATTTGATGCAGTATGAAATTGGATAAAAAAAACGTTATCTTTTGTTTGGTCAAGATTGGAATTGGACTAAAAATTATGAATCAAATAAATATATTTTATATTTAAATTAATTAAATTAATTTTAAAATAACATAACATATTAAATTATTTTCTAAAAATAAATATAACTATATGTTAATAATTTTAAATAAAATAATAATTATATTATAATTAATATACACAATATTAGTTATCCTAAAAGAATAAAAAGAATTATCTAAATATTAAAAAAAAAAAGAATTATCTAAACAAATTAAGTAGATTATCCTAAAAATAAAATGAAGAGTTTTTTTTTTTTTTCCTAATTTGAAACAAAAATAAAAAGAAGAGTTATTTAAATAAATGAATAAAGAGCAAATTATAATTTAGCCACCCAGTTGAAACTTTAATTCAAATGGAGCAACCTTTTCATTGTTATTGCAATTTACCCTTCTGTTGTTAGTAAGATTCCGTTATATTCAACATTGAATAGTATCTAAACAACGAAAAGAGGAAAATATTTTTAATAACTGTGTTGACTCATTTGACCAAAAAAAAAAAAAAAAACAAAATAAAACATTTTTTTTTTTTATCTAAGAACAGTTAAAAAAAAAAAAAATAATAAGATCTCCATTGACCATCTTCAGATGGACGGTGAAGATTAATTTGAAAAAAAAAATAAAAATTAAATAAAAATCAAATATTTAAATAAAAAGAAAATTAAATAAAAAGAAAATTAAACCCCTTCATCGTCACAAACCCACCCCACTCCTCTACTCTGCTATTTATTATCGCCTCAGTCTCCTCTCTTCATCGATAAACTTCATCCCTCAGATCTCTCTTCGTTGTCGCTTTCTTCTCATTCATTCTCTATCTGCCACTTTCTTCTCTTTGCCGATAAACCTTCCTTTCTTTTCCTTCTCTCTCCTCTCATTTCTTCTCGCTGTCGGTTTCTTCTTTGTCATCATCTGGGTTCATCTGTCGAACCTAGATGAACCTTCATCTAGGTTCTCATCGACGAACCCAGATGAAGGTTCATTTGGGTCCGTCGATTCGAACCCAAATGAATCATCTGGGTTTGTAGATGATTTTTAGGTTGATTTATCTGGTTTTTTTTTTTTCTCTAGTTTGAGGTTGATTTATTTAGTTTTGTGGGAGATTGATTATGTTGGTTTTGATTGATGATGTTTGGTTTCGGATTCATGATGTTGAGAGGTTGACTGATGATGGTTAACGATGTTTGGTGCCATT
The DNA here is from genome assembly GCA_021234005.1 of Nephelium lappaceum. NCBI lineage: Eukaryota > Viridiplantae > Streptophyta > Magnoliopsida > Sapindales > Sapindaceae > Nephelium > Nephelium lappaceum. Next base: position 22,317,153 of record CM037997.1, read on the forward strand.
TTTAAGTTTCCAGGAGATGGATTGATGATGGTTGACGATGTTTGGGGCCGTTTTTTAAGTTTCCAGAAGGTTGATTGTTTTTTGGAATCTGGGTTTTCAGACCAATGGAAATCCAGTCTGGAAACCTAGAAATTCTAAGTTCCAGTGAGAATAATAAATTGGAAACTCAGAAAATTCTAGGTTTCGAATGAAAATAAAGAGGGGAGAGACAAAAAGGGGGAGAAAATGGAGAGAAGACAATTTATTTTAATAGAAAAATAAAAATAAGGTTAAAAAATAATTTTACCCTTAAATCAGTTAACTCTAACAGAGATTCACTAACTATAAGGGGGTAAATTGTAATAAAACTAAAAATATTGCTCCATTTGAATTAAGGTTTCATCTGGGTAACTAAATTGTAATTTACTCAATTAATAAATGAATAAATAAATAATGAAGAAGAACCCAGAAGAGTTGCAAATAACAAAAACATGATGAATGAAGAAAGAAAAAAGAAGAAATTGGAGGAAGAAAAAGACGAACTAAAGCCAAATTAAAGAAGAAAAAGATCTAAGAAGAAGAAAAGGGAGAACCAGTTAAAGAAGAGGAAGAAGATTGAAGAAGAAGAAAAAAGTGAACCAATTGAAGAAAAATATGAAGATCGAAGAAGAAGAAAAGGTAAACCGGTTGAAGAAGAAAAAGAAGAATGTGAACTGATCTAAGAAGAAAGAGAAGAAGCACATGAAGAAAGAAGAGTAGTCCCACTCCCTTGCTTAACCCATGTAATGTGGTGGTTTAAAATAAACCCACCAGAGCCACTTAAAAAAAGAGGCATGGGATTGGCTTTTTGATCCCATGTCTCAACCAAATATGGTATTGGACTGAGTTTTGTCCAAATCCAATCCAATTCATCCCAAACTCCAAACGTGACCTTAAATGTAAATACATATTTGAATTACTTTTTTCTCTAAATTTAAGATGATGTATTCAATCTAAATTTTTAATGACTTTTATAAAATTTAAAAGTTTGGATTTATTCAATATAAAATTTTAAAGACTCTATAAAAGACAGACTTTCTGATGTACTGGAATTTTTTGCAACATCATTTCGATGTTCTTGAAACCTAGTTTCTTCCTAGAGAAAATCTGTCAGCCAGTTTAATTGAAACAAATTGGGTTTAAAAGTTTGGATCTATTCAATATAAAATTTTAAAGACTATAAAAGACGGATCTTCTGATATACTAGAATTTTTTGCAACATCATTATGATGTTCTTGAAACCTAGTTTCTTCCTAGAGAAAATCTGTCAGCCAGTTTAATTGAAACAAATTGGGTTTATGATCCTCCCACAAATAACTACTAGGTAAATGTATCTTATTTTATACATTTTGAAGAAATCAAGAGTTCAAGTCTCACTCTTATCCTAAAACATAAGGTGTTGGTAGTTTTCTTTGAATTTAATTCCAGCATAAAAAAAAGAAAAAAAAAAAACTCTAATTTGGTAGTTGCAAAAGGTCATCAAGACAGACATATATATATATATATGTATATATATAGCACACTACAAATTGTTGTATACAATCATATTTAGAACTACACTAAAAATTTAACGCAATTAAATATAAATACATTCACAAATTAAAACAATTTTCCAAATTAATTTAGGACACATTGATTACTAATATTAGTCATTTATTGCATTTTCTCTCCTAAAAATATTTCTTTTTTATTTATTTCAAATACAATAAATGACAATATATATATGTATTGCAAATTTTTATATACAATTATATTTCAGAATTACATTAAAAATTTAACACACTTAAATATAAATACATATAAAAATTAAAACTCTTTTCCTAAATTTAAAATGTATTTAAGTTCAAATATACACTTAAGATACATTTGTCACAAGGGATTATATCGGGATTAAATAATTTCTATTCCAATCCCTTATTTAGCATATGGTTATATTTATTTTTATTAAATTTATTTTAAAATATTTATTTAATTTATTAAATTTAAAATGTATTTAAGGGATTATTTTTTTCTTCATTTACTTTTACATTTTATTAAATTTATTTAATCGTTTCAAAAATTAAGTTAATATATACATTAAATATTTTTAAAATGTAATATTCTTTTAAATTAATTATAAAAGTATCATTTTATTTAAATTTAATAGCATATGGTTATATTTATTTTTAGAAAATGAATTCCAAAATTAACTAAAAAACTTTAATATAAAAAATATATATTTAATTCATATTTTTTGTCCAATTCCAATCTATACCAAACAAGCTATAGTACTATTTTTATCTAATCTCACACCAAATATATCACAATATTAATTTATTCAATCCAATAGAATCCCATTAAAATAAAACAATCCAATCAATCTACTATGGATGCACTCTGTTTATTCTATTTCAATATAATATTATTCACTTTCTTGTTCGACTTAACTAACCTTATCCTTTTTATCTTTTATTGTATTTTAAAAGAAAAAAAAAAAATCTTTTATTGTATTTCAACAATTTCTCCAAGGAATAAAAAAGAAAACAAATAAATTTGTAATTTTAGATTAGCTTTTCTATATTGATACTATAACTGTTTTTTAGTTCATATATATGTCAATAAGTTTAATTGTTTATTAGTGATTAATTTCAAATAGTATATATGTATTACTAATAATGTAAATCTATATATGAATACTTCAAAATAGAGAGAGAGAGAGGTGGCTTTTGATAAAATTATTTGAAAGGAAAAGTTTGAGATCAATTGGTGTACTTGGTTAAACAACTTCACCCATGAGTAGTAGTAATCTACTTAGTTAACAACGGTTTTTTTTTTTTTTAATTTTTCGGTTAGTAGAAAAACTTGCATAGGATTTGACTTTTTTTAAAAAAAATAGAAAGAATAAAAAAGAAACTTCACTTGAAATACTTAAGGGAGTTACTCATCTCTATATGCATATCTTGCCTTGAGAATAATTGCAAAATGCCAATTATACCTTATAGAAAGGTTTCTTAAAATTAAAATTAGTAAAACATTCTGTACTAAAAACCAACAACGTTACAATAAAGATTAAAAGAACCAATTATAAAGTATTTTATATTGATAAGGTATCCAACCTAGACATTAAAAATTTAATTGATATTCTGACTCTCAAAGTTAAAAGAGTAAACTATAAATAATCTTTAATTATAAAGACTAATATTATTTATGTTAGATATAAGACAATATTATTAACTCACCATCGATAAAGCTAAATTTAAGAAGAAAGTAGATGAAAATTGTAAACGAATTGAAGAGGTAAGAGAAAGGCAAAAACATACATACCATTTCTTCATGATGTTGTCGTACAATTTCATTAAGGTCATCCTTGCAAGTAGACTTTCTCTGGTCTTGCCATACTTCTCGCAATATTGGTGTGCTCAAGTTTCCTAAAGCGAAAATCTCCATCTTGGGACATTCTATCACACTAAATTTTTCTAAAACTGGAATCTCAAAGGTGTAATTCCCAAAGCTAAAGCTTGTGAGACAAGACAAGCCATTCAATTCCAATTTCTTCAATTTGCGGAAAGTAATCTTATCTTCTACTATATCTCCCCCATTTGCTACTACTTGTGTTATCATTTCACACTGAGATATTTGCATTTCTTCTAGCTGCACCAAACTTTTGGCTGTTGAGGCTACCATTAAACTTATCAAATTTTTGCAGTTGTTTACTTTCATAATTTTTAGATTTTCAAAAGACGATGAAGGCAGCAGTATATTATTCAGACTCTTACACCACTCAACTTCCAATCTTTCAAGATTTTGAAGTAAGTTTAGTTTGGAATCCTTTTTCCACAATTGTTTTACATCATCAAGCCAAGAGAGACATAAACATTTTATTTGTGCAGGGACCCATGCATGTTTCTCTACCTCTTCATTTGAAAATATATCTTCGTATAAACAATGTCGCAATTCAAGTTTTTCTAGGACATGAAACCTCTGAAATATTCCAAATGGAAAAATTGTTGATTTATCACTAGAGACAACAAGATGCTTAAGTTTTGGAAATAGGCTTTGCCACATCATTCCGATGCCATTTCCACTTAAATGCAATTCCTTTGCATTGGAGAAAACCTGGCGACAAATTATATAAAACAAAATTCACATAGTTTTATATAATGGAAATATGAAAAACATTAAAAGCCAATTTGTAATAGTTAAGGACTAACTTTAGTGTTTTCTGGAAATGACTTCCAAACCAATATGAAGTCTTCCTCGCTTAAAATGGATTGCTTTGAGATGTCTGAGACCTAGCAACCAATTAAATGAAAAAAGGGTTAGGTTCATCCCAAAAAACAATTATACAAACTTAATTTAATATTTGCTAAGAGAGTAGACAAAGCAACTAATATAGCAAATAGTCTTTTGATATAAAAATATTTTTCCATAGATAGCTTTCTAAAATTTTACATATAAGGGTTTCAATTGATTTGTAATTATCGAACTGTTCATCACATCATCTATTATTTACAACATTAATATATTAAAAATACATTGTGATTTGATAGCACTCCACAATTATGATTCAAACATGGATGAAATTTGTTTCTAGTGATTATTAGAAAAAAAAAAAAAAGGAAAATTTAAAATTACTTTTGGAATTGCTTTGGGCATAAGAGCAGCTTGTTTTGATATTTTAAAGATAAGACAATAAAAAAGGAAAAATTAGAGAATTTTTTTTTCCTAAACACTTTCCTGACGTTTTTATCCAAATATATGCAGTTCTATTTAGTATTCATGTAAAATATCTCATCAAAATTCTTTTCAACAAAGTTTAGATGGACGTTTACTTATGTGGTTCTACTTGAGCACTTATTAATTGTATAGTAATCATCCTACGATATTGTTCCTAGATGCTAGTTTTTAACCTTTTAATGCTTTATAATCAAGTCTCTTTTCTCATGTTTGTTTCATTGTTTTATCATCAATGCAAAAGAAATCTCATTTTACTTGACTTAATTCCATATATAGACACTAATAGTTGATTTGTTTGCAGTAGCTGATTTGAAACATTTGAAATTCACCTCATCGTATCAAATCCCTAGAGAGAGAGAGAGTGATGATTAGGAATGGGATGTCGTTCGAACCAATTAGGATTGTCTTATGAAGAAAAACGAGTAAGATCTCATAAGTGTGGAATCCGAGTATCCTACTTGTTCTTTCATGCGAAAATCTTAATAGCACAGAGGCATGGTCCCACACTTGCTTTGCGTCATTTAGAATTAACTTAAGAAAAAACATGCAAGATCTCACAAGTTTAGGATCTTTTATGCTATACATTTTTTTTTTGGTGCAAAAATCCTAATGTGCACCCGTGTGCGTGTACACACACATACACAAATTTTGTCTAGTGAGGGATCCTTTACACTAAAGGGCTTTTTTTTTTTTTTTTTTTTTTTTTTCCATAAAACGTCTTATTTGCACTTAAATCTTAATTTAAATAATTTTTATTTTTTTCGCTTTTTCACTTATATCTTAATTTAAGTTGAAAAATATCTTTTTTAAAAAATCAAACTTTCTTACTTATATCTTAATGAAAAAGACTTTTATTAATAAATATGCATTAGTTTTCTAAATTAACCTCTAATTATTATATCATCACCAAAGTATCCTTAACAGAAAAATTTTCAATTCTTATCAAACCCTAACCAAGAAAAAAGAAAAAAAGCCCAATTCTTTTCTAACCTTAACTCTAATCCTAACCGTAACAAAAAAAAATTTACCAAGGACTGGCGACAACCCCTAGCCACCACTTATGACCAGAGGAGGCCGTGCGTTTGACGAAGGAGGAGGTGTGGCCTCCTCCCATTTGAATAGGTGAAGATCGACCTCCGCCATTTTTAGGGACAAAGGCCATCGGCCTCTGGCATGAAGGCCGCTGACCTCTATAGCCAATGTAAGAGGAGGCTAACAATCTCCTTTGTCCAATATTAGTGTTTTTATTTTTAAATTAAAATATTATTTTATTATAGAAATAAAATATTTAAAATATAAAATATTTAAATTAAAATATTATTTTATTTGTATAAAATAATATGATTAAAATATATAATATAAAAAATAAAAATCAACAAATCTTAAATTAATAATAATCTATTTTTAAAATAATATAAGTTAATATTTATAAGAAAAAGGTTATAATGGTAAAAGGCCAATCACTTAATAGTTAAGTTTAGGAATCCTAAATGAAAATAAATAAAAATCAATATCTTCTTATTAATTAATCACTTAAAATAAAGTCTTATAAGATTTAAGATAAAAAACAAATACCATGACCTTGATCGAATTTAAAATGAACATTAAAGTAAAAATTAGTAAGGGATCACAAGATCTTGATGAAATTTAATTAATTTCAACAGAATTTGATGTTATATTTTTTATGATGAAAACAACGAGAATTTATTTCCACAAAACTTAGAAAAATCAAAATTATATAATTTTATAGAGGTGCTTGAAGTATGCACTATAAAAGTCATCAATGAAGAAGGCCTAGTAACCAATCAAATAAGAACAAATTGACATTATTTACCTTCCACAAACAATGACACTAAACTTTATTTATTTATTTATTTAAGTTTGGCAAAACATATATAATACAAATAGTTTTTTCTAAAAAAGACCAAAATAATTATTTTATTATTTTATTTTTGCTACTGTTATTCATTTTTTTAATTTGAAAATCAGAAAGATAGTTTTCATCTCCAAAAGGTTTTTTATTTCTTTTTTCAAGTATATTTTATATTTCTTAAAAAATATTTATCAAAATTTATATTATCAAACACTTATTACAGTTGCATTATAGTGGTCTTCACTGGGTAATTGCCGAATATATGTGTTAGGAAACAATAAGACATAAGAATTTAATTAATTAACTTTTTTACATATAAAAGGTAAAATAAGTAAATTTTAGATCAAATACTTCTCTTAAAAAATTTAACATTTTCATATTAAATCTTAGAAGGCTTAATTTTAAAATTCAGATATTCTCAAGCATACTAAAGTTTATTGCAGAAGCATGAGAAGGAATAAAAGAGGCAAGAGAGTGAGACAAGAAATTCAACTTTTTTAATCAATACATACCTTTTCATCATGAATTTCTTTGAAAATTGCCTTAAGGTTGTGATGCTTGCACTTATAGTCTCTCCAGCCTTGCCTTACTTTTTGTAAATTTGGTGTGCTCAAGTCTCCTGAAGAGAAAAACTTCAGCTTGGGACAGTCGGATACTATGAGTTCTTTTAACAATGGGAAAATGAAGGTGTAATTCCCAGAGTAGAAGCTTGTGAGATTTGTTAAATTGTCGAGTATCAAACTCTTCAATCTGCTCAAAGTAATCTTGCCTTCCATTGCATCTCCTTCGTTTTTTATTATTTCTGTCATCCTTTTGCAGTATCTGATCCTCATTTCTTCAAGTACCATCAGACTATTAGCTGCTGAGGCTGGTACTAAGCTTGTCAATCTATCGCAATGATGTACTTCCAAAATCTTTAAATTTTTGAAAGGTGTTGATGGAGGCATCAGATTAATCAAATTGTGACACCGTGATACTTCAAGAAATTCAAGCTTTTGAATAATAAGATCCATTTTGAATTCTTGTTTCCATATTTGCTTCAGATTACTAAGCTCAGAGAGATGTAATTTCTTTAATTGTGCAAACATCCCAACATATTTCTTGACCTCTTCACATGAAAATATCTCTTTATACGAACTATATTTTAGTTGAAGCTCTTCCAAATTGTGAAATTTCTCTAATATACTATGTGGAAGAATTGTTGATTCATCATTCACAACCTTAAGAGATTTAAGTTTGGGAAAGAGGTCTTTTGAAAATGAGCTTTGACAAATCATTCTTAAGTGGTTTATGCTTGCTGTCACTTTCTCTACACGGAGGAATGCCTAACAATGATCAACAAATAAAACAAATTAGTGTCAAATTTCCCACAATTACACATATAAAATTGGAGACTTTTTGGAAAAAAGTCTCAAGCAAAAAATACTAAAGTTGCTGATGTTCAAAAAGCATAGAGAGTTTCTTAACATCACATAAATTATTATAAATCATTAATACAATACATATAACAAAAGTTGCGATAAACAATAAATTATTTGATCATTAACACATTATCCATCAAAAAAAAAAAAAAAAAGACTTTAATAATTTAGTTTTGATTAACTAATTATGTTTAACAATGAAAAGAAAAATAAATTGGGGCAAAGAAATGTACTCACAATTGAAAGAGAAGAAATGAGTGTAATACCTGATCAACCGAGAACAGATGCTGTTGCACGGTATCGTCATCATCAAGTTGCCCCTCCACATCGTGTTTTTGGAAGATGAATAAATCTACTTTCTCACAAAACTCCACCTTTAACTTTTTCAACTTTGGCCATTCCGTAGTATGTTTACCAGGGTAAAAACAACTAAGTTCTTCTAAGTAACAGAGATCCAGAGATGTTAGCTGTGGAAAGGAAAATCTGGGAGCTGCTTCTTCTACTCCTCCTTCTTCGGCAACAATCTCCTTTATTCCACAAGAATGCACATCAAGCACTTCAAGCTGCCAAAGCCTCTTGGCAATGGAAGCTGGAAATATATTTTCCAGACTCTGACACTGACTTAATCTCACTTTGCATAATTTTGGACAGTACTGGACACTTTGAATGACTTGGCTTTGCCATATCCTCCTCAAGTTTGGCATGTTAGAAATTTCTATTTCTTGTAAGCTAGGATATGAAACCTATACAAAAGATTATAAAATACAAATGAGAAAACTAGGAAAAGTAGAAAGAGAGATAATAATAGTAATATTCATAGTAATCTACCTTATCACCGAGGATAAACGCTCTTAATTCAGGGCACTTGAATATCTTCAATGTCTCTAAAGATGGAAATTCAACATCATTACTGCATCTGTCATCAATTCTTATTAACTCTTCTAAATCCTTGCAATCTTCAATGTGAAGGTGTTGGAGATGATTAAAGCTTCCAAGAGTAGAAAGTGAAAACACATATTTCAAATTTCTGCACTTTCTGATGTCCATCCTTGTTAAATTTTGAACCCAACAAGACAATGATGGAAGTTGATTGGGCCATATCCTTTTTAAATTGATGTCCTGCAGTTTCAAGTGCTTCAAGTTGGGGAATACAACCTGCACAAACAGTTCTCTCATTCATCAAGTACATAAATAAATAAAGTAATAAGTTTTATTATCAAGTAATAATTTCTTAAACTCTTTTACATACTAAGTTTATCAAGTAATAATTAGCCAGTTTTATTGAAAAACAAAAGACTTATATAATTTAGTTTTGATGAACTAATTACGTTTAACAATGAAAAGATAAATAAGTTGGGTCAAAGGTCTGCACTCACAATTGAAATAGAAGAAATGAGTGTAATACCTGATCAACCGAGAACAGAGGTTGTTGCACTGTATGGTCATCATCAAGTTGCCCCTCCACATCGTGTTTTTGGAAGATGAATAAATCTATTCTCTCACAGAACTCCACCTTTAACTCTATCAACTTTGGCCATTCCGTAGTATGTTTACCAGGGTAGAAACAGCTAAGTTCTTCTAAGGAACAGAGATACAGAGAGGTTAGCTGTGGAAAGGAAAATTTGACAGCTGCTTCTTCTACTCCTTCCGCTACAATCTCCTTTATTCCACAATGGTCCACATTAAGCACTTCAAGCTGCGAAAGCCTCCTGGCAATGGAAGCTGGAAATATATTTTCCAGACTCCGACAACCAGTTAATTTCACTTTGCATAATTTTGGGCAATACTGAACACTTTGAATGACTTGGCTCTGCCATATCCTCCTCAAGTTTGCCATGTCAGAAATTTCTATTTCTTGTAAGCTAGGATATGAAACCTATACAAAAATTATAAAATGCAAATGAGAAAACTAGGAAAAGTATAAAGAGAGATAATAATAGTAATATTCATAGTAATCTACCTTATCACTGAGGATAAACACTCTTAATTCAGGGCACTTGAATATCTCCAATGTCTCTAAAGATGGAAATTCAACATCATTACTGCATCTATCATCAATTCTTATTAACTCTTCTAAATCCTTGCAATCTTCGATGCGAAGGTGTTGGAGATGATTAAAGCTTCCAAGAGTAGAAAGTGAAAACACATATTTCAAATTTTTGCACTGTCTCATGTCCATCCTTGTTAAATTTTGAACCCAACAAGACAATGATGGAAGTTGATAGGGCCATATCCTTTTTAAATTGATGTCCTGCAATTTCAAGTGCTTCAAGTTGGGGAATACAACCTGCACAAATAGTTCTCTCATTCATCAAGTACATAAATAAATAAAGTAATAAGTTTTATTATCAAGTAATAATTTCTTAAACTCGTCTACATACTAAGTTTATCAAGTAATAATTAGCCAGTTTTATTGAAAAACAAAAGACTTATATAATTTAGTTTTGATGAACTAATTACGTTTAACAATGAAAAGATAAATAAATTGGGTCAAAGGTCTGCACTCACAATTGAAACAGAAGAAATGAGTGTAATACCTGATCAACCGAGAACAGAGGTTGTTGCACTGTATGGTCATCATCAAGTTGCCCCTCCACATCGTGTTTTTGGAAGATGAATAAATCTATTTTCTCACATAACTCCACCTTTAACTCTATCAACTTTGGCCATTCCGTAGTATGTTTACCAGGGTAGAAACAGCTAAGTTCTTCTAAGGAATAGAGATACAAAGAGGTTAGCTGTGGAAAGGAAAATTTGACAGCTGCTTCTTCTACTCCTTCCGCTACAATCTCCTTTATTCCACAATGGTGCACATTAAGCACTTCAAGCTGCGAAAGCCTCCTGGCAATGGAAGCTGGAAATATATTTTCCAGACTCCGACAATCAAATACTATCACTTTGCATAATTTTGGGCAGTTCTGAACACTTTGAATGACTTGGCTCTGCCATATCCTCCTCAAGTTTGCCATGTCATAAATTACTATTTCTTGTAAGCTAGGATATGAAACCTATACAAAAATTATAAAATGCAAATGAGAAAACTAGGAAAAGTATAAAGAGAGATAATAATAGTAATATTCATAGTAATCTACCTTATCACTGAGGATAAACGCTCTTAATTCAGGGCACTGGAATATCTTCAATGTCTCTAAAGATAGAAATCCAACATCATTACCGCATTTGTCATCAATTCTTATTAACTCTTTTAAATCCTTGCAATCTCCGATGTGAAGGTGTTGGAGATGATTAAAGCTTCCAAGAGTAGAAGGTGAAAACACATATTTCAAATTTCTACATTTATAGATGAACATCCACGTTAAATTTTGAACCCAACAAGACAACAATGCAAGTTGATTGGGCCAAATCCTTTTTAAATTGATGTCCTGCAGTTCCAAGCGCTTCAAGTTGGGAAATACAACCTGCAGACAGAGTTCTCTCATTCATCAAATACATAATTACATAAAGTAATACTTTTATTATTCAGTAATAATTTCTTAAACTCTTCCACTTACTAAGTTTAGCAAGTTTTAATTGACATTTGAATAACTACAACAACAGGATTATAAAAATAAGTTTGTGTAGATGAATCTGTCATGTGATTTATTTAGCTAAGAGCAATGTGAGTGACTAAGTGTTTAAAATTCATTTCATTCAATATACAAGAAAGAGAGAGAACATACATATACATATGAGTTTATAATTCATTTGTACCTTTTCCCCTAAAAGTGACGAAGCATCAAGCTGGTCCTCTAAAACGATTTCACTCGGTGATGCATTTGTTGTCAATGGCTTCCATCTCTCTTGAGATGTTGATGCCACTTCCGTTTCAGAGCAAATCCTTCTTAATCTTGGTAGATATTCTAGAGTCAAGGAGTGTAACTGTTCGAAGAACACTGGATCAGTTACTCCAGTGTCTGCTCTATCAACAAATAAAATCTCTTCAATGTTCCCGCAGTCAACAACATTAATTTCTTGAAGTACAGAAAGGTGTTTGGCAATTGAGAACGAAAAAAGGTTCTTCAATTTGTGACATTCTCGTACTTTTATGGTTCTTAATTGGCAAAAAACACTTGGTCCTAAGTTGATCATGACATATCTTCTCTAGCATAACCAATTTCGAAAGAGACAATGTCTCTAAGAGGGGAAAAGCAACACAAGTCGCTGATAACATTGAGTCAACAATATACAAAATGAAGGGATTGTTTTCTATACGAAAATGCTTCAATTTTGGAAAACCCTCTCCATCTAATTCACAAAGGACATTGGTGATTCTCTGTTTTCCATGCAACAACAAGTCTTCAATTCCTTTCAACTGCTTAATTACTCCATCTTCCACACAAAGGTTGGTATCGGATGTGACCAGTAATGCTCTTGAAGTTTTGTTGATGTCCCACTTATATCTACCAATAACTATTTTGTACCTTCTGAGCTGTTGGAAGAAGACCAAGCCTTTTGGTAGAATTTCAGCTTCTTTAACACTTACATTTAAAGCAGTGAGGGGCAAATCCTTCAACTCTTCAAGGCTAGCAACACTTGTTTCAATGTCGAGTTCTTCCACCTGCTGCTGATCATACCAATTATCCATATACAATTCTTCCAGCTGAGTTAACCTTGATATGGTTTTTGGTGGAATAATGAATGAACTTCCCCTCAAATCCAACAACCTTAGCTGATTCAATTCACCTATTTCTTTAGACAATAGCTTCTTCGCAGATTGGGAGTTAAAGAGGACCAAAATTTCAAGATTCTTCATGTCTCCAATGATAGGTATGTCTCCTAGGTTGCAGCGATCCAAATACAATGTTCGAAGTTTTTTTAAGGAACGAAGTGATGCTGGTAACTTTGATAAGTCCATCTCTTTCAAATGTAGAACTTCAAGTCTTGGCATCCCATCGAAAAAGTTATCAGGGATAGAAAACTTAGTCTTGGTTTTCATATAGAAAAATGTTAGACGTGGACAAACCAACTCCTTAGAAAATTCAGCAATATCAAGTAAGGAAAGTGAAGTGCAATTTTCCAATACATGGGGTTCTAACAAATCCCGTATGTCATCCACGATAACATTGTTACGATTACTTGATGCAATTACTTTACCAACATCACGAACGACATCATGGATAGAGAAACATTCATTGTCAGGAGTTTCAAGCAACAAGGATGAGTCCTTGAGCTTTTGAATTAATGTATTTACTCTATGTCGTGCTTCTTCCATTGTCTTGATTCTTTTGAATAAATTCAAACCTAGGCCATATCTTAACAACTCTTCAAGAGAAGCATCAGAAATCAATACCATTGTACAACAAAGCAAAAATGTTGACTTAAGTTCATCGGATTCTAAGTGATTGTAACTCAGCAGTATACATGAATATGCCTCTTTCGTTACCGATGCATTCTGACCTTCTAAAGATGGGCGTTTAAGTTCTAGCAAGGCATTTTCCCATTCAAATACCCGTTTGTTTTTTAATGCCTTTGCAACTGTAACAATAGCAATAGGCAAACCTCCACATCTTTTAGCCACATCAGAGGCTAACGATTTTAAATCATGGAGCTGAACACAGGAACCTGCTGTTTTCTCGAACAAGTTCCAAGCTTCTTGTTCATTTAAAATGCCAATAGAGAAACTACTTTGACAATCCATCTGCGACAATACGTTTGTATCTCTTGCTGTCAACAATAACTTGCATCCTTTATGATCATCATTCAAAGGAATTCCTACTTTCTCCAAGTCGAGACTCTCCCAAATGTTATCTAAAATCAAAAGAACCTTTCTCCCCTGTTTCAGTCTCTCACATAGTTCGTTTGCCCTTCCAGGTTCAGTGTCCTTCTCAAATCTCAAACTCAACATACCTGCAATCGTTCCTTGAATCTTCATTACATCTGGTTGCTCGGATACTTCCACAAAAACTACAGAATCAAATAATTTGCTTTCCTCAGCCTTTCTACCAACTTCCCTTGCTAGCGTTGTCTTCCCGATACCGCCCATGCCATAGAACCCAACCACGTTAACATTAGGCCTACTCAACTCATTAATTACATCCGTCAAAGTAGACATCCGTGACTCAAAGTCCTCATAAAGTTTGCAAGCTGCATGCCACGTTTCCTTTGGAATGGGACGGTAGGAAATTCTACCGTGGAGCTCATAAAGTTCCCCTTCATCGTAGAGGTCAGTAACATCCTTCGCCTTGACCGCTGCATTCTTGCCATGTTGATGTCGCTTCTTCAAATTAGGACATAGACTCTTCAAACACTTCATCTCCGCTTTTTTATAATCATCAATAATCTGTGTCACCTCATCAATCTTCTTGTTCACACCATTCAGCCAATTCACAACTGGTTGTTCGATCTCTTCCCCATTTCTTTCAGCTGCGTCAACCAAATGTTGCACCATCTCTTTTCTGCCCTCGAGCTTCACAAGTTGTTTTTCCAGATTCTCAAAGTTGGTCTTGTAGTTCCGGACATAACCAAGTTGAGTTGTTATGGAATCAACCACGCATTTCACACCCACTTCAGTACAAGCCGAATAAACAGGTTCTACCATTTCTCTTTTTGCAGCTTGAGGAAAAATTAAAACAAGATTATGAAAATAAAACATCAGCAACAAGAGCAACTATAGCAGATCAAACTAACAATACAATAACCTAATAACATTAGCAAGAAGAGAAAACATAACAACTTTCTTGGATATTTAATGAAGCTGAAATTACTTAATGCACACTCGAGACGGAGCAAGATTTCTCTTCAAAGAATGTTCTTGTTTTCAATTCCATTATTAAATTACAAATTAATTTTTATAAAAATGAACAGAATGAATCCAAAATTCTAGAGACAATAAACTGAAAAGCCGACTCATTAAAATAGAAATTATCTTAAAGAAAAGAAAAGAATAGGATGACTAAAATGGAAATTATTTTAATCATCAGTCGACTAAAATGACATGCAACAAAATTAAAGAATGCAGCTTGTGGAAAAGCAAAAGGACAAAATTGAAAACAAATAAAATTAGGTTGTTATTTATTTTGACCTTCTCCAATTTTTTCTCTAATTTTTACTCACTTATGACAACAATAGTCTTTCACTAATACAAAATTACCACGATATAATTTTTTAAAAAAAAAAACTAAAAGCAAATTTTAAAAATGACTTGGAGATTTATTGGCCTCCATCTTTGGCCTCCTCCATCTTTTTTGACATGACTTTTCACTTTCAACAACTCTTCTTTTTCAAATGACTTTAGCAATCACACAACCGTCAAAAAGATGACTGGAGAAGTTATTTTGTTTTTTAGGAGGACGAAGCAGAGAAGAAGAAAAAAACTCGTCCAAGAAGATGACTAGAGAAGAGATTATTTAACTTTTTTAATTTTTAATTTTATCATTTAAATAAAATATACTAAAATAATATGTAGTATTTTGATTTTCACAGTGACATTTTTTAATAATATTATGAAATTATTAAAGATGGTGAAAAATAGTAACAATAATTTTTTTTTTTAAAAAAAATGAAGGGATAGCGTTCACGTGCAGACCCCTAGAGTATGATCAGGGGCACATGTGCCCCTCCTAGATTTTTAAAAATTTTCAATAAATTTGATTCATTTATTACTTTTTACAAAATTTGAATTAATTTTATTAATTTTAATTTTTCTATCCTTTTTGTAAATAATATTTAATATCTATCATTTTCTTTATTTTTATTCATACTTTTATCTACTACTTGTTATATCTCTATTATTATAATAATATATATCATGAAAAATAAAAATTTTTTTTTATGATTTTTATTGAAATATTAGTGTCTTTTTAGACATTTTAAAAATTTTAGTATCTCTAACTTCACTTGAAAATTAAATAAATGAGTCCTAAAATTTTAAATTTTTATTTGTTACATACAATTTCTTAACTTACAATGATATTTACTTGTTATACCTAAAATTTACATTTGTTTGTAATCAATAAAGTGATATAAGAAAATCTCTTGACTAAAGAGATATGTTATGTTATATCTATTTAAGTTTAATTTTGAGTAAAAACATAATTTCTAATTTGAATGTGAAATTTACATTGAATCGATAATGAAAGAGAATATAGTAGTAGAGTGAATCGATAATGAAAGAGAATATAGTAGCAGAGTGTTACTAAGGTCATACTCGGAGATATGCAAAAAGTTTTTGGATTAAAAGTAAATAAGACAAGATGACTACTTGGATATTTGATCATTGATAAGCCAAACTAGGAGTCTGGAGACAACAAAACAAACTTGTCTTAATATATATATATATATATATATATCAATCATAGCTGGGGCAATTATAAGTTGTAGATTAAACTAACAAAATAACAATAACAAGAATAAATAATAAAAAGAATATATAGCAAAGTGTTTCTAAGATCAAACCAAGAAAAGATGCAAAAGGTTTATAAGCCAAAATAACAACTTACTTGATATTTGTGTTAGGAAATTGGCAAAAATAAAAGTGGAGCTAATCCTACATCAGAAACAAAAGGTAAAAATAAAAATAGAGCCAACCCCACATCGGAAAAGAAGCAAGCTTGGATGGATTTTCTAGCCTATATAAGAAGTCCAAAGTTTTTGTTTCAAATCGCATCAATCAAAGACACTTTACGCACTGTTTTGGCTTCACTTAAATTCTTTTATTGTTCTTCTTATTTTAGTGTGTAGAAAGGTGTGGGTTGATGTATGTTTTGAAAAGTATGAGTGTATTGGTGTTGTGGGATGTGAGAGAATATTCTATGTGATTGTAATAATTTTCATGTAGTGAATTTCTTTCTGAGGGTCATGATTTTTTCTCCTATTTTAGGGTTTTTCACGTAAATTCTTGTGTTATAGTGATTGTTATTATTTTCTATTTTATTTCTCTATTATTTATAATACTCTTATAGGAGGTAGGATTTTAGAAAAGTTTTTGGGAGACGAATTTTTTCAACAAGTGGTATCAGAGTCTGGTTGTCTGGTTGGTAAGGTGTCAGATGTTTAGAAAATTCTTAGTATGCTCTGTGGTTGCAACATTGTTTGATCTTCCATATCAGAAAAGAATTATTCTTGGTTGTTGAAAATAAGTGTAGCGGTGTGAAAGTGTCTAAGAAAGGTTCTGACGAGGAAAGACTTGATATTTAACTATATCCATTATTACCAAGCTCACTTTCCTAGGAACTTACTTGGTATACTATTCATGGACTATGTGTCCACTATTTTAGTATACGGTTATGACGAGGTTTTCAAGCCCTGTAGGGTTTGATGTGGAGAAATTTGATGAAAATATCAATTTTGACTTGTGGCAAGTGCAAATCAAAGATACGCTGATACAATTCGGGTTACACAAGACGTTGGAAAAGAAACCAACCCTGTTCTTAACGAAAATTCCAATGAAAACAAAGATTCTGGTATGTTTAGTATGAGCGATGAAGATTAGGAAGATTCAGATTTGAGAGCTGCAAGTGTGATTCATCTGTGTTTGGCCAAGAATGTTCTTGCAAACATGCATGGAATACCAACAGCCAAGGAACTCTAAAAGAAACTTAAAGAGTTGTATCAAGCGAAGGGCATCTCAAATCGATTATACTTGAAGGAACAATTTCATACTATGTGTATGGATAAAGGTATGAAAATTTCAAATCACTTGAGTGTTCTCAATGGTATCGTTTCTGAACCAAAGGTTATTGGAGTTAAAATTGAAGATAAGGATAAAGCGTTAAGTCTCATCTTGTCTTTTCCACGTTCCTATGAAGACATGAAACCTATTTTGATGTATAGGAAAGAGACTTTAAAATTCACAAAAATTACCGGTAAACTCCTTTCTGAGGAAAGAAGGCTGAAGAGTGGAGATCGCACTTCATCAGCAGACACAATGTTGGTAACTAGAAATGGGAGCAACTGGAAGAAGAAGAACTCTGAGGAAAATATAATTTGCTGGGAGTGTGGACAATCTGGGCATATCAAAAAAAATTATCAAGGTAGAGCAGGATCCGAAAAAAGCTCCGAGGTAGAAGCTAGAAGTGTCTCCCTTATGAGAGAATGAGATTTCCTTTGAAATATGAGAAGTACATCCTCATAGTATATCTGCATTGCCATGAAAGAGGATGTTTATTAATGGATCCACAATTGCACATGGACATTAGTTTAGCATTGATGCAAGCTGTGTGATGGAATATATGTCGATGGCTGATGAATTTCTAGTAAAACCAAACGTGGAAGTTGCACCATAAATTTTTAGTAGGTTATTCGATATGTGCCGAAGTGAAATTCTTAAAATGTGGTAATTCTAAGTGAGCATACTTTTTTATGGTAGAGTATGATAATTCTCTAAGTTGAGAATTATAATTGTTGGTATAGATAATGATTGCACCGTAGCTGCAGCGAATGTTTTTTGTATTTTGTCAAGGTGGAGTTTGTTAGGAAATTGATAAAAATAAAAATAAATTCAATCTCACATCAAAAACAAAAGGCAAAAATAAAAGTAAAGTCAATCCCACATCAGAAAAGAAGCAAGATTGGAAGGATTTTCTAACCTATATAAAGAGTCCAAAGCTTTTGTTTTAAATCACCTCAATCAAAGACACTTTAAACATTACTTTTTACTTTATTTAAATTCCTTTCTTATTCTTCTTATTTTAGTATATAAGAATGTATGAGTTGATGTATGCTTTAAAGAGTGCGGATGTATTGTGGTTGTGGGATGTGAGAGAATAGTTTGTGTGATTGTAATAATTTTTCACATAGTGAATTTTTTTATGAAGACCGTGATTTTTTCTTCTGTTTTAGAGTTTTCTAGGTAAATTCTTATATTGTGGTGATTGTTGTTATTTTCTATTTTATTTCTTTATTATTTCTTATACTCTTACCGGAGGTAGGTTTTTAGAAGAGGTGTTGGAAGGCGAATTTTCCCAACAATTTAATCGTTTATAAAGCACGAAATTACTTAATACGCACTAGAAGTGAGAACAATGTTAAATTTTTAAACCAATCAAAAGATAATGAGTTATTTCTATATCATGGCTTGTGTCTTTCTTTGTCCCTTGCTTTGTTCTAGATCACTTATAATAGTTATAAATTACCAAGTCGCTAAAGTCGAAGGCATAATGTTCATTCTTTCTTTAATGAAAGAAATGTTATTAGGACAATTGCAATATGTGATTTACTGATTTTAAAAATGACCTTATTTCACCAAAGCTTTATAACTAGTCTTTCACTTTTGCTTCAACTTATAACTTGAAATTTTGTTAACTAAGAAAAGATTTTATTAAGGATAAATTCTATCATCATCCCTATATTTAGCAAAATATTTATATATTAAACGTGAATTCATTTTTAGCTCTAGTCATCCTTAAAATTTAAGAAACTCATCAATTTTAAAAACAACATTCTTTAGGTTTTTTAATTTTATTTTTTTAATAGGATTGACTGGCTCCCAAATCCTAACAACAAAAATGATCAAATCACCCCTCATAATATAAAATAAATTATAAAATAAAATAAAATAAAAAAGATTTTTTTTTCTCTCTACCATCCATTAACATTGATGGACATTGGAGTTTTTTTTTTTAAAAAAAAAATGGGAACAATTTTAAAAATTAAAAAATAATAATAATAATAATTAGAAATTAACACATCAATATAAAAATTAGTACAAATTATACAAACATGCTGATGTTTGCCAATATTACACAAATATAGCAATTTTCACCCTTTTTATACTAATATTACTTAAGGTTTCATAAATTCAACAAACACAGTACAATCATTAAAAATTTTAATAAATTAATTATTTAATAATTATTTTAACATTAATGTTGTAATGGTCAAAAAATGTTATTTGGTTCATTTATAAGCTCAGACCCAAACTTGAGTTTGAGAAGCCCATTTGCTAAAGACACCTATATCTATAGGCCTATCATTTGAAACTCACTTGATTTGATCAAGCGAGACCAAGTCAAGCAGATGCTAAAATCAAAGGATCAAATCCCGTGAAATCAAGGGCAACCTACCCACTAATGAGTAGGAGCTCCTAGCCTATAAAAGGCAAGCTACAACTCCATAGAGATGGATTGGAGGCTCCCAACTCATTGTCTCTAACTCCCTCTTTTATTTAGCTTCATTTTCAGGTCAAGGTTGTCAAACTTTTACGAGATAGTACCGCAATAGCAGTCTAACAACCTACTCCATTTATGTCAGCCCATGAATGGTTCACCAATATACCGGTCAATTGACTTACTCCATTTGTACCAGCCCATAAATGGTCTATTAACCTATTCTATTTGTGTTAGCCCAAAAGCGGTCTACCAATCTACTAGTCAATTGCCTTACTCCATTTGCGCTACCCCATGAGCGGTCTTCTAACCTACCAATCTACCAATTTATTCCACTTGTGTCAACCCATAAGCGGTCTGCCAGCCTACCAGTCAACCAAGCCACTCTATGAGTACCAACTCAAGAGTGATCTACCGACCCATCGGTCTACCGACCTACTCCATTTGTGCCAACCTATGAGCGGCCTACCGACTTGCCAATCTATTACTAATGATCAACCGACCCACTTTGCTAGTACCAGCTCAAGAGCAGTCTACTAACCCGCTCCATTTGTGCTAGCTTAAGTGTAATCTATCGAACAACTCATTCATTTCCGATAATCCTTACAGGAAGTATTTCATATCCTTTGTTTTCCAATCTATTGCTTATATAATTCAAACTGAATTAAGCATCGTCTTTAGCCAACACCACCCCGGTGTCCAAGCACCCCATCTTTATCTTGTGGCTTTTTTGCAGGTTGCTAGTAGCCTAGTAAGTTGACAGTAGAACAAAGGATCTACATCAACAACTGTAGAATTTTTTCCTATACAATTTAACGCTCATCGTAGGGCCTTAGCAATCATTTTCAACAAGCTCAAACATAGATCGGAATTAGATTCTATTTTACAATTGGAACTGGGGACAAGAGCATAAGAATCATCCTAAGCAATTGACTATAACAAATATAGAGCTCAACAAAGAAGTACTTTATAAGATAACAAAATTTTATGAGCGCTCTACATTATGCAAAAGCTTAACATAAACACTGTTCGCTTGACATGAGCACTCTACATTATGCAAATACTTGACATGAGCACTCTACGCTTAGCATGAGCGCTCTACATTGTACAAAATGTTTGACATGAACACTTTACGTTATGAAAATGCTCAACATTAGCATTGTACATTATTCAAATGCTCGACATGGGCACTCTAAGCTCAACATGAGCACTTTATTATATGTAAATACTCAACATGGGCATTCTATGTCATGAAAACAATCGACATGGGTGCTCTACCTTATGAAAATGCTTGACATAAGCACTATACATAAGCGCTCTACGTTATGAATATGCTCGACATGAGCACTATACATCATGAAAACACTTGACATAAGCGTTCTACTTCATGTATACACTCAACATGAATGCTCTACTTTATGTAAATGCTCGACATGAACGATCTGTTTTAAGTAAACATTCGACATGAATGCTCTACTCAACATGAGCATTATATGTCATGAAGATGCTCAACATGAACATTTTACATTACATAAACACTGGACATGAGGGTTCTACTTTATGGAAACGCTTGATAACAAACTCTATACCACATAATGTTAAAAAAACACTCTACATGAGTAAATTTATTATACTTGGTATCTATGCTTAACAAAAGCAAATTACTTAACCATTGCATGTTCTATATAATAGATCGCATGGTAGTTCTCATGATATATCTCATAGTAGTTGACATGGTAGATCTCACAATAATCGATATGGCAATCTATATAGCGGTTAATATGATAGTTCTCATAGCAGCCGACATGATAGATCTCATGGTAAATCTTGTAGCAGTCAACAAGGTAAACCACATAGCGGTCGACATGGTAGATCTTGTAACAATTGACATGGTAGTCCATATAGCAGTCGACATGGTAAATCTCCTAATAGTCGATATAGCAGTCTTTATAGCAATCGACATGATAGATCTCATGGTAAATCTCGTAGCAGCCAACGTGGTAGATCCCATAGCAATCGACATGGTAAATCTTATAGCAATCGACATGGTAGTCCTCATAGCAATCGACATGGTAAATCTTATAGCAATCGACATGGTAGTCCTCATAGCAATCGACATGGTAGACCTCAACAATTGAGATGGTAAATCTCGTAGTTGTTGACATGGTATATCTCATAGTAGTTGACACAGTAGTCCTTATAACTCCACAATAAATCTCATGGTAGATCTTTTAATAGTCGACATGGTAGATCTTATGGTAGAATTATAGCAGTCAACATAGTAGATCTTAAAAGCACAAGCAATCATTTGTAACAAGTCTTATGAGAGATCGACTTAGTAAGTTTCGTACCAGTCGACTTAATAAATGTTAACGGTCAAATTGGTTAATATTGGAATAGTCAATGACGATCTTCATTAAACACTTTTAACCAATTTAGCAATTTACTCAATGAATTTAGCAATCGACAAACACTCTTCGAATTGACTAGTCGATCCAAGAAGTGGGGGACAAACTGTAGTGGTAAAAAAATGTAATTGGGTTTAATTATAAGCTCATGCTCAAAGTTGAGTTTAGGAAGCCCATCTATTGAAGACACCCATATCTCTTGGCATATCATTTGAAACTCACTTGACTTGGTTCAAGTGAGACCAAGTCAAACCGGTGCTAAAATCAATGGATCAAATCCCTTAAATTAGGAGCAACCTGCCCACTAATGGGTAAAAGCTCCATGTTTATAAAAGGCAAGCTACAACTCCAAGAAGAGGAGGATGAAGACTCATAACTCATTATCTCTCTCTCTCTCTCTCTTGTTTAGCTTCATTTTCTGGTTAAGGTTGTCAAACTCCGACAAGATAATGCCCCAATAACGGTCTACCGACCTACTCCATTTATCCCAATCCATGAGCGGTCTACCGATCCATCGGTCAATCGACTTACTCTATTTGTATCAGTCCATGAGCGATATATTGACCTACTCCATTTATTCTAGTCCATAAGCGGTATACCAATCTACTAGTCAATTGACTTTACTTCATTTATGCCAGCTTATGAGCAGTCTACCAACCTACAAGTCTACCAACCCATTACACTTGTGCCAACCCATAAACGGTCTATCGAACATCAACTAACCCACTCTACTAGTACCAGCTCAAACACGATCTACCAACCTACTGGTCCACCGACCTACTCCAATTTGTGCCAGCCCGTGAGTGGTTTACTAACCTACCGATTGACTGACCTAACGATCAACCAATTCACTCTGCTAGTACCAGCTCAAGAGCGGTCTACTAACTCACTCCATTTAAGCCAGCTCAAGTGTGATCTATCGAACAACTCACTCGTTTCCCACAAGCCCTACAAAAAGTATTTCATATCCTTTGTTTTTCGATCTACCGTTTATATAATTCAAACTAACTTGAGGCATCAGAGTGCCTTTAACCGGCACCATTCCAGTGTCCAAGCACCCTACCTCTATCTTATGGCTTTTTTGCAAGTTGTCAGTAGTCTGCTAAGCTTACAGTGGAACGAAAGTTTACATCAGCAATGGTAGAATTTTTGCCTCTACAAATATATCATTATTTATCATTAATAGATATGTGAAAATCATTTTCATTCCAAAGTTTTGGGAAATTGTCAAATTTTTATCTATATTTTGAAAAAGCATCAAATCCTCTCTAAAGTTTTGAAAATGTGTCAAATTAGTCCATTTCGTTAGTTGATTGATAGTCAAACCTAACTGAAAATAAGAAAAGACTACTTTGCCCCTCACTTTATTTACAGCGCATACAATGGCCTTTTTGCCCTTAATAAAACTCAAAATTGCAATTAGTTAAAATTTAACAAAATAAAAATTAAAACTAAACCCTAAAATAAAATGAATTTCAAATATTCAAATAAACTGACCCTCACATCTTCATCTTTAATCCAATCACCACATCAATCTTCATCTTTAATCAAACAACACCAATAACATTTAATTTAATCTCTTATCTATCACCACTTCAATAAAAAGTCATCTGAAAATCAAGGTAATATCAAATATATATATATCAACAAAAAATAAAGAAAAAAAAATTCACAAACACACAAAAAAAAAAAAACAAAAATATTCAAAATATTTAAAAAACTAAAAATAAAATAATATTTTAAAACTAAAAAAATAGAAAATCTTCACTGTCTATCTCTAAGATGGATGATAAAGATTAAACATAAATAAACTTAAAAACATAAACACAAAAATTAAAAAAAAAAATAAAGAAAAAGTTTGTCTTCAACCTCACATCGGGTTCTTTTTCAACCCTTAACTAGATTGTCACCATCACCACGGCAAGAATCACCAGATCGTCACCATCTCTGAAGTCGTCTTCAACTAGATCGTCACTACCACCACAACCAAATTGGCAATTTTCGTTCGACGATGAACAAACCTAAACTACCTAGGTTCGTTCATAGAAAATGAATGAATAGAGGCAATTAGGTTCATCTTCTTCAAACGAACCCGGTTCTGGGTTTGTTTGAACTTTTCCTTTAACTTTCTTTTTTTCTTTTTGTTTTCTTTTTTTTTTGAAATTTGTCAATTTTTCTATACTTAACTTTTTGTTTATTTTATTTTTTTATTATTTCACCATTCATTGATTGACACCTGTATTCTTTTTATTTAAATTTTTTATCTATTAATCAAATTACATAATGTCCAAAATACCCCTAAAATCATGTTCAATGTTACTTTGACTGTCATTTCAGCGATGAGGAAAGAATATTTTGACACTTTTTCGAAACTTTAGAGAAGATTTGATGTTTTTTCAAAACACAGTTAAAAATTTGACTATTTTCCAAAACTTAGAGATGAAAATGATTTTAAACCTTAATAGATTACTATTTTATCTTAAAAATTAGTAAAAATTAATTAATATTTCATTATTTTATCATTAATATATCATTACTTTATTTTAAATATTAATAAAATTAATTAATTTATTATTGATAAACCGTTATTTTATTTTTAAAAATTAATTAAAATATAAAATATAATTTAATAAATTTAATAAAAAAATTCACCATTTTCTTTATCAAACATCATCTCCTTCATCCTTTTCATCTTCATCAACTTCACCATTCTTCATCATCTTCATCATCAATCAACATCCTCATCTCCATCTCTGTTTTTCATCATCATATCCATCTCCATCACAAAATTAATCCATCACAACATCGCAAAAAACTCCATCTCAAAGTTAAAAAAAAAAAAAAAAAAAAAATCAAATGAGAACAAAGGAAAAAAAAAAATAATAACAGTTAGTCAAACTTGTTCCCCCCAAGCCCACCACTATTGACCATTAAAGAAAGAGACCCAGACAACCCAGATCAACAAAAACCCCAAACCACAAAAAAAAAAAAAAAAAAAAAAAAAAAAAAAAAAGAAACTTCAAAGCTTGTTTGGGCTTCTAATCAGATGTGAATGTGACAACAGTTGAGAGAGAGAGAAATAGAGTTCATATTAGAGCTGTTTTTTTCTTTCTTTCTCTCTAATTAATACGTGTGCGAGAATGTGTTTTTGTGCGTGAATGTGTGTAAAGTGTTGCCCGAGAAAACTGTGGGTTCGCTCTCAAAAGCAACGGTGTTGCTTCCATATAATCGGTTTTTTTTTTCTCTTCACTTGCGCAATTACCAACTCACTGAGTTCTCGTTGAATCAAAAATCCAAGGGCCCACTCGTTTGCAAAATCCAAGGGCCCACGCGTTTGCAATCAGGCGGCTAGTATTGAGCCTTCATTGTTTCCAGTGGGGCCCAGTTTTGTGACGTGAGCGAGCAAGCCAACGGCTCAGTGAATGAGAAAGAGATTCTCAGGTTTTTCGCAGGACGAATGTAAATGGGTTCTTCTGCAAACCCTATAAAAATTTGCCAAGTACATCGAAGAAGGTGATGACGTGGTAAACTTTGATGGTTGATTTTTAAATTTATTTAATATATCATTAAAAGATTAAATTATCTCTTAATGATTATTGTAAAATTTGATTAACAATTAATGAGGTGCTTTTATTGAGTTCCGAAAAAAATAATAAAAGAAAAATTGAAAAAAAAAAAAAAAAAGGCTATCACCGTCTAGTAGAGATCTAGATCACCACCAAATGGAGATCCAAAGATCTCCAAAATCGAATATAGGACAAAAGTCAATTATTTTCACTTAACAACACAAAAGGGCAACTACAAAGAGCAAACTAATAAGCCAACAGTGAAAATAAAAAGTAAGAGCAAATTAAGTGAAAATAACGACTTACTTTGGTACTTGACTATAAATCGGGCTGGAATTACTTGACGCACACCTAAAACAGAAGAGGAAACAACGAAGTCAAAATATAAATTTAGAGCTTCTAAGATCAAACAAAGAAAATAACAACTCATTTGTATATTTGATCCTCAAATAAGCTTGAAATTAAATTACTTAATACAACCTTATCATAAATTATTTTAAAGCAAATATATGAATTTCTGGGATAACATTAAAAGGTGCTTTCTGAAAAGTTTTCACATTTGCTTTATCCTTTATCGTCCCATTACAAATTATTTTTCACAAAAAGTGCCAGAAAGTTGAGGGAGAGCCTAATTGGTGCTTGGCTGGCCTATCATCCATTTTCTTACGACTGAGACATCAGTCAACTTAAATAATATGTAGTTTGTGACATGCAACAAAATTGAACTATGCAGCTTTTGGACAGGCTAAAAGACAAAATTGACAACCAAAAAACTTAGTGTCGTAAACATTAATAATGGGCAGTGGAGAGAGAACTGATGCGGAAACAGAACAGCGCAACAAACAGACAAATGAAATGCTTGCATATGAAATTAGCTCCATGCAGACATCCAGTCTATTTACAAGTAGCACTATCTTCTTCAATAACTTTTTTAAATTTATTAAGTACATTATATAATAAGTTGATTTATAATTATTATAATATTAATATAATATTTCATAATTGTTATAGTATACGAATAAATTCTTAGCTTATATAATGTTGTTCTTTTGAAAAATAAGGAAAATTTTTCATACATGACATTGGGCAACAACAACTATTGAAGCTCAGTCATTAAGTTCCCCAATTTGAGATAAATTTAGCAAATTTCCTCTTGGTGGTCGTTTTGTGCCTCATCCATTTTAATGGTGGGAGTTTTAGTTTCAAATAAGGGAGTGGATATTTGAGCTTCACAAATAATAATTGATCTCGATAGATACCAACACTATAATTCATTCAATATCAGCTTCCAAAAAATAAGTTTGAGATGGATTAATAATCACAGACATTTTATTATATTATAATTGTTAACACGTTTATAATATAATATTGTATTTCTTGTTTGGTCTCAAAACCGCAAAGAGAAGAAATTTAGTGTGTAGAAAACAGAAAGGGTAATGATAAAGAGAGAGAGAGATAGAGAAGGGGGAAACTTTGCTATCATACTGCAATGATTTAATACAAAAAATTAATCTGTTTAATTAATAAGGACCCAATTATTTCAAGCAAGAGATGGTACAAATTAAAGTAAACATTTCCTAAAGGTTTAGGGTTTTGCACTAATGTATTACTTGTTTGATCTTCACACGTGTACACTCCACTCTAACACATATCTAGCTCATCTCTGTTGGATTTTCATGTAACAAGAAAAAAAAAAATAATTTTTTGTTTGCTAATTTAAACAGGTAGGCCGTCAAGACTATAAAGCGCTGCCCACTTC
Source organism: Nephelium lappaceum (assembly GCA_021234005.1). Classification (NCBI taxonomy): domain Eukaryota; kingdom Viridiplantae; phylum Streptophyta; class Magnoliopsida; order Sapindales; family Sapindaceae; genus Nephelium; species Nephelium lappaceum. Next base: position 22,344,958 of record CM037997.1, read on the forward strand.
ATGCAAAATGAGTCGTCGTTTTATGCAGATACTAAACTATATCACAAGCACGTCCATTACCTTCATACCCAAATAAAGTAATTTCAATATTAATTCTTGATTTTTTAAAGCTTTCTTGTCAGATTTAACTTAAATTTCCAATAAGTTCTGCTTTGGTTTCTTGACCACAAGATCTTGAGCCAAAACTAGTCTCTTGAGGCTCTTAGATGCCATACCACCATATTAAAATGAAATTATCCGGGTTAAAAAAGAGATTTCTGTTGTGATTCATTAGTCATGTGTAACACACATGTAGAGAAATTTCGAACTTCATTATTGTTTGTGGCTTTTGTTACCCTGGTTTTTCTGTATACTCAGCCGCTAAAAAAAAAAAAAAGAGGTTTACATTTTCTCTTCATATCAACATTGCTATCGAAACGTGATTTCTAGCAACATCGTAACATTTACGGTTGATTTGAGAGGCAATAAAAGTATGTAGGTTTTCTTTTTATTTTTTTCCTCTCACTCAAATTCATGATTTGCTTTTAGGAATATTAAGCCTTGATTTGGTTCCTAGGTTTATGCATAAGGGTGTGTTAGACTGGATTTATAGACTCTGACATAACAGCTAAAGTTAGAACTTTTTTATCGGGATATACTTAACAGCAAATTCTGAAAATTTGCATGTGATGAGATTAATATCCCTACTGCTTATATAATAAATTTCATAATTTTCTGTTAAATGTATTAAGAGATATAAATTCAAAATGGGCTGTGGTCGAAACCGAAATATGCAGAACAGATTTTTGGTCTTTGAGGTATTGACGCTTTTGAGCATGCTAGTGAGGTGAAATGATTTGAAAATTTTTCTATAGGTTAGTCTATATATTTTGTGTCTGCATGCAAAATTTCACAGTAACTAGATGCTTAGATAATTAAATAAAAATATAAGAGTAAGGATAGGTCTTATTTGAAATGTTAAACACTCAAGACAGGTTTTAGATTTAAAGTGAGGGACTATTTTGATCTTTATAAGTGCTCTTTTTTGGTGCTATATTTGTGACAATTTTCTAATTATGATTGCATAAGACTCAATTGATTTTTGGATATAGAAAGAAGTTAGACTTGGATTGTTCCAGGTAAGAAAATTGTTCATAGCACCTTTTGTTTTCTTGTAATAAATTTAACCTTTATAATTGAATGTTTTATATTTTATTCACTGCCATTTTATCTTAAGCAAAGTATATTTTATACTTTAGTTTATAATTGAATGTTTTATATTTTATTCACTGCCATTTTATCTTAAGCAAAGAATATTTTATACTTTAGTTATTGTTTTCTAAAAATGTTTTTGACAAATATAATTTGAACAGTCTTTTACAAAATGCACACAAAAGTTAAGCTTTTACTAAATACTAGGTTGTATGAAAATATATGCAACAGTTGGTTTAAGTTAATATGAAATTAATATTGCATATTTTCAATTCATTTTATTCTCAAGATTCATTAAACATAAAAATATATTATAATTGTGATTTAGGAAATTGTTTTTTTTTTTTATATGAAATATTATGAAATATTTTGACTCATTATTCATAGTTCCATTACCATTATTATTATTGTCCATTACCATTTTTATTATCCCAACTGGATTATTACGTGCATACCTACCAACACTGTTACCATTACTGTTATCGCTAAATCACATGAGTACATGTCGCATACCGTTACTGTCGTCCTAGGCACTACGTAATATATGAATAGCTTTTGTTTAATAAAGGTTAATGTTAAATGTTTACTGTTATAATATATATTTATCTTATATGGTTCATTTATTGAAAATGTTACGAGTGTTATATTGTTTTCTAATATCGTGTTAAATTTACTTATTGAGTTGTTGTCTCACCCCTCATCATAATGATTTTGTAGAGTAGCTACAATTATGTTAGGATGTTGATTTTCATATCACTTAAAGATTGGTTTCAGCAAGAAACTATCGACTAGAGCTTGTTTCCTGTTGTTTCAGTTAGGTTTTTTTTTTTTTTTTTTTTTTTTAAGTTTTATCTGTTTGCTAGGATTAATTTTGACTTGGTTTTTTGTTACTGCTAAAATATTTTATTAGTTGGAATTTGACTTTAAGCTTTTGTTTGAAAAAAATACATTATAGAATTTAAGTTTTACTAAGTTTCATTCTAGATTCCTTTTATCAGAATTTGGGATGTTACAAATAACTTTAAAAAAAAAAAAAATATGGTCACAATATCATTTTTCAAACCAAATTGGTTAAATGTTTAAAATAAGAAAAATCTTTTCTTAATTTTTCATTTCATGTAGAACCCATATTCTTCTTCAAAACTTAATCTTTTCTCTTAAATGGAACCCAGATCTACAACAATTCTCTTAAATCAAACTCACAGCATACTCTTTTTTTAAAATCAAACACTTTCTTTCCTATACAAATTTAAAAAAAAAAATGAAGCAAATCGATGTAGATCGACTCCAACAAAAATGGATTAGCATCCATCTCAAATGGGACCATCGCCATCAAACATAGAGAAGAGTCCATCTTTGATGGACCAATGATCTCTATCAAAGATGGACACCATCCATCTCTCATGAAGCCTAAGATCAAATTAACAATACAATAACCCAATTGGTACACACATAGCAAAGACAACACACAAGCGAAGGAAAACAAATGAGAGAACACAGATGGGCAACTACAAAGCAAACTAATATGACAAATGAAAATAAAAAATAATAGCAAATTAAGTGAAAATAGCGAGTTACTTTGCTATTTGACTGTAAATCGAGCTTGAATGACTTGAAGCACACCTAAGATAGGAGAGAAAACAACAGGGTCAAAATAAAATTTCAGAGCTTATGAGATCAAACAAAGAAAATAACAAAGTAAAGAGGCCAAAACAACAACTCACTTGTACATTTGATCCTCAAACAAGCTTAAATTGAATTACTTGATGCAAGCTAAAGGAGACAACGGTGAAATACTCAAATTATTTTAAGGCAAAGATATAAATTTATTTTAGAGAAGAATGAATTACACAAAACCCTCCTCTAAGTTCTGCCAAAACGAAAAAAAAAAAAAAAAAGTGAATGAATTGTACAAAACCCCATGAGTTTTTCAAAAAATAGATGAAAACATATTTACCATTTTATTGCACCAAACCCCCATGTAGTCAGTTGACTTCCGTCAACTTTAACGGTTTATGAAAATTTTTAATCAAATGACCATTTTGCCCATGAATAAGACAAAAAAATAATTAAAATATTAAATATAAAAAAAATTATTAATAAATATAATAAATTAAAATATGAAATAAAAATTCATGACCATCACCAAAGTCAATTTCATCTTCATCTTGAAAATAAAATATATATATATATATATATATGAAATAAAAATTCATCACCATCACCATCACCAAAATTGAGAATAAATAAAATAAATTAAAAATTAAAAACCTATAAATAATAAATCAAAGTCAGCTTCATCCTCTTCTTCTCCTACTCAGTCAACAAAACCCATAGTTCATAAGAAAAAACCCACCATTACCATCATTAGATTCATCACCATCATCAACAAAACCCACCATCATCATCATCACCATCGGCGATCTCCTCATCTTCCTTTTCCCTCTACGTTTTTTTTTTTTGAAATTTTTTTTCCTTCAATCCAGATCGATGTTTGTTGACCCAAATGAAGGCTTCATCTAGGTCAACCAACATCAAGCCAGATGAAGTCTTCATCTGAGTCAACAAACCCAGATGAATCCGTGGGTTCATTTGACCTAAATAAAAGCTTCATCTTCATCAATGAACCATATGCAAAACATGTACATAAGAAAAAAAAATAAACGAACCCAAGTGCGACCTAGGTTTGTTCAAAGCTGAAATTGGTTGTTTGTTGATGAAGAATGGAGAAAAACACTAGTTGTTTATGGATGTTTGTTAATGAAGAATTGAGGCGAACACTGATTGTTTGTTGAGGAAGCTGAAAAAAGTGTTTGCTGATGAAGAGTGGAGAAGAACAACTAACTGTTCGTTGATAAAATTGAAACTAGTGTTTGTTGTTATTTGTTGATAAAAAAAAAAAAAATGGTGTTTATTAATGCAGAATGGAAAAGAAGAACACTGGTTGCTCTTTGATCTGGTTTTTGAAGCTGATCTTCAAGATGAACTTCAACTTGAACCCAAATCATCAATCTCATTGTTTTTGTTTTTGTTTTTTTTTTTCCAAATTTCAATAATTTTTTAATTTTTATTTTTAAATTAATCCCTACAATCTAATTATGTCCCATCTGATTATGTGATGAACGATGAGGATCTCTTTAAAATATTATTATTATTATTTTTTTAAAATTCTTATTTATTTTTTATGATTTTAAAATTATATTTAATAATTTTCAATTTAAAATATATATGTAGGAAAAATCTCCATCGTCAATCTCGATAGAGATATATTTTCAATTTTTAATTTTTATTTTATACTTAATATTTTTATTAATTTTTTATTTTAATTATGGATAAAATGATCATTTAATCAAAAATTCTGATCAACCGATAAAATCGACGGAACTCAAATGACAGCGTGGGAGCTTAATGTAATAAAGAATAAATATATTTTCATTCGTTTTTTGGCAAACCTCAAGGGTTTTGTGTAATTTATTCTTTAGAAAATAGATAGGCTCACGGGACAATATTAAAAAGTGCTTTTAGAAAAGTTTTCACATTTGCTTTATCCTCCAATTTCAACAGTTATCCATCACCACTAATACTATTTTCCAAAAAATATCTTCTATCTAATCGGAGAATGGAAATCTCTTCTTGCAAAATGTTTTCTACCATAAACAAAAAAGCCATGTTGGACAAATGAATTGGTTGTTCCAATTCCATAATTATTTTCTTTTAGGTGGTTTTTAGTTTCATTATTAAATTACAATTTTTTTTTAAAGAGTATTAAATTACAAATTTATTTTTATGAAAATGAACGGAATGAATCCAAAAGTCCAGAGACAATAATAAAGTGAAAAACTGGCCCATTAAAATGGAAATTATCTTACTTAAAAAAAAAAAAAGAAATTATCTTAAAGAAATGAACAGAAACTCTTGTGACATTTTTTTGTTTTTTCCATGAAGTGACAGAAAGTTGAGAGAGAGACTGATTGGCGCTTGGCTGGCCTGCCAGGTACTGCGTCCTTGAAATACCTCTGTTTTTGTCTTTTCAAAAATAATGGAAATAATATGTGGCGAATTCTTATAACTCTTAACTTCTGCTTAATAGTTTGAGCCCCTTTTTTCTTTTTCTTTTTTTTTTTTTAATTTTAAGTATTTGTTTTTTGAGAGATTTTTTTTTTTTTTTTTGTAGTACTTGATAGTTTGAGCTTTGATAAATGTTCTTCCTTTCATCTATTTTTTATTTTCTCCCTTTCTTCTATTTTTTTTCTTCCATTTTTCTCTCTCCTTTTTCTCATCATTTTTATATTCCGATTCTTTTATTCTATCTCTACTATATCATTTTTCATAAAAGAAAAACCTAAACCTTATTTTAATGTTTATAGCAATGAGTTGAATAGTTGTTAATAGTGAAAATATGATTTAAGTTGTTTTGAATCAGAAAGATTTTTCTTAATTTTTTTTATAATTTATAGGTTGGATTTGTAAGATTGCTTGAATTAAAATTTGAAAACAAGAAAATAATAAGAAAAAAAACCAGAATTTGAGGGAAAAAAAAAAAACTTAGAGATTTGAGAAAAAAAATGAGAATGAAAATTTATTTACTCTAGAAGGAAGGAAAGGAAGGAAATTTCCTTTCTGAGAGTTAATTAACTCTCAAAGGATCTTTTGAGAGTTGATTTTTATTTTTCCGAGACTTAATAAGTATTCCTCAAAAATCAAGTACGGTGCAAAGTATTATTGTCCATACACCTCTGTTTGTGCTATTGAAACTCAAACTATCAATTAGATAACAGAGACCATGTACCGTGTATATAAATAATTATGGATCTATTTAAAAATACATATTAAACATAATAATAAAAAAAAGCGTACCTAATTTACTGTTAGAATTGTGGTTGGATCTTATGGTTGGCTGCCCATGCACCGTGTGACCTCTGCCATGATTTTTTTTTTTTTAATATATCTGCAATGATGATTTTTACCGTGTTAAATATTTACAATTCTAAAACAAAAGACTATATTTAACTTTTAATTTATTAAACTTTTTCACCTAAATATGTAATTGATTTATTATGGAGTTGGACTATAATACCTTAACTTCGAGCAATGGTAAATAGACTTCCAATAAAATAAGATTTTCTCTATTCACTATAACACACGTGCATAAGTTGTAATTTTGTGAATTACTTGAAGTAGACCTAAGATAGAAGAGGAAACAACAGAGTCAGAAAAAAAAAATTTTAAGCTTGCGAGATCAAAGAAAGAAATTAACAAAATAAGGAGGTCAAAATAACAACTCACTTGCATATTTGATCCTGAAACAAGCTTGAAATTGAATCACTTAATACAAGCTCAACGAGACATTAGAGAAAACCAACAGTGGAATACTGAAATTATCTTCAAGCAAAGATCTGAACTTCTTTGGTAAGTTTCTTTGAAAAGTCTAGAGACAATCAAGTGAAAAGCTCGTCCATTAAAATGGAAATTATTTTTCAACAGCCTTTTCGGCAAAAGCAGTACCAATTTCGGTCATTTTGAACCTCTTTTACTTGTCTTTAGCAGTTGGAAAAAATAGATGTCGAGCAAAAGAATATAAATATAAGAATAACACAAATAAAATAAAACGGCAACAACAGGGAGAATATAATAGCAATTATAAACTATAACAGAACATCCAAAATGGATCATGTAATAGCAAAGCGTTTTTAAGTTCAAACTCAGAAGATATGCAAAGCGTGGTTTTCTGAATGAATGTACATAAGACAAGATGGCAACTTACTTGGATATTTGGTAAGCCAAACCCGGAGTGTAGAGACAACAAAGCCAACTTGTTGCTCTAGTCGTCTAGTGATCCTTCACTACCAGCCGCTCTACCTTTTCGTGCACGTGCTCCGTGTCCTTGAAGCAGAATATGGGATGTGGGAGGCTTTTGGGGTGGTAGGAGCGAAGAGGAGGCAGAGAATGCAGAGATGTGGTAGGCAATGGATGGAGGCGATGTGGTTGGAGGATGCGGGTCGTCGGGTTGCGTTTGGTGGGGGATTTTGAGACTATGAGAGAGGATGGCAATTTTTTTTTTTTTTTTTTTTTTTGGTTGAAGAAGAAGAAGAAGAAGAAGATAGCTTCTGTGGAGAGTACGGGGCTGGCGGGGGATTTTAAGACTCTGAGAGAGAGGACGGAATTTTTTTTTTTTTTTTTTTTGCTTTTGAAGAAGATGAGGGTTGATTCTGTGGAGAGTATGGGGCTGGTGGGGGATTTTGAGACTATGAGAGAGAGGATGGATTTTTTTTTTTTTTTTTTTTTTTTTTGAAGAAGAAGAAAAAGAAGATGAAGGTTGCTTCTGTGGAGAGTATGGGGTGGTGGGGGATTTTGAGACTCTGAGAGAGAGGATGGAACTTTTTTTTTTCTTTTGAAGAAGATGAAAGTTGCTTCTGTGGAGAGTATGGGGTTGGTAGGGATTTTGAAGAAGAAGAAGATGAAGGTTAATAACACAAAAGGACAGTGACACTGACGCTGACAGTGCTTCAAAAAAATAAAGTAATTTCTATTTAATTGGAAAACTCTTCTTTCAGGGATTTTTTTTTTTTTTTTTCTTTTACACATTATTTCCAATGATGTGCATCAAATTTAATTTCATAACATTTTGATGTTAATATCAAATTTTTTTTGCTCCAATGTTTTTAATACCAAATTTATGTAAAATAGCATCTTCAAAAAATATTTTATACACAATTCTATAAACAATGTTAATTAATTAATTAGTTTGGTATAAAATTTTATTCTTAAATAAATACTGACAATATATTAAAAAAATTATTAATTACTCACATAATTTTTTTAATTTTTTACAAAATATTATCCTCATTAATTTTCCAACTCGGTTTTAAGTCACTTTGTTTTTTTAACTAATTTTTATCCAACTAATTTTTTATCCACCTATTTTTTTATCCACCCCATTTTTCCAACTGATTTTTTATCCACTCCACTATGAAATCTTATTCTCAAATAATTACTCATAATATATAAAAAAAATTATTAATTACTCATATTTTTTTAATTTTTTATAAAATATTATTCTTATTCTCTTTCACACTATATCCAATATATGATACAAAATCTAATTGTATGATCTCAATTGTTGGATGAAAAATGGTTTGATCGTAACCATTAAATGATATTTTATTTTTAAGTTATGTTGTTGTTGTTGTTGTTGTTTTATTTTTATCATGTATTTTTAATTTAAGGTAATGGTAATGTTATTGCTTTTTATTATATTTTGAGTTTTTGTATTAAAAATATTACCTTTTTTCTATCAAGTAATTATTGAAATAACAAATTGGTATATACATTAAAAAAATTAGTTTATTTTATATTAATATCCTATTTATAACATATATTAAAAACTTAAAAATGTGTTAAAATATATTTAATATTATACTTATTTTAAAGATCTCAATAAAATAGTTTTAATAGTATATATATATATATATATTTATAATAATTTAATTCCTATTTCTAATTATTAATCAAATTATACAAACATATTAAATAATTAAACACTATAAAGAGAATAAATATTGTTATAGTGGCATCAACAGGGACACTTTTGGAATTTAAAAAATAACATAAAATAAAGAAACAACAAATTTTTTATGTCAAGCTACAGTTGAACATCAAATTTGATGTTCAACTGTAGGTTGAACACTAAAAATTATCTTAAAAAACTATAAAAGCAGTAATTTGGTGCTCACATTAAAGAGAATTTGGACATCAAAATGGAACAAAGCATCAAATTGGTGTCCTAGTGATGATACCTCAATTCCATTGTCAAATTACAAATTATTTTAAGAAGTAATTACACAAAACCTCCCTCAGGTTTGCCTAAAAATAGAGGGAAACATATTTATCATTTTATTACACCAAACCCCCACACCTAACGTTGACTTTAGTCAATGTTAACTGAGTGAATGACATTTTGGTCCATTACACCCCCTAAGTCATCATCTTCTTCTTCTTCACCCCTGTCTCTCTCATTCTTTCAGCCCCGTCTCTCTCTTCTCTCACTGCTCACGCTTGCCATTTTCCTCATCGTCGGCGCCGCCTTCACGAACGCTAGGGTCGACGACGAGGGTGCGAGCCTCCTCGAGGGTGTTGGAGGAAATCTGGGTGCCGAGTTGCTCGATCTTCTCGGGGGCGTCAACAGCAGAGAGAGGGCGGAGGTGGATGGCATGGTGGGAGAGGGAGGTGGAGAAAGGGTGGAGAGAATCTGATAATAAAGAAGATAGGATGACCATACTCGTTCTTCTCGGATCACCCCAGTGCGATGGATCGAGGGGGTGCAGTGAAGGGAGTCGGTGACCAGGGTCGACGACGAAGGTGCGAGCCTCCTCAGGGGTGAGGGAGGAAATCTGGGCGCCGAGCTGCTCGATCTTCTCGGGGGCGTCAACAGCGAAGAGGGGGCGGAGGTGGATGGCACAGTGGGAGAGGGAGGTGGAAAAAGGGTGGAGAGGTGGATGGCACAATGAACTCGATGATGAATTGGGTGGTGATAGATCTCCACTGTTTGGAATTTTTTTTTTTTTTAAGATTTTTTTTTTCAATTGTTTTGTCTTATTCATGGGTAATTGGGTAACTTCACATTGTTGAGGGTATTTTGGATTTTTACTCAAAAATTCTGGTAAACCGTTAAAGTTGACTGAAGTCAACTAACAGTGTGGAGGTTTAATGTAATAAAAGCGTAAATGTATTTCCCTCTGTTTTTAGACAAACCTTAGGGTGATATTGTGCAATTCACTCTTATTTTTAATAGAAAGTGACAGAAAGTTGAGGGAGAGCCTGATTGGTGCTTGAGTAGCCTACCTTCAATTGATTGCCACCACTTTCTTGCGAGTCATCAGTCAACTAACAAATTATGTATATAGTTTGTGAGAGGCAACAAAGTTGAAGTGTGCAGCGTTTGAACCGGCAAAATGACAAAATTGGAAGGATGATCTCATCTCGCAAGCGTGAATCAATCAAAACATCTTTTTCCTTATTTTTTTCACTTTTTTTTTTTTTTAATTTTAAGTATTACTACATTCAACCATCCACATCACTAGCTCTCATGTTAGGGACATGATTAACAAAACTGGGATATATGGAAATGTAAAGAAAAGTTTTTAAAAAATTAGTCTTTTCATGAACATAAGATGTAATATGTGTCTTTTTGTTTCTTTTTTTTACTCCATTCTTTTTTGTTTTTGACTTTTTTTGTTGTCTCACTTTTTTTTTTTTTCTAATTGTGAAACACATGCAAATTTTTTTTTCCAATTTTTTCGCAATATGCAACATCTTTTTTTTTTTTTTTTTAAATAACAACAATATTTCCTCAAACATTAATGGAAGTGGAAGACATGTAAATTTTCAGAATACTACTCCAAATTTGGAGTAAGGTGGATGTTTGGCTACCAAAAAAAAAAAGTCACTAAAAGGCTCAAAATGGTTAACTAGAGAAAATATATAGCGAGTAGGCTGGAAAGGCTCAAATGATACAAACATTGTCCAATTATCATCTGCAAGAGATCAAAATAATCATCTATGCATACTATTTCAATGAACTTTCAAATGTAGTAATATTTTTTTTCTTTTTCTCTTTTTAAGTAAAGGTTGATTAAAGCAAAAATAAAGTATAGAGATCATAACAAACACATACCACGATGAAGTTGTACAAACAATAATGGGCACAATATGAGTTCTCTCCAAGAAAAATATAAGTTTAAAAACTCTCTCGAATAAACAAAATTTTTTGACATGTCAACTTCCAATGATTCAATCTATATTACCTATTGAACTTCTTTTTTCACACTTGTCAACGGTCAAAACATATATAAACACATAGCATGATATTTCTCCAAATCCACAAATAATATATAATAACATAATTCAAAAATCATCACTTTGTTCAACTTCTCAAAGTTAAGAAATAATGCCCAAGAGAACAACACAAAACAAATGCATAAATCTTTAAATATAAATTATAAAACCATTTTTTTTTCAAAAATATCAGCCCTTACCCCCAAACCTATTATAGATATTGTCCTCAATGTTTCCTCTAACTATTATCTGATGGCGTAAAATCCTAATGCACTGATTACAATAGGTCGCGTGCAAGTATACACGGTCACAATGTAATATACTGGCAAATCAAGGTCGTTCCCACAGAGACAACTGCTAATTTTTAAGTATCAATTACCAACTTCCTTGAAATCAATTTTATTAAGACTTCTTAATTGACAAAAATATTTATATATTAAAATTAAAAATACAACTTAACTAAACAAATAATTAAAAATTACTTATAAAGACAGAAGACCACGACAGAATAAAGTATCTAGGAAATACAATTTCACCAACTATTCCAATGACTTATTCTCATTAAAATAAAATAAAATAAGATAAATAATTCTATTGCGTATTTAATCAGATAACTCTTAAATCTTCACTAGCCTCTTCCGAATGGTCAAGTGAAAATATTCAGAGAAATTAAACTGTTATATTCCTACGTCGATTAATTAGTATGAATTCTTTAGGATCCGATTATCCACAACAATTACACAAACCTTATAGGTATATTCTTATCATTTAAGATTCATGTCATTCTATTGATGTCTAAACTATAGTCGCCTTTTCCAATTACAATATAGTTAACAGATTAGGTTAATTAATTAGGCCCTTGTTAATTAACCACATATATAAACAATAGAACAGAATACTGACAATAAGAATAAAAATATTAAACACCAATAAATCATTGAACAAGAATTGAAATAGCTGGCTACATTGTATTCCTAGATAAAATCGTTTAGTTCTCCATGAAACCAATTAACACAATGAAAAAAATTGAAATCAAAATAAAAAACATTGTATTAATTGAGAAAATAAATTAAAGAAGAAGTCACTGTGTAATTTTGCAAGTCTTCCTTGAACACAACTGAGACAATTGATACAGTCACGCTGATATCCTCAACTCTTCCTTTGTCGTTGTTTGCTCTAAAAGTGTTTTTTCTGTCAAAAGTCCTCCGTTGCTGTTTTCTCTGTGATTTTTCTTCTGTCCACAGTCTCCCATTTTCATTGTAAAAATTGAAACCTTTTATAGCTACACCAGTTTAGGGTATCATTATTATTTTATTCCACCCGCAATCTCAGTTTTCTTGTTTTTCACCTTGATTCTCTCCTTTCTGCCCTTTGAAAAACTGGATGCTCAAATTAATTCTGATATTCTTTGCATGCTGACAGTTGACTGCTTCACAAACTTCCTTTAACATCATAAACTTCCTTTGACAGAAAATTTGTTTCCTTTAATCCTCGTGAGTAATTTTTATTTTGAATTCTTTCCTTCCACTCACTGATTGATTAAATCCTCACTTGACTAAATTGGTTTTGTCACATAAACTGAAAATCTTCGAAGCAATTAATGACGATTTTTCAAGATCAAAATGAGTAAGGAAAACTTTGTTGCCATTTAAATGCACGTTTGGACCACTTGAAACATTGCTGCAGGTCATTCACGCATGAAGCAAGGCCCATGCCTAGGTGCAGTCCCTTTACGCGGGCAATAAGGCTACGACAACTTTCAGCACCCAAAAAAAATTACAATTTGACATCTCTATTAAATTCCTGCACAAAATACTTATAAAACATTAAAACACTTCTATTTCACTCGAGTTTTCATCACAAAAGCATAGGTTTAGAATATAAGATCGCATTTTATTTTAGCCCGATCATTATCCACAACTCAAACAAATATCCAAAGATGTAAGAAAAGAAAAAGAGATAATAAAAAATAGTAAGGGAGAGATCACACCTTATTGGCTTCATCATGTAATCTAACAACAAAAATATAAATCAAGAATACATGTTAAAATACCGTTAGTGCTTGAAGAAGGAAAAAAAAATAAAGTCCTAAAAACATAGTGAAAAGAGAAATAATAATAATAATAATAATAATGCCAGAAAAGCAAAATAAAAATAAATAAAAATTAAAAAATAAATCCTAACAACTATTAACAAAAAAAAATATTTGATAGTATAGTGGATCAATCATAATTATTCAAACGTATTTTCTCTACTTTCAAGCTTAACTGTAAAGATTTATCAACACTTATCAAAGTTTAGACTCAAAAGATAAATATATGCATATATATATATATATTTAGATTTTCTCATTTAACATTATTCATTAACTAAAAAATTCATTCAGAGCATCCTAATTATCAAGTACACAATTCATTAAATTACAAATTATTTTGCATGAAAAGTCACAGAAAGTTGAGGGAGTGCCTAATTGTTGCTTGGCTGGCCTACCATCAATTGATTACCATCCATTTTCTTACAAGTGAGTCATCATTACAAGCAACAAAATTAAAGTATGCTGGTTTTGGATAAGCAAAAAGACAAAATGGACAATGAAGGATGATCTGGCAAGTATCAATCAATCAAAACAGCATTTTACTTTTTTTTTTTTTTTTTGGCCTTTTTCTTTCAAGTGTTACGACATTCAACAATCTACATCACTGGCTTCCTTTAGGATTTTTTTTAGAGATGTAACGTAGACTAGACACATGATTAACAAAGAATGAGATACACAGACATGCAAAGACTATTTAAGAAAAATGGAGTTTTTTTCCATGAATTTAAAGTGTATTATATGCCTTTTTTTTAACCTTTTTTTTCCAAAATTTATTTTCGTTTTTACTTTTTTTCACTCTCTTTATTTTAATTGTGAACACATGCAAATTCTTTTCTTTTTTTTTTAAAAAAAAAATGTAACACTCTTTTCTTTGTAAACAACAACTCTATCTCCTCAAACATTAATAGGTATGAAAAACATGTAAAGTTTCGAAAAACTACTCCAAATTTAGAGTAAGGTAGATGTTTGGCTACCAAAATAAAAAGTAGTCTCATTAAAAAGCTCAAAATGGCTTACTAGAGAAAATATATATGAACGAATGAGTTGGAAACATAGCTTGACTATCATCTTTAAGAGATCATAATAATCGTCCATGTACACTAATTCATTGAACTTTCAAATGTAGTAACACTTTTTTTCTTTTTTTTTTTAAGTGAAGGCTGATTATTAAAGTATAGAGATCATAACAAGCACATACCAAAAATGAAGCTGTACAAACAATAACAGGCACAATATGCATTCTATCTAAGAAAAATATAAGCTTAAAAACTCACTTGAATAACAAAATTCTTTGACATCTCAACTTTTAATGTTTCAATCTATGTCACCTATCAAACTTCTTCTTTCACACTTGTCATTTGTCAACAGTCAAAACATATATAAATACATAGCATGACATTTCTCCAAAGCATGAATAATACATAATAACATAATTAAAAAATCATCACTTCATTCAACTTCTCAAAAGTCATGGATAATGTCCAAGAGAGCAACACAAAACAAATATATAAATCTTCAAGTATAAATTATGAAAACAGTTTTTTTTTCAAAAATTTCAGCACTTTATTTTAAAATTTCAGCCCTTACCCCCAAACTTATTCTAGACATTGTCCTCAATATTGCCTCTAACTATTATCCACAACTTAAACAAGTATCCAAAGATATAAGGAAAAAAAAAAAAAAAAAAACAATATAAAATAGTAAGAGAGAGATCACACCTTGTCGGCTTCATTATATAAGTTAACAACAAAAATATAAATCAAGAATACACGTTAGAATACTATTAGTTTTTGAAGAAAAAAAAATAAATGAAGTCCTAAAAATACATAGAAAAGAGAAATAATAATAATAATAACAATAATAATAATGCAAGAAAAGAAAAGAAATTAAAAAAAATCCTAACAACTACCAAAAAAACAAAAAACTTGGCAACATAGTGGATCAACTATAATCATCCAAACGTATCTTCTCTACTCTTAAGTGTAATTGTGAAGATTTCTTAACATATATAAAAAGTGTAAACTCAAAAGATAATATATATATATATTCAGATTTTTACATTTAATATTGTCTACTAATTGAAAATAATAATATGTATTTTGTGACCCGCAACAAAATTAAAGTATGCATCCTTTGGACGGGCAAAAAGACAAAATTGACAACGAAGGATGATCTCATAAATGTCAATCAATCAAAACATATTTTTCTTTTTTTTTTTTCACTTTTTTTCTTCTAAGTATTACCACATTTAACCATCCCCATCACTAGCTTCCATTAGCAGTTTCTTTAAGGATATGAGATAGGTTAGTGACAAGGTTAACAAAGAATGAGATATGTAAAGAAAATTTAAGAAAAATAGAGTTTTTTTCATGAACTTAAGATGTAATATATGTCTCTTTTTCTCCTGCATTTTTTTTTTTTGACTTTTTGTTGTTTCGCTCATTTTCTTTTCTTTTCTTTTCTTTTTTTAAATTGTGAGACACATGAAAATTTGTTATTTTTTCTTTTTTTGGAAATATGCAACATCTTTTTCTTTAGGAAAAATTTATATTTAGTCCCTAACATTTAGAAAAACATTACTTTTTTACTCACTTACATATTTCGAATATCCAGCATTCCTAACGTTTGATAAATTGATTAATTTAGTCATTCTGTCATTTGACCGTCAGTCAAACTTAACAGTTAAAAGAGTATTTTAGTCTTTTTACTCTATTAACTATTTAAAATCAATAAAAATAAATCCTAAGATCTCTACCGTCCACCAAAATTGTGATGAATGGTAGAGATTTTAATATAAAATATAAATATAAATTAAATTAAATTAAATTAAAAATTTAAATCAATAAAAAACCCAGAAGAGCTCCAATTTTGTAAATCTTGTTGCAGAGATGGAGAGACTCTTTATCTCCCTATCTAGAGTTGGTGGTTGGCGACGGCCGTGGTGTGAAAGAGGATGAGAGGGAGGAGGGCTTGGCTTCGGGGCCGCAGGTGTTGATTAGAGGGCTAAGGATAGACTCCAATTTAGCGCGGGATGACTCGGTGGGCTATCATCGTAGAGGTTGTTACTGCGGCTATTTGAAGTCACTTGCGATCTCGGCTAGGCAAGAGAAGGAAGACTTGCTTGGGGATAGCATTTTGGATGTGAGAATGACAATGGAAGAAGACCCATTTGAAGTCGACGACGGTGATGATTTCTTGGGGATAGCGAGAGAAGGAAGACTCGTTTTGATGCAAAACGACTTTTTGGATGCTTGGGGACAATGAGAGAAAGAAGACCCATTTGAAGTTGATGGTGGAGGAAGATATGCGAGAACGGCGGGGGCGGTTTCTCCACGAAGAAGACCTGCTTTGGGTGGCCAGAACAGGGACAATGGTTGTTATTGGCAGTTGTCTGTCGATATGGTTCGTCGACAGAGATTGTTCTAAGAGAGCTTCTGGTTTGTCGATGATTTTGATAAACAAATGAGTTTGATTTCTTCATTGCGTTCTTCAATAACGTTCATTTAAACATTGGTTTTTTTTTTTGTAATAATTATATAGTTTTATTTTTATTTTATTTTGATTAAAAATTTATTTTTATTTTTATTTTTTCAATTTTTTAAATTTAATTAAAATAAAAATAAAATAATTAACAGGTATTTTCATCTTTGTACATAATCTATGACGGTTGACTATTAGTATTTTGGTTAGAGAGACTAATTTGATGAATTTTTAAACTGTTAGGGAGGACGAGTATTCAAAATACATAAGTGCATAAGAAAATAATATTCCACTAAACGATAGGGATTAATTGAAAATTTCCCTTTTCTTATAAATAACAACTCTATTTCCTCCCACATTAATGGGTATGGAAAATGTGTAAATTTTCAGAAAAGTCCAAACTTGGAGTAAAGTGGATGTTTGGCTGCCAAGAAAAATGTCTCACTAAATATATGATATCGAGTAGGCTAGAAAGGCTCAAACGATACAAATATAGCCTAACTATCATCTTCAAAAAATCAAAATAATCATCTATGTACATTATTTCAATGAACTTTCAAATGTAGTAACTTTTATTTTCTTTTCTTTTTTTTCTTTTTAAGTAAAGGTTGACTAAAACAAAATTAAAGTATAAAGATCATAACAAACACATCCCAACAAGAAGCTATACAAACAATAATGTGCACAATAAGGGTTCTCTCCAAGAAATATATAAGTTAAAAAACTCACTCGAATAAACAAAATTCTTGATATATCAAACTTCCAATGATTCAATCTATATCACCTATCAAACTTCTTCTTTCCCACTTGTCAATAGTCAAAACATATACAAACATATAACATGATATTTCTCCAAATCACAAATAATACATAATAACATAATTCAGAAATCCTCACTTTCTTGAACTTCTCAAATAATGCCCAAGAGAACAACACAAAACAAACGTATAAATCTTCAAGTATAAATTGTGAAACCTTTTTTTCTTTGAAAAATTACAGCACTTCAACTAAAAAATTTTAGCCCTTACCCTCAACAATATTCTAACCATTGTCCTCAATGTTTTCTCTAACTATTTTCTATAACTCAAACAAGTATATATCCAAAGATGGAAGGAAATAAAAAGAGACAATATTATAAAATTGTAAGGGAGAGAACACACTTTATTGGCTTCATCATGAAATCTAACAACAAGAATATAACTCAAGTACTTGAAGAAGAAAAAAAATAAACGAAGTCCTAAAAACATGAAAAGAGAAATAATAATAATAATGCAAGAAAAAAAAAAAAAGAATCCTGACAACTAAAAAAAATTGGCAACATGGTGGATCTTTTTTACTCTCAAGTCAATTGTGAAGATTTTTTTAACGTGTATCAAAGGTGTAGACTCAAAAAATAAAAAGAAAAAGAAATTGTTTGGATTCTCACATTTAATACTGTTTACTAATTAAAAAGATTCATTCAAGTATCCTAATTATCAAGTACATAATTTATTATATCTCAAAAAAAGTAGATAATTTATTAAACTACAAAAAATTTTCATAGAAAGTCGCATAAAGTTTTTTTGACCTTTTTTTTTGGAAGTGTGATAGCTGGCCTACCATCAATTGATTACCACCCATTTTCTTACAAGTGAGTTGTCAGTCAACTAAAATAATTGTAGTTTTTGACATGCAATAAAATTATGAAGACAAATCGACAACCAAAAAAGTTACTGTTGTAAAATTAATAATGGGCAGGGAGAGAGCCTGATGAGGAAACAGAACAGAGCAACAAACAGACAAATGAAATGCTTGCATATGAAATTAGCTTCATACAGACAAACAGTCTATTGGCAAGTAACACTACATTCATCAATAACTTTTTTAAATTTATTATATAAATAATACGATTAGTTGATTTATAATTATTATAATATTAATATAATATTTCATCATTGTTATAGTATTTGAATAAATTTTTTGCTTATACAATATTATTCTTTCAAAAAAAATTAGGAAAGTTTTAAAAAGATTGTGCATTGGATTCAGAGCATCTGCTTCCATGCAAAGAGGGAAGAAACAATAATGAAGACAAGAACCTGCTATGAGTCTCACCCTTCCTTTATGATCTCTTACCACCACACTCACCCCTATCTTTTTCTTGGCTTTGTCAATAGCTGCATCAGGATTCATCTTGAAAACGTCTCCTGGAGAAGGGGACCAAAACAAAGATATCTGATTGTAAATCGAGCTTGAATTACTTGAGGCACCTAAGATAGAAAAAAAAAACATCAAAATATAGATTTAGAGCTTCTGATATCAAACAAAGAAAATAATAACTCACTTGTATATTTGATCCTCAAACAAGGTTGAAATTGAATTACTTAATAAAAGTTTATCTTAAATTATCTTAAGCAATGGTATGAATTTCTTTGGTAAGTTTGTGGGATAACATTAAAAGATGTTTTCGAAAAAGTTTTCACATTTGTTTTGTCCTCCAATTTCAAAGGTTATCCATCACCACCGACACATTAAATATTTTTGAATTCCAGTTTCAATATACAGTAAATATTTATGCAAAAATTTTCGTGTCCAAAAAATATTTTCTATTTAATTGGAAATCTCTTCTTCCAAAACTGATAGAAGTCCGAAATTACTAATTGATACACACTACAAAAAGAACCATGCTAATATGTTAAATCAAGCAAAAAATAATGAGTTTTTTTTTTTTTTAGAAACAAAAGATAATCAGTTATTTCTACAGTAAAGTGACAGTGGCTCCATGTTAAATTGTCTTGATAAGGCAAAAGCAGAATATTCCCCATCTAGTACTGATGAAAGATCAGCTATCAATCTAGATAATGATTCTTCTCAAGACAGTTAGGACCCATATGACTTTTGATCTCACATGCGTATGAGTCCACTTTCTACAGGAACTCCACATGTGATTCAAAACTCAAAAGGAAGGAATCTTCAATGTTTGTAACTTTAATAATTTAACTACTTTAATAATTATGTTTATAAAATTATTGTACTGAAGGTTGAGCTGTAAAATAGATTGTACTCGTGAGATATGAGTTTTTAGCTTCTTTAAAAGACTTTTTTCTCTCAAGATAGAACAAGTTTTGAAAAATCTGAAACTTCTTTTGTAAAGTACTTCAACCAATAAAATTACACGAAATTTCAACATTTTTTCAACAAATTTCCAAGTATTTTTTTCTCATTCATATAAGATATCTTTCTTGTAATTTTATAAATTTGTATTATTTTATATACTGTTTTTAATAGTTTCAAGTGTTTTTCGTCTTTAAAAAAGTCGAGTGGTGATATTTTTACCCCTTAAAAATTATATATACATCTCAAATTAATATTTTTTCAAATATAAAATATCATCCTTAAATAAAATTATTAAAAAAATAAATATTTTATAAATACATACGTCAATTATTAATTCAATTATTATTTATATTTTAAATATTTTTTATTATTTCAATATTTAATTTTTTGTTGTTATTAGTTTAAATCCTAACTTTTCTCCATAAAAAAGTTAAAAAACCTTCAATTATTTATATAATCCTAATTTAATCATAAAAAATATTATCAAATATTCAATCATCACATCAGTATTTTTCATTCTCTTATCAAATTTTATCACAAATCAAATAAAAATATCATTCATTTCTTTTAATTTTTTCATCGTATCAATAAATAAGTAAAAGGATGTGTTTTAAATCATTCAAAAATTATAGATCAAAATCGATATTCATAATTTATAAAAAAATAAAATAAAATAAGTGTTACTTAAGTTTCTATAAAATTAGTTGATAATCATTCATATAAATTTTATGATATAAATAAAAAATTAGGATATGAGAGAATAAAAAAGATTTATGATTTTAATCATAAATATATATATATGTATATAGTTCGTGACATGCAACAAAGTTAAAGTATGCAGCGTTTGGACAGGCAAAATGACAAAATTGGAAGGGTGATGTCGCCAGTGTTGATCAATCAAAGCATCTTTTTCCTCATTTTTTTCACTTCTTTTCATTTAAGCATAACCACAATCAACAATCCACACATTCAACTATTCGTGTCACTAGCTGCCCTGTTAGGGACATGGTTAATAAAGACTAAGATATATGGATGTGTAAAGGAAATTTTTTAAAAAACTAGAGTCTTTTCATGAACTTAAGATGTAATATTTGTCTTTTTTTTTTTTTCTTTTTTTTACTGCACTTTTTTTTTTTTTTACTTTATTTTTTTTTTCTAATTGTGAAACACATGCAAATTTTTTCTTCTTTTTTTTTTCCTCGAAATATGCAACATCTTTTACTTTATAAATAACAACAATATTTCCTCAAACATTAATGAGTACGGAAGACATGTAAAATTTTGAAATACTACGCCAAATTTGGAGTAAGGTTGATGTTCGAACAGGTTAGAAAGGCTCAAACGATACAAATATAGACTAACCATCATACTCAAGAGATCAAAATAATCATCCATATACACTAATTCATTGAGCTTTTAAATGTAGTAACACTTTTTTTTCTTTTTTTCTTTTCTTTTATTAAAGTGAAGGTTGACTATTAAAGTATAAACATCTTAACAAACACATACCAACAATGAAGCTGTACAAACAATAATAGGCACAATATGGGTTCTCACAAAAAAAAAGGTATAAGCTTAAAAATTCACTTGGATAACAAAATTTTTTGACATCTCAACTTTCAATGATTCAATCTATGTCACCCATCAAACTTCTTCTTTCACACTTGTTAACAGTCAAAACATATATAAATACATAGCATGACATTTCTCCAAATCATGAATGATACATAATAACATAATTTAAAAAAAAAAATCATCACTGCATTCAGCTTCTCAAAATTCATGGATAAAGCAATACTAAACAAATGTATAAATCTTCAAGTATAAATTATAAACTCAATTTTTTTTCAAAAATTTTAGCACTTTAATTCAAAATTTCAGCCCTTACCCCCCAACCAATTCTAGGCATTGCCCTCAATGTTTCCTCTAACTATTATCTACAACTGAAACAAGTATCCAAAGATATAAGGGAAAAAAAAAAAAAAGACAATATAAAATAGCAAGGGAGATATTATACACCTTATTGGCTTTATCATATAAGCTAACAACAAGAATATAAATCAAGAATATATGTTAGAATACAATTAGTATTTGAAGAAGAAAAAATAATAAATGAAGTCCTAAAAATACAGAGAAAAGAGAAATAATAATAATAATAATAATACAAGAAAAGAAATAATTTTTTTTTTTTTTTTGAAAAAAAATCCTAACAACTATCCAAAAAAAATTGGCAACATAGTGGATCAACCATAATCATCCAAACGTCTTCTCTACTCTTAAGTCTAATTGCGAAGATTTTTTAACCTATATCAAAGGTGTAAACTTAAAAGATAAAAAAAGAATTATTCAGATTTTTACATTTAATACTCTCTACTAATTGAAAATAATAACATGTAGTTTGTGACCTGCAACAAAATTAAAGTTTGCATTGTTTGGATAGGCAAAAAGATAAAATTGACAGCGAAGGATGATCTCGCAAGTGTCAATCAATCAAAACATCTTTTTCCTTTTTTCTTTTTTTCACTTTTTTTCTTCTAAGTATCACCGCATTCAACCATCCACTTCACTAACTTCAATTAGCACTTTCTTTAAGGATATGATATAGGTTGGGAACATGATTAACAAAGAATGAGATAGACAGATATGCAAAGAAAATTTAAGATAAATAGAGTTTTTTCATGAACTTAAGATGTATTATATGTCTTTTTTTTTTCTTGCATTCCTTTTTTCTTTTTCTTTTTTTTAATTGTGAGACACATGCAAATTTTTTCTTCATATATATATATATATATTTGAAAATATGCAACATCTTTTTCTTTAGAAAAAATTTCAATTTAATCCCTAATATTTAGAAAAATATTATTTTTTATTCATTTATATATTTTGAATACCCGATATCCCTAATATTTGATAAATTGATCAATTTAGTCTTTTTGTCATTTGGCTGTTAGTCAAACTTAACATATTTTAGTCTTTTTACTCTATTAGCTATTTAAAATCAATAAAAATAAATCTTAAGATCTCTACCATTCATCAAAGTTGTAAAGGATGGTAGAGATTTAATATAAAATTAAAATTAAAATTAAATAAAAAATTAAAATCAATAAACCCATAAGACCTCCATCTTTGCAAATCTTGTGGCAGAGATGGAGAGATTTTTATCTCCCCATCAAGTGGTGGTGGTTGGCGGCGGTGGCGGTGTCAAAAAGGACGAGAGAGTGGAGGGCTTGGCTTTAGTGCCGCAGGTATTGATCGGAGTCCAAGTAGGATGCCTCGGTGGGCTGCCGTCATGGAGGTTGCTGCTGCGGCTATTTGAAGTCACTTGCGATCTTGACTGGGCGAGAGAAGGAAGACTTGCTTGGGGATGGCGTTTTGGATGAGAGAACGTCAGAGGAGGAAGACCCATTTGAAATCGACGATGGTGATGATTTCTTGGGGATGGCGAGAGAAGGAAGAGTCGTTTTGATGCGAAACGGCTTTTTGGATGCTTGGGGACGGCGAGAGAAGGAAGACCCATTTGAAGCCGATGGTGGAGGAAAAGATGCGAGAACGGTAAGGGCAACTTCTCCACAAAGAAGATCTACTTAGGGTGGCTATAACGGGGACAATAGTTGTTATTGTCGGCTGTTTGTCGATCTGGTTCGTCGACAGTGGTTGTTATTAAGGAGCTTCTAGTTTGTCGATGATTTTGATCAACGGATGAGTTTGATTTCTGGGTGTGGTGGTGATGATTTCTAAGTTTGATTTTGTTCTTCTTCGATGTTTGATTTTTGGGTTCTGAGTTTGATTTCTTCATTGCGGTCTTCAATAACATTCATTTGTACGTTGGGTTTTTTTTTTTTTAAATAATTATATAGTTTTTATTATTTTTTTGTTTTGATTAAAAAATTGTTTTTTTTTTTAATTTTTTTAATTTAATTAAAATAAAAATAAAATGGTGAAGAGTATTTTACATAATCTGTGATGATTGACTGTTAAATTTTTGGTTAGAGTGACTAATTTAATGAATTTCTACAACGTTAGAGATGGTAGACAGTCAAAACACATAAGTTAAAAAGTCATATTTTGCTAAACATTAGGGATTAAATTGAAAATTTTCATTTTTTTGGTTATAAATAACAACTCTATTTCCTCAATGTGGGTAAGGATAACATGTAAATTTATAGAAAACTACTCCAAATTTGGAGTAAGGTGAATGTTCGACTACCAAGAAAAGTCTCGCTAAAAGGCTCAACATGACGAACTAGAGAGAATATATGATAGCGGGTAGGCTGGAAAGGCTCAAACGATACAAACATAGCTCAATTATCATTTTCAAGAGATCAAAATAATCATTTTATGTACATTATTCCAATGAATTTTCAAATGTAGTAACATTATTTTTTCTTTTTTTTAAGTAAAGGTTGACTAAAGCAAAATTAAAGTATAGAGATCATAAGAAACACGTACCAACAATGAAACTCTACAAACAATAATGGGCACAATATGGGTTCTCTTCAAGAAAGATATAAGTTAAAAACTCAATCGAATAAACAAAATTCTTTGACATGTCGACTTCCAATGATTCAATTCATATCACCTATCAAACTTCTTCTTTCCCATTTGTCAACAATCTAAACATGTATAAACACGTAGCATGATATTTCTCCAAATCACGAAAAATACATAATAACATAATTAAAAAATCATCATTTTATTCAACTTCTCAAAGTTCATGAATAATGCCCAAGAGAACAACACAAAACAAATGTATAAATCTTCAAATATAAATTATGAAACCATTTGTTTTTTCAAAAATTTCAGCACTTTAACTCAAAAATTTCAGCCCTTACCCCCAAACATGTTCTAAACATTGTCCTCAATGTTTCCTCTAATCCATAATTGAAACAAGTATCCAAAGATGTAAGGAAAAAACAAAGAGACAATATAAAAAAATAAGGGAGAGATTACATTTTGTTGGTTTCATTATGTAATCTAACAATAAGAATATAAATCAAGAATACACATTAGAATATCATTAGTACTCGAAGAAGAAAGAAAATAAATGGAGTACTAAAAACACGAAAAGAGAAATAATAATAATAATAATAATGCAAGAAAAGAAAAATAAAAATAAATAAATGAATAAAAAATCCTAACAACTGAAAAAAACGATGATAACATAATGGATCAAGCATAATCATCCAAACGTAACCTTTTTATTCTGAAGTCTAATTGTGAAGATTTATCGAGGTGTAGACTAAAAAAAACAAATAATTTAGATTCTCACGTTTAATACTGTTTACTAATTAAAAAGATTCATTCAGGTGTCCTAATTGTCAAGTGCATAATTTATGAAAGGGATATTATGAAAAACCCCTTTGAAAAGCAAAATAATCGAAATTTACCCCCCATTTTCATTTTATTAGGTAAACCGCCCTCTGCTGTTTAAAAAAACCAACCGGTGTTAACATTCAAGGGTAAAATGGTAATTTAATAAAATAATTAAAATTTTAAAATTAAAAAAATTTTAAAAAAATTAAAATTAAAAAAAAAAATTCTTATCATCATCCTAATTAACCAATTTAACCTATCAATCCAAAATCCTAAACATAAAAACACATTAACAACATCACCCAAAACTGATAGAACTAACATCACAAACAACAATCCCAAAATACCAAAACAATCTAAAAACATCAAAATTCAACAACCAAAAACAACTCAAAAAAAAAAAAAAAAACCACAATCAACCAACCAATTTGAACCCAGTTTTTGGGTTCGAAGGAACCCAGATCTGGGTTCGAATTGGAACCCAGTAACTGGGTTCCAACGAACCCAGTTTCTGGGGTTCGAAGGAGCCCAGATCTGGGTTCCAATTCGAACCCAGTTCTGGGTTCCAACGAACCCAGTTCTGGGTTCCAACGAACCCAGTTTCTGGGGTTCGAAGGAGCCCAGATCTGGGTTCCAATTCGAACCCAGTTCTAGGTTCCAACGAACCCAGTTTCTGGGTTCCAAGGAGCCTAGATCTGGGTTCCAATACGAACCCAGTTCTGGGTTCCAACGAACCCAGTTTCTGGGTTCGAAGTAACATCATCATCATCGATAAATAGCGGACCTAGAAAATTTGTTAAAGGGGCACATGAACAAAGTAATAAAAAATATAAAAAATATATTAATTTAGATAAGACACTAACCAAATGTATTCATTAGAAAAACATAATTTCAATCTAAGTTTACCAAAAAAAAAAAAATGGTATGTTCATATTAATAATGAACAACAATAAATTTATACAATGAGAATTGATTGATATATATTATCAGTTATATTTTGAAGTTTTTCAGACTTTCAATTTTTATTGATTCTAAATAAAGTAAAACTATAAAGTAAGAACCAAATAAATATAAAAAAAAAAATTGAATTATGACAATATATGGACAATTTTAATGCAGTAACTTAAATGTTGAGATTTTAGGATTTATTGGTGGAAGTATAATAAATTTAAATTATTAAAAATAAATAAATTAAAAAGTAATAATTTTAGTATGTTAACCTGGTAAGTGATAAAATGCTAAGTGAAAATGAAGAGATGCCAAATTAAGATGAAAAAAAAAAAGTTATTCAATAAAATTATAAATTGTCCATGAAGTTTGTGTATCACACCAAAATGAAGTAAATAGTACTTATTATATAGGAGAGAATGGAAAATGTATATTATTTTTTTTTCAAACTCAAAACTATATCTTAATTTAAATAATAATAATAATAATATTTTAGAGTCACAAAACCAATGCCTTTTGATTTTCTTTTTTTTTTTTTTTATCATAAACATCCAAAATTTTGAAAAACAAAAGTAAAAGAATATCCGAAGGGGAAAAAACATAAATATCTAAAGACTTTTCAAGTCATGGACTCAAGAAAGGCCCAAATGCCATGTGGTGCACTTTTAACTTTTTTCTCTTCATTGTAAAGACACTTAAATTTCATGTGGGAGCATGGACTATTTTGGATAAGTTTTTAGACCAAAGAATGGAAATTCAAAGCCAATTTTTGAAAGACCCATCACCTATAAATTGGTTGCCACTTGTACAATATTTGAAATTGACTTCTATTTCAATTTCTATTTGAAATTGACTTCTATCGCTGAGAAGAAATCCCTTGAATACAAACAAATATTTCATTACACATGCTCATTTATTGATTTTTTTTTTTTGGGTTTACTGTACATGTAAAGTAAAATATCACATTAAAAATGCGCAAGTAAATTTGTGGACTAAAATATATTTGAAATGTTTACATAAAGTGGAAATCACACCAAATTTGAGTAATTAATAAAAGATCTTAGAACGTGTAAAATATAATGGGTCACTAAAAATTTGAAATTTTGTTACCTAAAAATTTGTGAAATGTATATTATGAATTTTGGGAGTGTGTATATATATATATATATAATTCAAAATGTGTGGATCAATAATGAATTTCTTTAAAAAAGTCATCAAAGCTCCAATATAGTTTTGTATAATTTAATCAAGTACATTTATTAACTTTTTGATAATTTAATGTAGACACTTGTGGTATTCACTTTTATTTTTTAAAAAATTAAGAGATTCTCAATCTAGGTTTTACGTCAATTTCAAAAGTAAAATATTAAGTATATTTTTACATATTTGGAAGCACTTTTGATATGACTATAAAGAATCAAAATCTTCGTTTTCAGTTTGTAAAAAAGAAAAAAAGAGTGAGGATTCTCTCCTAAGTTCTTGTTTTTCCTAGACTTTTTATAAGAAGAGTTAAGGGCATATCCAATCTAGAATTCATTGGAATTTAAAATATTTTAAAAATTTGAGTACATCCAATCTAAATTTGAATGAATTTTATTGAAATATAGGTGTATTTAATCAAGTAAAATGAGTTAAAGATATATTCAATTTAGAATTTATTAGAATTTAAAACATTTTAAAAGTTTGGATATATACAATTTAAATTTGAAAGGATTTAGTTGCAATATAGGTGTATTTAATCAAGATTGGTATAGAATCTAATGATAGTTAGATGCATTTAATTCATATTTATATGAAATTTAATGAAATCTGGGTGTATTGAAAAAAGTTATTGATTTTATAGATATTATTTAAATAATGGATTTGAGTGGATTTAGATGGATTTTATAGTGATTATTATGAAAAAAAAAATCTATGATAAACCTTACCATTCTCCCAAAAATTTCTTTGGATTTCACAAATAATTCTAACAAAATCGATATAGAGTCTATAGAATCTATGAATTCTATCAAAATTTATTATTAAAAGGAAAAAAAAAATCAAACTTCAATGAATTCTAGATTGAATATACTTCCTAAGTTTAAATGATACATGAGAGAAAAAAAATGTAACATGATTAAAAAAAAAAAAAAAAAAAGTGGGAGAGAATCCTAATTCTTAAAACAAAACACCCTTTAAGGTTATACTTCACAAGAAAAATGTTAAAAATAATTAAAAAAAAATATCATTTGAAGTGTTGTCTAAAGAAGCATTTTTAGTAAGTACTTTTCAAAATATTTGGAATGAAAACAATCCAAAATGTACTTTATAAACTTGCTTAGGTTGGATTGGTTCATTTGGATCTATTGGGCCCTAACTTCAAGATATGAAAACTGAAAATCCTTTGGGCCCATACTTTAACTACACAAAGGCTAACCTAGTGGTTACCTCGTTTGGAGCACCATCAGATTGGATGTCCAATCTTCTGTTATACACCATTTGGTTCCTCCCAAAATTAAATTTCACCAATCCCTAACTGGAAGGCTTCAACTCCAGTTGAATAGTACATGTACATCACACTAAAGATGGTACCCCATCAAAAGAATGAGTTTATACCCTAGATAAATAGGGATGATTTGGCATCAAAAGTGCCCCCTCAAAAAATTTATATTAGAAGTGAGAACAACGGGTGTCCACAGGGAATAAGGGTTCTTTACTGATTTTTTGTTTTTACCAGACATTTTATAAGAAGAGTTGAAGTTTGAATAAAGAGAAAAAAATATAACAATCCTGACCATTCACTATTTTTCATACTGATATGTGTTATTTGATTATCGCACATCTAGCAAAACAAAAAAAAAAAGAAAAAGTTAGCAAAGATTCCTACCTCTTTAATGAGATTTTTATAAATATAATGAAAAGTTAGACAACTGACAGGACTCAATCCGAATCTTACCATACTTACATCCGGAAGGCCCTGCCTGGCACCCCAACGGAATCCTCCTAACCTTACGAATTTTGCTAAAAGGAATCCGTGGAGCGAACCCTTAAAATCTTTTCTTACTTAGGAAAATTAGAATGAGTTGGATTTTTTTTTTTTTTTTTTTATAAAAAATTCGACAGCATAACGGTTGCATTTTTAACATTCCTAAAATACCTGCATGGGAAAAATACACTTCCATATACCTCTATTTTTCCAACCCAACTTCTTCCACAACCATACATTTCAAATCATAAATTCATTTCGTAAAAATCAAAAGCATGAAATCGTAATTCGAATACCTTGTACTTTAAGCAATGATTTAAAACTAAGAATTTCATGTCATAAATAATTCTGGACCACTCATACATAACCTAAAAATATATATATGCACACAATTCTTTTCCGATACCAAGTATGCAACATATTTATACATAAACACTATCGCGTCATTGCCCATTTACACTTCTGGAGGAGCTCTTCCATCTCGGTCACCCACATCTATACCTGAGGAGGTTTTTAACATAAAAACAGAAAATAATGAGCTATGGCAGCTCAATGAGTGCAGATATTTCCTTTTTAGCTTAAAGTATTTTATCTCTTAAAAATACCTCCTTAAAAATCTTTTCTTAAATGCGGTTATATTTCTTAAAATTTCTTATAAGTTCAAAACGTACTTAAAACTTCTCATAAATTTTGTGAGTGCAAATCCATAAAATACATATGTGCATTAAATTCCACATAAAACTTATAAAATTATAAAACCCGTAAGAGCCTTAAAATGCATATAAAACTTACATACATATAAAAACTCCATATAATTTCAAAATTTTAAAACGTAAATGTTTATTCACATCATAAAACATACGTACAAAAACCATAAATGCATAAGCTCACAAAACTCACATAAACCGTATAAATTAAGTATCATTTTGAACTTATACATATATAAAACTTCGTATATACATAACACTTCACTTAACTTAGAACTTATAAAATCCAAACCTTATTTAAGATATAAATCATACATATGGAAATTTCAACTCGTATACGCATAAAATTCATATAAAACTTATAAAGTTGAATATCATTCGAACTTCCCCATCCACAAAAATTAATATAGAACTTATAGTTCATAAACGTATAAACTTTAAATCAATTTCAATGCATAGCTTAAAATGAGGAATCCATAAAACTTAAATATATTCATAAAACTTTACAGGAACTTATAACTTATGAAACGTATAAAATGAATTCCCCTTTTCTTAAACCTTTCTCGAAACTGAACTTCATTTGATAGTAAAGCATACTTAAAACATATTAAACATTTTCCTTTGTTTCAATACGTAACATACTTCTTAATTTTTTTCGAAAAGCACAATTTATACCCCATAATGCTTACAACCACGCGGAAGCCGTAATAACGCTAACCGATGTGGAGTCACGTGGCGCTTTTATCAGACACCAACCGTGACACTTACTTACTTACAAAGACGTCCCGTGATTTTGTGCGGAATGTTACATCGCTAACCATAATCACGAGATAATATCCCCGAAAAGTAGAGGCGACACGACAGACTTAAATCCCCCCTGAGTTAGTGACGCATCCCCCCTGGACTTCCCATACTAATGTGGGATATACCGGCCGGGTCTAAAACTTACTTATAAAGGTGGGTATACTTATGGCCTTTGGAAACTTATTTTATTTTCTTACTTAGTGCAAAAGCACAATAATCACTTATTGGGGTGAAATAAGCACAAGATCTTAATTCGGAGTGCATAAAGCATAAAATATTCTTTTTCTAGTGCAAGAGCACAAAATGACTTATCCTTTAAAATCCATAAATCTCATTTTCATTGCTAGCTTACCCTTTAAAATCCATGAATCTCAATTTCGTTTGCTTACATATAAATAATAAATAAACTCCATATAAAACATATATCAATGTAAAATGTACATAAAGAATTCATAAAATTTCATAATTGTAGAATTCTCATATAAAACATATAAATTGCAAGCTTATAAAGTACTAATACTTAAAATCACTTATAGTGAAATCAAGAAAAATACTTTCCCTTACATCACATAAAACATAACTTCATTCATAGAAAGGGATTTAAAACTTAAAACTTGAAACTTAAATTTTATTTCATATGAACTCATACTTATAAAACCATAAATGATAA
The DNA here is from genome assembly GCA_021234005.1 of Nephelium lappaceum. Lineage (NCBI taxonomy): Eukaryota > Viridiplantae > Streptophyta > Magnoliopsida > Sapindales > Sapindaceae > Nephelium > Nephelium lappaceum. The sequence continues at coordinate 22,376,061 of CM037997.1, forward strand.
CTTTGCATATAAAATATCATTTGATGAAAATATTCATTTTGACTTCTAACATAACATTACGTTTACCAAAACGCTTAACATTTAAATCAAACATAAACGCATATATATATATATATCTTTCTTAAACAATCACTTAGGAAATTTTCTTATAATTAAATTCCTTACAAAGCTTTATAAATTCATCACAACATTTTAAAATAATATATATATCACTTACAATAAAATGCATTCTTATAACTTCCAAATTCAATTGAAATTGCTTCAAAATTCAAAGTAGCACTCACCTTGGTTCAAGTTTCCTTAAATGGCTCCAATAGCCTTCTCCGTTTCCTCTTCCTTCCTTTTCACCTATACATCACATATTCACTTAGAATAGACTAACCTTAACCATACAAAACTCATTACATTGCTTAGAACTCACTTAATTCATTAACACACTATTTTACCAACTTACTTCCCTACTCAATTTCAACTTAACCGAAGCCTTAAAATTCCATTTTCTTTGCATGGACCTTACTTATATACCCCTAGGAGCATCCCTATATGCCCGAAATAATTTTCTGGAGCCCGAAACGAAAAGTCAAATTTTTGAGACCTCTCTTGGCCGAGTACTGTTCACAGCCCATTCTAGGGCTGCTCTTGGCCTTATTTTTGCTCCATTCATCTCCCTAACTAGCATTTAGATCACCCGTAAAACGGCTCTGAAAAATTCCAACAAACGGGTGACGAAAACTAGGAAAAACCACATTTTTTCATCACTTTTTCAATGCCATTTTTACCATTTTCATTCTAATTCTCATTTCTTCTTTCCTTAATGTTTCCTTAATGTCATAAATACTTAAACATATTCATTTAATGCATGGAAACACACACATGAGATGGTATTCCATGATTTCCATTAATGCCCTTCATATGGGTTAAAAGTTGGAATTTTATCTAACTTAATTTCCAACACTTCCATAAGCTTTTCATGGGTTTTCCTACCACAATTTCAACATGGAATTATGCTTAATATCATCAAATGACATTGATTTCATACTTCCCTCATCATGGTCTTATATGAATTAATACATAATTAATCCATTTCATTCAATTTTTACATTTTATTTCATTCAAGCATTTTGTCAAACACTTGGTGAGCATAAAATTTCACTTAAAACAAATTCCATCAAACTTGGTATTGCTTCCAACAAAACCCTAGCCTATCAAACATAATCAATTCCATATGATTTATACTTAGTTTTTGTCTCATAAAATTCTACTCCAATCATGCATAAAAACCCATATCAAAGCCCAACCAAAACATCAACATAAACATCATAACAACATCATTGAAACAACTTCCAAAAACCATAAAACTAACCTTGTTTTGCTTGGATTTTGCTCCAAAGTTGTTCATATACCTTAGGGTTGCTTGATTCCATGATTTGGGGGTTGAAAATGCATGAAAATCACTTGATTTCCTTCATTTTCATGCTTTGGCCGAGATTTCCCTTTCTCCCTCTCCATTCTCGGTTTTGAATGTGTTTGTGTGTGTGTGTGGCGTGAAATGAGAAGGAATGGCTTAAAATTTGACTAAGTGATGATATTTATACTTATGAACTTTCCATAATTAGATTTTGGCCCTTAACTCCTGCTTATTCTAAATTGGCCCATCTCATGTAAATTCATTTCACTTTGATCCATAATTCACCTTCTCTTAACTCCACTTTGACCCCAAATAGGAAACCTTATTTCATTTTAGTCCCTTATCATATTTACTATTCACTTAATATCATTTATAATTTATTCCGAAATAAATTCCAAATTAATTCTATGATCACCCATTCATCAAATTGACTTTACAATACTCTAATTAGATCTCTTAGGACTCAATCCATGGCGTCGAAAAAAGTTCAAACGGAGTTTAGGTCAACATTATTCATAATCCTGTCCATAAGGGCGTTTCCATCGGGTAACTTCCGGAACCTTTAAAAACTACCCAAACGGATTTATTTTTACTCCGTTTCAATTTTATTGGGTCATACTAATCATTCTAATTATTTTCAATTTTTCAGGGTCCGTCTCAAAATTTCACTATTCATCAGGTACTATTCACCTGGAGATACTATTCATCCGAAAATATTACTATTCATGCGTAAATTCACTGTAAATCATAAAATGAAAGTTTGGGGTCTTATAACAACACTTATAAAATACTTTCAAAAAATATTTTAAATTGATAACTTATTTTTTATGATTTAAAAATGGGGAAAATATTTCATATAAATATTACAAATCTTGGACTATGGCCTTATTTGTTACCTAGGATGAGACTCGGTTTGGACTTATTTTTTTATCCAAACCCATGTTTGGTATTTCCACTCATCCTTCACTAATTTAACCTATCACAAATTTATCCCATTAGTTTGGGATAAATCTAACCCATTCATTTACATGGGTTAAAATTATCTCATTGCTTGCTCATTCTTCAACGCCTCGTCGTCGTCTTCGTTACTGTCGCCTCAGGTCACTTCTCCTCCTCCCTCGCCTCCCTCTCCCTCTCCATCCACGAGCCAATACTACTTCTTCTCGCTCACCTCTCTCTCTTTCTGTTTGGTCTCTGCTCGTCGATCTTCTTCTTTGTTTTTGTCTCCATCGTCGGTTTCTGCGCTCGTCGATATGCTTTTTCGTCTTTGTCTCTGACTCTTCATCGTGGTTTACGCCTCTGTCTTTGTCTCTCAGCGGTTTCTGTGATTTCTTTAACATCGCTGATCGTCGATCTCTTCTTTGACATTGTGATTGCTAATGACGGAGGATGGTAATGAAGAAGGTAAGTGACGGTGGTGGTTGTGGAGCCAAGTTTGACCGGTCTAATTTATAAAATTTATGAAAAACCCCTAAAAATTGTTTTAAAATCCAAGTTTGTATTCACTATTTTTAATCTTATCTTACTTTCATCAAACATGCGATAACATCCAATCCAATCCTATCTCATTCCATCAAATCCAATCCAATCCTATCTAATCCCATATAAATGATCTAATTCTATCCTACGCATCAAATAAGACCTATAAATCCATGGCGTAAAATAGTAGAATTAACACAAATATTCTAAGCGAAAATTACGAAAATACCCATTTCAAAATGACCATTTTTGTTTTTACCCAATATTGTTAAACAAATTAAATTTAACCCCTCAAACAAATTAATTTCATTATATACCCAAAATACCCATAATGCCCTTACATATATTTACCTATAAGCCCTTAATTTTCAAAAAAATTAAAAAAACCAAAATATGTAATTACAAAACAGCCCCTCCTATATATATTTGTAAGAAATCGGTGAAAAGTCATTTTCATCACCGGTTTCCCATTCAAGAACTCGACCCACACTGTGCGACCCGTACCCGATCACCCCTTGCACGACCCGACCAGCCGTTCGACAGTTTCCGGCCATTCTCTCTCCGTTTTCGACATTGGCAGACCATCTTCGACCGCCGGCGACCCTCTCAAGTTTGGCAAGGTACTCGAATCTACCATGTTAGGGACTTTTTAATTTCGTTTTGCAAATTTGAGATGTTTTGTGTTATGATGATTAAATTGTGTTGGATTTGTGTTAGGTTATGATGATTAGATTAGAATAGGTTAGATTTGTGTTGTTTTTGTGTTGAAATAGGTTAGATTTGTGTTGTTATGACGCTGCGATCATCGTCGGCGTTTGTATTTTTTGAAATCGGTTTTTCACAATCGGTTTTTGAAATCGGTTGTTGACAATCGATTTTTCAAATCGGTTTTTGAAATCGGTTGTTGACAATCGGTTTTTCAAATCGGTTTTTCACAATCGGTTGTTAACTTCGGTTTTCGACTTCGGGGTTTTGCACTTCGGTTTTTCACTTCGGTTTCAACGGGTTGATCGGTTTTTCTTTTCTGTACTGTGAAAAACCGAAGTGAATAACCGATCAATATCATTGATCGGTTTTTCACCAGGGCTGGAAAACCGATCAACGATGTTGATCGATTTTCCAGATCTGGTGAAAAATCGATCAATGTCATTGATCGGTTTTCCAGCCATAGTTAAAAACCGATTTTAGTTGTTCACATTTGAATACTATGCTAGTCAGTTGCAGTTTCTGGTTGTTTTCTATCATTGATCGGTTTTGGTGAAAAACCGATCAATGATATTGATCAGTGTTTGACACTGGGCTGGAAAACCGATCAATGATCAATATCATTGATCGGTTTTCCATCCCTGGTGAAAAACCGATCAATATCATTGATCGGTTTTCCAGCCCTGGTGAAAAACCGATCAATATCATGGATCGGTTTTCCATCCATAGTTAAAAACCGATTTTCTTTGTTCACATTTGAATACTATACTAATCATTTGCTGTTTTTGGTTGTTTTCTACAGATGGATTTCAAGTACAAATATAGTTCACAAACAATTAGCAAGAATTCGAGCGGGAATACACATATTGGGCACAAATGGCTTGGTAAAATCATTGCGGTGATTACTAGACGAGGCTTATATGACCGGTTCATAAGAGAGTGCCCATTCTGACATATTTTAGAGATAAGCAGCAACAATACAATAGCTGCTTCAGTGATATTATGGTTTCTTGTTAGAGAGGTGGAGGTCCCCGGTGGGCGCCGTGATGAAATGTGGTTTGAAATCAGGGGAAGAACATATAGGTTTGGGAAACAGGAGTTTTTATTGGTGACAGGACTTCCTTTTGGGGGTGTAGATCGAGAAATCTTCAATACGGTGCAAAATGATGTAAAAAGCATCCTATGGCGATTGTTTGATGGAGTGTCGCCGAGTGTCCCCAGTCTAGCCACCTTTGTTGAGGCAAGGAGCCATACAGGACGTCAGGGGCGTGCGGGTGAAAATGTTTTAAATGATGAGGATCTTTTGAAGTTAGCAAATGTAGGGATCGCTTTCCATCTCTTCATGGGGCAGGATGACAGAGCTAGCATTGGTCATTTTATGTGGGTGATGATAGAGAATGCGGAGTTATGGAACTCGTTCCCTTGGGGTACATTGAGCTATAGTACGCTGATCCATTGTCTCCATTTGGCGATTAATGAAGAGCGGGTGAAAAACCCACCGAAGACCATTAATCTTTATGGTTATATTCCGGCATTTCAGGTATACTTAATATGGTAAATAATTAATAATAGTTTCCTTTTAATTGGTTGATATATAGAATTTTATTTTATTTTATATATATATACACTAACTATATGTTTGTTATTTGTTTAATCAAATTATAGTGGTGGTTGGTGGAAATATTCCCGGTCTTACGAGAGAAGATAGCGAAAGAGAATCAATCCTTACAAAATGAACTGCCAAGGTGTAGGAGACGGACATTAAAGAGGACCCCGAAAGGCATAACCAACCTGAATGATTTTCCCCCTGTAAGTGGTGAAAGTAATTGAAAATGGTTTCCTTCATTTTTTTTGTTTTAACCATCATTAATAATAATATAACTAACCATTTATATATGTATATTGCAGATAATTGGTATTGCACAAACCCTTGAGCCTACTGATGCCGAAAAGGAGACGGATTATTGGAGATCATTCAATCCGAAGCATTTGGTTGGCGAAGAGGTACATAAAGTAGGTGGCGGAGGGAGTGAGGAGGATGATGATGATGATGATGATGATGCACGTGGTGATGATGATGATGCACGTGATGATGATGATGATGCAAGGGATGATGAGGAGCAGCATGAAGACATCCCAAGTGCACAGCCTGAATTAGAGGATAGCTTTACGGAGTTACGAGCAAAAAAGGTGCACGATGTACCTACAGTACATTCTGAGGTACGAATCTTAATCGTTTTATTTTATTTCATTGTTAAGTGAATGTGCATTTGAGTAAATGGAAAAGTTGTGGATATGTTGTATAATCATATGAAGTGGGATAGAGAGACGGAGTCTCTAAACATGATAGATGAAGTGTAATTTTAAATATGCAGGTTATATTTCCCTGGATACTCAAAAAACAGGGGAGACTCTGTCGAAATTTTTTTTTTCAATTGTGTACATTGTGTAAAATGACTTATTTATGCAGGTGATGCAGTTGTTTGAGTACTTTGTGGGTTTACAGAAGACAACCTACAAGAAAGTAAGTAAGATGGATAGAAGGCTGAGACGGGTGGAAGAATATTTAAAGATTTCTATGGATGACGACGACGACAACGATGATGATGATGATGATGATGATGATGATGATGATGGGAGCATTGTCCCTGATGACCATATCTATAGCCCACCACCCCCATCCCCCCCACCACCACCACTACTATCACCACCACCCCCACCACCACCACATGAGGACGAGGGGGTCCATCAGTCACCTGACCATATCTATAGCCCACCACCACCACCACATGAGGACGAGGGGGTCCATCAGTCACCTGGCCATCATGATGAGGTAGTCCATCAGTCGCCTATCCATAGAGACGAGACAGCCATCCATCAGGAGGAGCAGGAGGTCCATCAGGAGGATGAACGTGGTGATGACCAGGTACGTATAGTATTTCAATTGTGTTACAGTTTGATTTATAATTCTAAATGTTTATTTTAATTGATAGTTTTGATTTCCTTACAGTTGCATGATGAGGTCATCCAGGAGCGGGGCAAACGAAAGACGAAGCCAGCGGCATCTCTGCGGACACCATACACTGATCTTGGACCGCCAAAAAAGAAAAAGAAGGTGCCCCAAAAGCAGGTTGAGGAGGTGGCAGAGTCTGTAGACCCCGTAGAGGTTGTCTACAATGAATACAAAGCTTCTTACACGTCATTGGATCTCAGGTTTTGATAATAAGTAGTTTTATACCTTTATGTTGGTTACTATTAAAAAATATTTAACCTTTTTTTTTTCTTTTATTTTAGGCGTGCAGTTGAGCGTTGTCAGTGGTGCGTGATACCAGACACATTGCCAACCATTGAGGATGAGAACAGATGGTTCACTTCTGAGCACATCGATTCTTATTTGTACTGTTTACGAAAGAAGTGGAATGAGGTTGAGGACACTAGATATGCGGTTCATGGGAGCTCTTTATTTGTGAGTGTTTACATTTTAATAAGTTATGTCGTTACAATTTAGAGTCATATGTCCCTTAAGTGTGATAACATGTTTAATTTTTTATCTTGCAGGCATTGATGACATTATACTATAGAGAGCAATACGTCCTCAAAGGAAAAACATTTGATCCGGTTACAGCTGATGTACCCTCAGAGTGGCTAGCATTCGGTTCTGGCAAGTTAGACTCATCAGTACCGTGGTGGGAAGTTGAAAATGTGAGTGTTGTATGAAAAATTATCAGTTATTTTTTGATCATTTAAATATTTAAATTAGTCTTATATCACTGATGTCTTCAAATTGCAGGTGTTGCTGCCATGTAGCCTAGATCAAAATCACTGGGTCCTTTGTCAGGTGTGCTTGAGACAGAAGAAGATATTAATATATGATTCTCTTGCACATACTGACTTAGCTTTCCGCATTGCGCCACTTGAGCCGCTGGTGTGTTTGATGCCCATTTTATTGCGGTTTGTGGGATTTTATGAGAGGATCCAGATAGAGATGCCACCTGTGGATGAGCGATGGACAGTTGAACGTCTTGATAGATCGGTTGTGCCCCAGCAACCCGATGGGTGAGTAAATTTGTAACTTAATGAAAATTTAATATTTATATATATAATATATATATATTTTATTTTATATTATATTTAATGGTATGATAACATCATTTAATTAATTTGTTTTTAATACAGGACGAGCTGTGGAGCATATGTGGTCATGTACATACGTGATTTGTTACAATCAAACGAGACTACATGGAAATCAAGACGACCGGATCAGGTTGCAGATGTCATTGCACTGAGGGCAGAGATTGCAAGGGATCTGTATACCTTTTCGACACCATTGTATAAAGTAAATAAATTTGGAAAATGGTCTGTTGACTCTGATGGAGAGGTTGTATATAAGTAATTGTATTTATTTTTATGAATTATTCATTCATTTATATAAGTAATTGTATTTATTTTTATTAATTAAATGGGAGCATTTTCTAATATTTTTACAAATTCCTAATGTTCCACTAAATTGCAACACACAAATGCAAAATTTTATTCAAAAACTTAAAAAAAGAGGTGTTCACCAAAAAATTAAAAATAAAAAAATTATAAGTTATCTCTATATCTCTATAAGTCTCTAGCCTAAGTTATCTCTAAATTATAAGTTATTTATTTGAGCAACATAAATAACAATTAATAAATAGTTATACATTTTATGAATAAATGTTCATATAATACAAGTAATAAATAATGATTGATCTTGATTGATCAGAATGAACCTTCAATCTCTATATCTCTATAAGCCTCTAGCCTAAGTTATCTCTAAATTATAAGTTATTTATTTGAGCAACATAAATAACAATTAATAAATAGTTATACATTTTATGAATAAATGTTCATATAATACAAGTAATAAATAATGGAGAGGTTGTATATAAGTAATTGTATTTATTTTTATTAATTATTCATTCATTTATATAAGTAATTGTTATTATTTTTATTAATTAAATGGGAGCATTTTCTAATATTTTTATTTACCTTTTTATTTATTTTCTAATTAAATAAATTATATATACACATTTTACCTTTTATTTGTGTTAATATCAATGAACTCCAAATAAAATATGTAACGATCTATAATCAATGAAATCACGTTATAATTTTTTTTAATTGTTTTCAAGCTATGATGTGATTGTATTTCATAAGTACATATCTAAATTTTATAGTAAGGTTATATTTCAGGTTTTGGTGTAATTGAGATTGGAATTCTTTTCTAAATCACACTAATCATTTTAATTACTTATAGAATTTCTGATTGTAATTAAATGGGAAGTGTAGAACTTTTGGCCCTAAACAAATTTTTAGAATATATAACTTTTGGTTCTAATTAAATTGAAAATTTAGAACTTCTGATTCTAATAAATTAAAGTTTAGAACTTCAAGTTATATTAATTGAAATCCAGAACTTAAGGTTCTAATAACTTAAAGTCTAATTTACAATTTCAGGTTCTGATAATATATAATAATAACAGTGAATAAAATCGGTAGAGTCGCACAAATAATGTATATAAATAGCCTAGATCAAATTTAATTAATAGGTTTTTTCAAATTTAATTAATAGGTTTTTTTTTTTCCTAAAGTAAAAGAATGAAGGTTTATATACATTATTTGTGCGACTCTACCGATTCTATATAAAATTATGCCATTCTATCAATATTATATAAATAAAAATGGAAGCCACATATACGTTTGGATCATCTAAGATATCGATATATAATGAATGAATATATAGTATTATTCAATAATATCCAAAAAGGAGAAATAATCGTCTGATCGGTTTTTCAGTGGTGTGCAAAAACCGAACTCGGTTTCTCATTAGCATGAAAAACCGATCCGACGAAAAAGGTGGGAAAAATTAGTGTTCGGTTTTTAAGATTAATGGAAAACCGATTGCGGTTTCTTAACCAATATGGAAAACCGATCATGGCATTTTGAGAGATTTTGACCCCTTTTCCCTTCAAATGTTAGGTTCCCAGTGATCAAAATACACTAAAAACCATAGAATTAATATAACCATTGAATTATATTAGTATGGACTAATATAACAATAATACATGGTTAGATGAATCTACATTAAGATTTGTACAATGTGAAAATGTTATCACCGAATACCAGGTTTAACTTCAACTTCACCATACATAGTCATTACGTAAGTTATTTACCCAATTTTACTTTAATTGTTTAAATTTAAGTAAGTCGGGGTCATTTGTTGCCCACCAAGAGCCATCAGAAGGGGATGAACTCAAGAAAGACGAAGATCGGTTTTTTAAGTGGCCTAAAAAACCGAAATCGGTTTCTCCGTTTACTAAAAAACCGATCAGACGTGCATATGGCAGATTAAGCAATGTCGGTTTTATGAGCTATTAAAAACCGATTTCGGTTTTTTATTAATAATGAAAAACCGATCAACCTGAAAAACCGAGCAACCTGAAAAACCGATCAACCTGAATCACGAAATCAGTTTCTTTTACCAATTTAGACCTGGTGTATATTATTGCCTGCATATGCTAAATAATGTGTCATATAACTGAGGAAACTTGTGTCATTATAAAAGTTTGAGTTCCCAAAATTTAAACATATGCTAAATAAATAAATGCACATTTACATGCTACATGTGTTCTAATTAATAAAATACTTGCAAGACGTCATTAAACAAAAAATAATATAAGTTTCATTGTACTCTGATGAAGATTAAATCAACATAAACAAGTAAGCGTTAAATAACATAATACATGTTATTAAAATAAAAGCTTCAATTAATTAATGTGTCTAATCATCAATGTTTGGATCATTACCCATCATTTGATTGGGAGGAGGAAACCGTTGCGGGCATCGACGTTGGTTATGTCCAGTCTCATGACAGAGGCGGCATCTTCGTGAGGGCGCAGTATTTGGATGAGCATTTGCACTTGTTCCAACTTCTGCAGTAGCGGCTTCGCTAGTTTGGGCTTCTGCACTTGCGGCTCCGCTCGTCCCTCCACTGAAGGATGTTGGGGGGTTAGGGCAACGAAGACGGTTATGTCCCCTCTGACCACATCTTCCACACTTCTTTGTTCGACGAGCTTCCCCAACGGAAGGAATCCGAACCTCTTTCGGCCTACCTGCTTGCCTTTTTCCTATGGGTGGTAGTACAATCATGCTTCTAACTTCCGCGGAAACATTCCAATCAGACAATTTAGGAACGGGATTGATCGGACGTGCATATGCAGCTTTCAGCCACTCTGTGCTATAATAATAATTGCAAAGTGTATCACAACTGACGCCCTTAAACCTGACATGGATAATAAATAAATATTTATTTAAATGTAAAAATATGATATGACATTAAATATAGAAAATGTACAATTATGATACCTGGCTACAGCACATGCATGAATACATGACAACTGATCTAAGTTCCACTTCAAGCAAGTGCATGTGCACGTTCCAATATTAACCACCGCATCGCCTTTGCTAGGATGTAGAACACTGTATGTGATCGGTTCTGTAATAGGATGTACAGTACCTTCCGTTGATAAATTTTTGGCCAACATGATTCGATCGTACGCAGCAGTGGTAACAAAAGTCGTGAGTTTTTCAGCAACACCACGTCTATTATTAAACCATCTTTGTAACACATTTCTCACATATTCATGTGCGGTAGTTATTAGCAAACGACGTGCTTGCATCATGCAATTGTTGAGTGATTCTGCAATGTTAGTGGTCATCATGTCATATCTTTTGTTTGGACAATATGCCCGTGACCACCTGCTTACCCCAACCTTAACCAAAGTGTCATATGATTTTGGATGCAACGCCCGAATTTCTTCTAACATTCTATCGCAGTCATATGGCACATGACTGTATGCTGCACTGTAAAATGCTTTTTCCACTACATTCGAATACTTTTTACAGTGTTGCTTCAGGTTTTGCCACAGGTGGAAAAAACACAATATGTGAGGGACTTCGGGAAAGGCTACACTCATCCCATTTGATATGCTTTTGTGACGATCGGATACGATAAGGAAATCGTTTGACACACCAATCGCCTCTCGTAATCTGCTTAAAAACCAAGTCCATGAACGGTCTGACTCTCCATCAGCAAATCCAAAAGCGATGGGATAAATCATCTCCGACCCATCTTTGCAGGCAGCAAAAAAAATCACCCCTTTGTATTCACCTTTCAAATGGGTGGCATCAATAGCAACAACCGGTCTCATGTAAGATCGAAAACCCTCAATACAAGCTCCAAGTGCAACGAACGAATACAAGAACCGGTTGTTTTCATCCCTCTCAATTGCCGTCATGGTGCCGGGGTTTGATACTTTTAACATTTCAAAGTAGCACGGAAGCTGTTGATATGACTCGTCCGCTTGTCCATATGCTAGTTTCTTTGCATATTGTAAAGCCTTCCAAGCTTTACTGTACAAGATTTGCACACCATACTGCTCTAGCATTTCTCCGATCAAACGATTAGGTGTATAAATATCCCTCCCCACCTTTCCCGCATATAAGTTTCCAATAACAATAGCCTTCACACTTTTCATATGTGATTCCATGGCTACCTGACGGCACGTGTGTTCCGTCACATACTTCAATACAAACCACATCGAACAACCTGTTCTGCATCTTGCACGAACTATAAAGCTACAACTCTTATCCTTGCAACCAGCTTCAAATCGTTCCGCGTCTGAACGTCTAACACGATATTCAAACTTGGATTTCAGAGCATATTCTCCAATAGCTGTACACATTTCTTGTTTACTATCAAAAAATGCACCTTTATACAAAGTACCACGTTGATAGACAGTTGACATAGCGCTTGAAGTAGCCTCAATGTCGCCCAGTTCTACATCGGGAACAATCCAGTGTGGTTGTGAAGGATTGTTCTGAAATTGTAAACCCGAAAATCTTATTTCTGGAAACCCTTCATCCTCGTTGACATCATTAATTCCAGCTTCCTCTTCATCACTATCTCCAGTTTCCTCTTCATCACTATCCCCTGTCCCATCACCATTATCATCTGTGTCTTGCTCTTTATCATCACTAACATCATTCATATAATCATTATTAATGTCATCATTATTAATGTCATGAATGGGACCTTCTATAGATGTAAATTGGGTGACCGACGCATCAACCTGATTGCTACCAACACCTGAAGTCAGATAAAATTGACTTTGAACCATATACGGATCTACAGGTCTATTACTATTTGGCATCTCATGTCTTGTGTCTGGTCTTGAGTCGGTGACATTTGGACGAACGATATGCCTACTAGCTCCAGCTCCAAAATCTCTTACAACCTTATCAATGTAAATCTCTCTAACATCAACATTTCTCACCGCCATCAAACCAACCACACCAAGATCGGACATGATACGTATTTTTTTACTTGACCATTTCTCATGCTTTGTAGTAAATAATATATACGAATATCCCACCTTCTTCTATCAATGCTAGTCTCTCTATACACAACATCCACCAACGATGAAAAACTACTATCTTTGGAGACCCCACACATAATCGACTCACCCTCAACGTAGTTAGATCCATTCCACTCTCCATCAAAGTTGATGACGATCGTTTCGTGAGTCATTCCTATAACATTCAAAGAATGTTTAATTAGTCTCACTATAATGGGACAACATTACAAAGTACAATCATATGTAACAAAATCTATCACAATAAATCAATGTCCATCATTAAAAACAAAAGATATAACACTGCCTACGATCATATCTAACCACATATAACACTCAAATTTAATACACGGCATCCAAAACACAACAAATATCGAAAACATCAAAATCTGCGACGAAATCGGTTTTTACATGAACTAAAAAACCGATTTCGGTTTTTAAGGGGCATGAAAAACCGATCACAATAGGGAATCGGTTTTACACCTCTGTAAAAACCGAAATCGGTTTTTTAGTTCATGTAAAAACCGATTTCGTCGCAGATTTTGCAGAAACTGCAAATCTACAGATCTATCTTTTCGGATGGTATTTATCACAACCAAATCACTCTTAAAGCCTTTACCTTACAATTTGAACAAAATAACCTAAAAACCAACCAACAAAAACACATACATTACCTTCGAAACTCAAATCACTTGAAATGAAAGAAGAAGCTTCAAAACGGATCACACTTGCATGGATCAAAAACCTTCAATGGACAAAGAAGCTCAAATGAAGAATCCCTTACTAGGAGGTTTGACTTTCGGCTATAATGGTGAATGGAAGAGAACAAAAACCATGAATAGAGTAAAAAGAAAGAGAAGAGAGGTTTGGATGCTAGGAGGAAGTAGGAGGAAGAAGAAGGCTATTTTGGTAATTTCGCTTAGGGCAATTGGGTGATTTTAATTTGAAGGGTAATTTAGTAATCTTGGGTATAGAATGGAAATAATTTGTTTGAGAGGTTAAAAACAAATTTATATAAAATATTGGGTAAAAACAAAAATTCCCTTTTTATTTGGCTGAAAATGATAAATCTCCCATATTCTAATTCAAAGCATTACAGGGTGCTTGAGCAAGGGATGCAACATGGTCTTTCATGAGATAAGCATCGATGTAGCAATCATCTTCTTTGTATAGAAGATCCATTGCCCTTGCAAGATCAAGAACTCGTTCAAGCAAAGGTGCTAGAACAGCAGTTGTTTTAGGAACTCCTCGTTCATGTCTCTTCTGCTCAAACTATATGAAATTTAATATTTTTTAAATTAATCACTTGAATTACATGGCTGCCGATGAAAAGTATTGATTAATAGGGAGATCTCAAAAACCATTATTTGATTTTAAGCACAATTTATTCACTATGGACATATGACATTTTTAAGTATTGTCAAATAAATATATCCGACCGGATCTTGTCCAACTACTTGCCAATAAAGACATTACCAAAAAAATAAAAAAAATAAAAAAAATGAAAAACTAATATCTTTAACATGGATATATATATATATTTTTTATATGATCTCTTTAGCATAAGTTGAATGATAAATCACAAAGTAAACTAGTCGTAACTCAAATATATGTATCCTACAACCACCAGCCATCTTGTTTTTATGAAGAGATCAAATTGAGGGAGTATTGCATCATAAGGATTGTGACATCCCAACTAGGTTGGCACCCCACAAAACCTTCAATCATGTGCAGATCACTCCATCAACTGACCAATTTATTAAAGTCAAGAAAAGAAAAATACATGAGTTATGGGGGATAAACAACCCCTGCAAGTCATGAAAAATGTTAAAATGTAAAGATTAATTTTTAGCAAGATACAAAAATCTAGACAATAAGAGCACTAGAGTCAAGATCTGAGGAAAGACTGATAATGTGAATGAGCCCCAACTTGATTGCCTTCATGATAACCATGGGACACAAAAATCTGCATTGAAGAAAGAAAAGAGACAACCTTCACAAAACCATGACATGCCTGAATATACCACCGCAACTAGAACGACTTGGAGTGCCATAAGAATAATCTCATTTTTAGCATACCACAAAGACCAGTGAATTGAAGCTACTGCTGCCATCCAAAGGGAAAAGAATTAGGGACTAAAAGTAAATGTCACATCCTAAGAGAAATCTAAAGTTACCTATGCCAAAAATACTAGCAAAAGAGCATAAGAACAAGACCAACACAATTTGTCCACCATTGCCTAACTAACAAAGCAAAACCTGCAACATGAAGGAAAATAGGAACTTGAGTTTGTGTTAATTATTCTCTAAAGGTAAGACGTTGTGAAAAATGGTGCCGTAATAGAGTATACCGTAAAGGAGGGACTAAACTTTCCAAATTTGCTTACCCCAAGAAACCAAAGCAGAAGCTAGTTCAAAAAAATGAATAGCTCTTTAGAAGAAACTATACCAGAGGAACCTGTTTAAATAAAAGTATCCTTAGAGTTTGTAACAATAATTGTATTTTCAATTAGAACACAAATCTATGGATGACATTTCTGAAAAAGAGATGGTAGAGGCCAAGAAGTGTCAAAATAACAATCAAACATTATTGCATCAAGAAAACTATGGCCCTGCACAACCATAATCATTAATTTAGCTAGGAGTTCAGCCAACCAATTATCCAACCAATAGTGAAGCTTATGATAGACGTTTGACATTTGGGTTGTGTATGTTGCCCAGTTGTCTTAAAAGATTTACAAGTTGGTGTTACATGTTATAACTGATGCCACCATTTTCATCTTTCTCTACAGAGCTTTCTAGCCAAAGAATTTCCATTCTATATCTATTTCTTCTAGGGTAGGACAGTCTTTTCAATTTCCACTTATCTGTTATTTAACCTTCTTTGGTAGACTACAACTTTTCTTTGAAGAAAAAGGCAGAGAAAACAAAGGTCTCTGCTTTGGTTTAGAAATCCATATTTGTTTTAAAGAGTTTAAATTCACTGTCATGTGTCTCAATGACTCAAAACTTATACTGCGTTCTACTTCTTTCTCTTTGATAGTTTGGTTTTCTATCTTAAATTCAATGTTTAGATTCAAATCTATTTAAGTTAAACACCTACTCCATAAAGTTCCAGAAACCTCAAGAAAACAATAAAATCTACTAGAGCAATGAATATTTAAGAGCTCATACATGAGAAGCTCCTAGAGGCATAGAAGACATCAAATGATTGAAATCTCTAGACACATGAAATTGATTCAGCATTCGAGACATTTCAAAGACCGACTTTGGATGAATGAAAATGAAAATTTTGGTATTTCAAAAAAAAAAAAAAATGAAAATGAAAATTTTGGACATTGAAATTGCACTGGCATTCGACAAGATTCAAATACTAACAAGGGAGACTTAGGGACACCTACCTTGAGGTGCAGGATTTATGGAGAGTAGTCGGCGGAAGTGAGACTTCAACACCTCCACCTGAAGAGTTGAAGAACTTGAAAAATGGAGGATCACAGCTGGGAAAGCTATGTTCGTTCTCAAGATTATCGTTGACAAAGAGCTGCTAAGGTACATCAAACACGCATAAGCACCCAAAGCTGCTTGGGATCCTTTTAAAGCATTATTTTCAAAGAAGAATGATACCCAGCTGTAGTTCTTAGAGAACGAGTTGATGACCACCGCCAGATGAGTTATGTCCATTAGTGAATACTTTATGAAAATTAAAAATTTATGTCATGAGATATCTGAATTAGATTCTAAAGTTGGACTTCGTTAGGATCATATGAAAAGATTAATTTTTTAAGGTCTAAAACTTGAATATGATGGACTTATCACGACAATACGTGGATGGCCAGTACAACCAACTCTTTTAGAATTGGAAAATATATTAGTCAACCAGGAAACTCTAGCAAAACAAATGGCTGGAGTTTCATTAGAAAATAAAGAAAATGCATTATTTAGTAATAAAACACTAAGTCAGCCAAGGCAAAACACTGCCACATAGGAAGGGTGTAATCCTAGAAGACACTATGAGCGTGGCTCAGATACAAGGGGAGCTCCACAAACTTAACGTAATGGAGAGTATTATAATTGTAGTAAGATGGGTTATTTTGCAATGGATTGCATATTCAAGAGTATGTCTGAGGCAATTTGATGACAGCTGCTAGATGCAGAGAAAGCAGTGAACAAGGGTAGGGTTTTCAAATGTTATTTACGGTAACCAAGCCTGTTGGAGAACGTACAAATGAAAGCGAAAATCGTCTTCAATAAGAAAGAAGAAAGATGTTATGGATTTAATGGAGATGAGATGGCCTAGAGAGTCATCACTTGTGATCCAATGAAGGTGCGTTGATTCACAGCATCAAACCTAAAGGCAGTTAATTATGATAATGATTGGATTCTAGATGCTTGAATCACATGACAGGAGATAAGGAGAAGTTGTTAGGTGTCTCATAATATAAGGGGGATCAGATGGTGTTACAGCTAATAATGCAAAGCTACTAATCACTCACATCTGGAAGACAGTAATTGTTCCATGATTCAACTCCTATTGAGTTCAGCTACAGAATGTGTATCATGTGCCCGGAATGAAGAAGAATCTGCTGTCAATATCACAGTTAACATCCTCAGGAAAATGTGTGGTGTTCGGTCCAGAAGATGTCAAAGTATAACGACATCTTAAACCATCAAGGACAGCGATCATGGAAGGGCGAAAGTTGGAGTCAGCTTATGTAGCTATGACACGGACGGATGATACTACAGATCTTTGGCATGCATATTTGGGCATGTTACAAGAAACTAAAGGTGATGATGAATAAGTCAATGCTTAAAGGGCTTCCTTTTGGAGTTTCAAGGAGACGATATATGCTGGATGCCAGTTTGGGAAGTCGTATCAACTGTCATATATAGAGGCAAGGTTCAGAGCAAAGGCGCCCTTGGAGCTTGTTCATTAATACGTGTTGGGTCCAGTGAAGCAAGGATCAATTAGTGGACTGTGATTTATAGTGACCTTCATCGATGACTTCTCAAGGTACGTGTGTGTATACTTTATAAAACAAAAATCAAAGGTGTTAGAAAAGGTTAGAGAATTTTGAGAGAAGGTTGAAGGAGAAGTCGAGAAGAAGATAAGTCGAGAATTAGTCTATCCATTATTATTAGTTTTCTTCACCATATACTCATCAATTCAACTTGTGAATGCTGATCAATTTGAGCCTCAAGAATAAACAATAAAGCTGAAATTGCAAGCATTGAATAGGATCCAGGCACTAAAATTTTTGGAATGACAAACGAATCATCATAAGCAATAAAGCTGAAATTGCAAGCAATGAATGGGATCCAAGCACTAAAATTTTTGGAATGACAAATGAATCATCATAAGTAATAAAGCTCAAATTGCAAGCATTGAATAGGATCGAAGCACCAAAATTTTTGGAATGACAAATGCATCATCATAAGTAATAAAGCTCAAATTGCAAGCATTGAATAGGATCGAAGCACTAAAATTTTTGGAATGACAAATGAATCATACACAAGACCTAATACTTAAGATTGAAATAATTTTGTCATCTTTAGTCATCACATAACTTGTGAATGAGAAGACAAATGAATCATAAAATGATGCTCTTTTTCTTCATGAGTTGTTAAACCGTTGAAGAATTAGATTTCTTCCATCTTTGCAATTGCAACTTTAGTTGCCTGACATTAGCTTTCGATTGGGAAGTAAAGAGACCTTGAATAGTTATCCAAGCCTTAGATGCTGTAAAACAACCTACAAGCTCAGGAAGAATTTCCTAGCTAATTGAGGACAAAATCCAACACAATAAGATTTGACTCTGTTTCTCCTAATCCAGAAAAATATCCTAGATAGGATCATCAAGATTCAAGTGTTCTGGTGATGAAAATAGAGGATCAACAAAGTTTAATAGGCGATTACAAGAGATTATACTGACTAGCAGTCCTATAAATTTGGTATGATTACTTGTCAACAACTCATTGGTTAGAGCCATAACAACCTAACCGTCTCTAACTACTCTTCCCTCATCTTTTATCTGAGTGAAGATCGACCATGATCATCATTTACATTCTTGACAAGTGGATGAAGCTGATCCTTGTAACTAACGACTTGAAGTGCTTGACAACTATTCTGTTGAGGGAAAGAGGCTGGTGGTGATAAATGACTATTATCCCGTTAAGCTGAATAGACAGAGTGATAATCATCACTAACAATAAGGGAAGTTCATAGCAACCTACTGCCTAATTAATAAGTGGCCCTCATTAGATATTTAAAGCCTCAGTCTCTTGACTTCCCTTATGGATACACCCTTTTAAGTAATTATACCAACTTCTATGCTTCACTTATCCTCCAACTCCAGATTTCAAGTTACCAACTTTTTAAATTGTTCACAATAAAGTGAAAAAAAAAAAAAAAAAAAAAACCAATTCTAGTGTCACCTTTCTTAGTCTGCTCTATAGAACCTATCAAGTTTCTGATCACTAGTCTCTATTTTCGCAATTCTTCTAGTTTTACCATACTTCAAATTTAAAATGCAAATTTATGATCGTTAATGAACACAAAAAAGTTGCCAATTACTAAGTCTATTAAATACAATAATGCTACCATGACTATTCAAACACTATACAACAACAAACTTGCCTTCAGCTAGCTAACATCATGTTACAAAATTCCAATCCCAAATTTTTTGTTATGAGGCAGAGGACCCAATCAGCAAGGTAGTGTGTCCAATGTACACTACACGGAAGTTTTACAAAACCGAAAATGTAACTGGGTAATTATTTGGTGACTACAAAAGACCATTAGAAATCATACAAAAGTATATGTGTTTTGACTTCTCTTTAGCATAATTCAAACGATAAATTACAATGGTTATAAGTCATAACTCAACTATATGTATCCTACATCATCTTAATGTGCTTATGGCATAACTGACATAATATATACAACATTCTCTCTTTTGCACAACTTGACTTTGAAGAGGTTAAAAATAGAAAATTTAAAATCTAGACAGTGCAGCAAATTCAATCTTTGAACATATATATGTAAATACAATCAGTTGTAAAGCAAAAGATTTTTCTAATGATGGTTCTGTTTTGGAGGGTAGCCCACATGTGACTAAAGCAAATGAGAAAGTTCCAAAAGCAGTATGAAGAAGGTGGTTTCGGGTTCAAGACAAGTTCAGAAGAAGAAGAAGATGCAATGGACTGACATTTTGGGAAAAGAATTGGTTAAGATCATCCAATTCAACAAAGGCTATGTTGTCTCTGTAGAGCAAGGAAAAACAAAACAGATAGCATTCTAAATTTCTCATCTTCTAGAAAAGTTTCTTGAATAATTCAGCATAGAAACTAATTATCATGTTAAACAATTTTTCCTTTCTTCCACTAAAGAACATTCCATTCTTCCAAAAACAAGAAGCTAAACTCCTAAAACAAATAAAGCACAATTTTTAACAAAGCAGTTATTTGGAGCATCTAAACAAATTGAACTACCTCAAAATTAGTCCAAAATTTAAACTTTCAACATCATAAATCTAACACCAAAAAGTGATAGCAATAACAAACATTAAGAGAATGTAAGTGTAGAGCATTAAACATATGCATTGCAACCAAAACAAAATAAAAAGAGCATGGAAAATTGAAATCCAAATGCAATATCCAAAGACCATCTGCATTCACCCACGTTTTCTCATCAACCAAAGGAAGCCCTAAACTATAGCAATCATTGAAACTCAAAAAGAATGAGCAACCCAAAAGGAAAAAAACTTGAGGGAATTCATTTGCCAAATATTTCTACGACTACATACCCATTAAACAAAACATATAAGAAAGCAAGCACTACAACAAAACAGGTCATCCATACCGGGCAATGCCCGGTATGATTGACTATTCATACCAGGCGGAGCGCCCGGTATGGATACTGGGAATATCCATACCGGGCACGTGCTCGGCGTGGAAAATGGTTATCCATGCAGGTCACGTGACCTGCATGGATAACCATTTTCCACGCCGGGCACGTGCCCGGCATGGATAAAACTAAACCTACCCGAATGCAAAAGCAAAATCGACATAAACCAACTACATTCAAGTTTATTCGGGTCGATCAGTTTAGGTTGATTTTCCATCATCAATTGAAGCCAGAAATTTAAACAACCAATCGAACAAAATTAAACATGACGTGAAATATAAACAACCAAATGAACGAAATTAAACATAAATCAACAAATCTTCAAAGAGTAGACTTATCACAAAATTAAACACACACCAAAACCCACAAAATTCCAATCAAAATACAGTTTACAATAGATCTACAAGACCCATAAAACACACACCAACAAATCTACATTCAAAATCCAAAATCCACAAAACATACATCAACAAATCTACAACAGATCCTTATACCACCATTCCTCTAAGTCCATACTTTTTTGGGCTCAAGACCATCACAAGAAAGCGGTGAGGAAGAGAACAGCAAGGAAGAGAACACCACAATTTCCAGACTGCAACCGTAAACGTTATGGGTGCGTCGGTTTTGCAGGTCAGAGAAAGAGCAACAGCAAACGACGCCGTTTGGAATGAGCAGTTGTCGCTTGGGTATGACGGTCAAGCGGTCGGACTTGTTCCGGCCGGTAGCGCGGTGGTCAGAAGAAAGGAGAAGAAGAAGAAGAAGAAAGGGAGAAGAAGAAGAGAAGAAGAAGAACAAAAGGAGAGAAGACTCACCGAAGGTAGATCGGGCGACGGCGGCGACTGGTGAGGTGAACGAAGAAGAGAAGAAAAAGAACAAAAGGAGGGAAGACTCACCGGAGGTAGATCAGTGGACGGCGGCGCCTGGCGAGGTGAACGACGGACTTCCGGAGCGACGACATACAGGCGAAGGCGGAGAGGCGTCGGCGGCGGCAGCGGCTAGGGTATGGAGAGTGAGGATATGAGAGAAAGAGAAGAGAGGGAGAAACTAGAGTGAAAATGTGAGTGGGGGTTGAGGTTTGGGTCAGTGGTTAACCCACCCAATTTATCCATATCGATCGCGACCCGCCCGGTATGGATAATCCAAATATCATACCGGGGCGACCCCGACCGGTATGGATTTTGGATTATCCATACCGGTCGGGTCACCCGCCCGGTATGGATAATTCATATTCCATACCGGGCGGGTTACGCCCGAATTATTTTGGATTATCCATACCGGGCACGACCCTGCCTGGTATGGAATATGGATTATCCATGCCGGGCGGGTAACCCGCCCGGCATGGATAATATATTTTAATTTTTTATTAAAAAATATTTTATGCATACCGGGCGGATGACCCGCCCGGTATGGATAATTCGAAAGCTAATCCGGGCGCGCCCCGCCCGGTATCGAATTTGGATTATTCATACCGGGCGGGGGTGCGCCCGGTATGGATAATCCGTTTTGAATTTTTTTTTAATTAAATAATTGTATCCATACCGGGCCTTTAATGCCCAGTATGGATACTCCGGTATTGTTGGGCTGTTTTGTTATAGTGAAGAGTAGTGGAACCATACAAGATGTTCAAATGACGGATGAGGAGAGAGTAGAAGGACCAGCACAATCTTCTGGAGAAGTCTTGGCATTCTGTAATAGGCCACAACATATTCAAAGTGAAAGCACAATTAATTTGTTCAAATTAATTTATTGTTCGGAGACATGATTGTTACTGCAATAGTTTTCTGGAGAAGCATATGAAAGCAAATCAACAAAAAGACATAAGGAAAACAACAATAAGTACCAGTTTTTCATAAATCCCCTGTATGGTTGCATTCAGGTCATCATCGCAATAATACTTGGTGTCGTCATGCTGTATTTCTTCTAACCGTGGTGTGTTCAAGACTCCTGAAGAGAAAAACTTTATCTTGGGACAATTTGTCAGACAAATAGACCATAAATGGGGGAAAGTGAAGGTGAAATTTCCAGGGCAAAAGCTTGTGAGACTTGATAAGCCATCTAGTGTCAACCACCACAAATTGTTGAAAACAATTTCGTCGCCTGTTACAGCTTCTTCATTTGATGATATTACTTCTGTCATCGTTTTGCATTTGCTTATCCCCATATATTGAAGTTGCGCCAGACTTTTTGCAGTTGTTGGTGCTAACAAATTCATCAATCCATCACAACCCTCTACAATCAGCTTTGTTAGGTTTCGGAAAGATGATGAAGGTGGCACTAGAGTAACCAAACTACCACACCGTTCTACTCGTAGCTCTTCAATATTTGGAAGAATTAGATCCAAGCTAGAGTCTTGTTTCCACATTTGCTTCAAATTATCAAGCTGATAGAGTCTTAACCTTTTTATTCGTGCAGACGCCTCTGCATATTTCTCAAAATCTTCACATGAAAATATCTCCTCATATGAACAACATTTCAATTCAAGCTCCCCCACACAGGGAAATCTCTGAAGAATAGCAAGTGGGAAAACCGTTGATTCATCCTCAAAGACCTCAAGAAGTTTAAGTTTGGGGAAGAGTTGTTGTGAAAACTTGTTTTGCCAAAGCATACCGATTTCATCTCTCATCAAAGTTAGAGTAACTAAGTTGGAATAACCTGTCAAGCAAGCAATTAAGTAAATTAAATTTTTATATAACTTTGTATACTTTAAAATGGTAGAAGATATTTGCAAAAGTCAAAGACGAACCTCCTGGTGTTCTGGATTTTTTTGCAACATCATTTCGATGTTCTTGAAACCTAGTATCTCTCTGGAGAAAATCTGTCAACCAAATAAGTAGAAACAAATTGGGTTATGATCCTCCCACAAATAATTATAAGTAAATGTATCTTATTTTCTGCATTTTAAACTGTAGACAAAACCAACTAATGTGGCAGCAGCAAAAGGTTCTTAAGACAGGCATATATATAAATATAAATATATATATATTTCAAATTTTTATATACAATTGTATTTTAGAATTATACTAAAAAGTTAAAGCACTTAAATATAAATATATTTACAAATTAAAACTCTTTACCTAAATTTAAAATGCAATCAAGTTCAAATAGATACTTAAAGTACGTTTGGCACAAGGAATTGTTTGACACATGAGATTGGTAATCGCATGCTCTTCATCTAGTCCAGCTAAGCATCTAGGAAAAGCAAGGCTTGCTTTATTACTTTGTGAAATATTTTTTTCTTCATTTACTTTTACATTATATTAAATTTATTAATCATTTTAAAAATTAAGTTAACATATATATTAAATATTTTTAAAAGTAATACTCTTTTAAATTAATTATAAAAATATTTTTTTATTTAAATTTGATAGCATATGGTTATATTTATTTTTAGAAAGTAAAATCCAAAATTAACTAAAAAAATATGTATCTAATTCATATTTTTTGTCCAGTCCCAGTCTATACCAAACAAAAAATAATACTATTTTTATCCAATGTCAAACCAAATATATCACAATATTAATTTATTCAATCTAATCAAATCCCGTTAAAATAATTCAATCCAATCCATTCGCTATGGATGCACTCTATTTTATTCTACTTCAATATAATATCATTCACTTTCTTGTTCAACTTAACTAACCATTTCCTTTCATCTTTTACTGTATTTTAAAAGGGGAAAAAAAAAGTTCACTTATACATCTGTTTCAACAATTTCTCCAAAGAATAAAAAAGAAAACAAATAACTTAGTAACTTTGGATTAGCTTTTCTGTATTGATACTATAATTGTCTTTTAGTGTATATGTATGTCAATAAGTTTAATTGTTTATTAGTAATTTATTTCAAATACTATATATGTATCACTAATAATGTAAATCTAGATATAAGAACTTTCCAAAATAGACAAAGTGGTGGCTTTTGATAAAATTATTTGGAAGGACAAGTTTGAGATGGATTGGTGTATTTGGTTAAACAACTTCACCCTTGGCCTTGAGTAGTAACTAACTTAGTTAATAGCTTCTTTTTTTTCCTAGAAAAACTTATGTAGGATTTGACTTTTGTTTTGTTTTTGTTTTTAATTGAAAGAATATAAAAAAGAAACTTCACTTGAAATACATAAGGGAGTTACTCATCTCTATATGCATATCTTGCCTTGAGAACAATTGCAAAATGTCAATTATATCTTATATAAAGGTTTTTCAAAATTAAAATTAATAAAATATTTCGTACTTAAGACCAACAATGTTAAATAAAGATTAAAGGAATCAAGTATAAAATATTTTATATTGAAAAGATATACAACTCAGAAAATTAAAAATTCAATTGATATTTCAAAAGTTAAAAGAGTAAACTATAAAAAATCTTTAAATATAAAAACCAATATTGTTTATGTTAGATATAAGATAATATTATTATTTATTAACTCACCATCGATTAAGCTAAATTTAGATGAACGTAGATAAAAATTATCAACAAAAGAGGTAAATGAAGAAGAAAACATGCATACCATTTCTTCATGATGTTGTCGTACAATTTCATTAAGGTCATTCTTGCAAATGTACTCTGTCTCGTCTTGCCATACTTCCCGTAACATTGGTGTGCTCAAGTTTCCTAAAGCGAAAATCTCCATCTTGGGACATTTTTTCACAGTTAATTTTTCTAAAACTGGAATCTCAAAGGTGTAATTCCCAAAACTAAAGCTTGTGAGACAAGATAAGTCATTCAATTCCAATTTCTTCAATTTGCGGAAAGCAATCTTATCTTCTACTATATGTTCCCCACTTGCTACTACTTGTGTCATCATTTTGCATTGAGATATTTGCATTTCTTCGAGCTGCACCAGACTTTTGGTTGTTGAGGCTAGCATTGAACTTATCAATTTTTCACAATTGTTTACTTTCAGAATTTTTAGATTTTCAAAAGATGATAAAGGCAGCAGTACATAATTCAGACTCTTACACCACTCAACTTCCAAACTTTCAAGATTTTGATGTAAGTTTAGTTTGGAATCCTTTTTCCACATTTGTTTTATATCACAAAGAGAAGTGAGACGTAAACATTTATTTGTGGAGGGGACCATGCATATTTCTCTACCTCTTCATATGAAAATATCTCTTCGTATGAACAATTTTTCAATTCAAGTTTTTCGAGATTGTGAAATCTCTGAAATATTTCAATTAACGGAAAAACTGTTGATGTATCGTTGGAGACACCAAGACATTTAAGTTTGGGAAAGATGTGTTGTGGAAATTGGCTTTGCCACATCATTCCAATGTCATTTCCACTTAATTTCAATTGATTTGTGTTGGAGAAAACCTGGTGACAAATCATATAAAACAAAATTCATACAATTTTATATAATGGAAAGATGAAAAACATCAAAATCCTATTTGTAATAGTTAAGGACTAACTTTAGTATATTCTGGAAATGAATTCCAAACCAATTTGAGGCCTTTGCCGCTTAAAATGGATTGCTCTAAGATGGAGAAGACCTGGCAACCAATTAAATGAAAAAGGGGTTAGGTTCCCCCCGAAAAAACAATTATACAAACTTAATTTATTATTTGCTTTAAGAGAGTAGACAAAGCAACTAATATAGCAAATAGTCTTTTGATATAACAATATTTTTCCATAGGTATCTTTCTAAAATTTTACATGTTCAATTGACTTGTAATTAGCATATTGTTCATCACATCATCTATTATTTACAACATTAATATATTAAAAATATATTGTGATTTGATAGTACTCCACAAAATTATGATTGAAACATGGATGAAATTTGTTTCTAGTGATTATTAGAAGAAAAGGAAAATTTAAAATTAATTCTGAATTGTTTTAGGCATAAGAATGGTTTGTTTAGATATTTTAAAGATCATACAATAAAAAAGAAAAAATTAGAGAAATATATATATATATTTCTGAACACTTTATTGATATTTTACCCAAATATATGCCGTTCTATTTAGTATTTATGTAAAATATCTCATCAAAATTCTTTTAAGCAAAGCATAGATGGATGTTTACTTATGTGGTTTTACTTGAGGGCTCATCAATCGTATAGTAATCATCCTACAATATTGTTCCTTGATGCCAGTTTTTTATCTTTTAATGCTTTATATTCAATTCTCTTTTCTCATGTTTGTTTCATTGTTTTATCATCAATACCAAAGAAATCTCATTTTACTTGACTTGCTTCTACATGCATACACTAATAGTTGATTTGTTTGCAATAACTAATTTGAAACATTTGAAATTCACTTCATTGTATTCATGTCCTAAAGAGAGAGAATGATGATTAGGAATGGGATGTTGTCCTGTTCTAGTTAGGATTGTCTTACAAAAAACACGAGTAAGATCTCACAAGTGTGGGATCCAAGTATCTTAGTCGTTTTTTCATGCACAAAATCTAATATGCACAGGGCCATAATTCTACACTCGCTTTGCACCAATTAGAATTGACTTATGAAAGAACGTGTAAATCTCACAAGTGTAGGATCTTTTATCCTATACCTTTTTTTTGTACAAAAATCCTAATGTGCACCCGTGCATGTATATACACACACACAATTTTTTTCTAGTGAGGGATCCTTTATACTAAGCAGCTATTTGTTTTTTTTTTTTTTTCCTAAAAAGTCTTATTTGCACTTAAATCTTAATTTAAGTAATTTTTTTTTTTGTTTTAACTTATATCTTAATTTAAGTTGAAAAATATCTTTTTAAAAAATCAATTTTCTTACTTATATCTTATTGAAAAAGTTGTCCCCCTTCCCCACTATTCAAAAAAAAAAAAAATTGCATTGGTTTCCTAAATTAACATCTAATTATTTTATTATTACCAAAACATCCCTATTTAAAAAATTTCCAATTCTTATCAACCCTAACAAAAAAATGTGTAATTCTTATCTAACCCTAACCCTAACTAAAAAAAACCTTACACCAGGGCTGATGGTGGCGACGGCCCCCCATCACCACTTATGTCTAAAGGAGGCCATGCGTTTGACGAAGAGGAGGTCGTGGCCTCCTCCCATTCAAGTAGGACCATTTCTAAGGACAAAGGTTGTCAACCTCCAGCATAGAGGCCGTCCACCTCTATAGTCGGTGTAACGGCCTCCTCTTGCACCAACAATAGGCTAACAGTTTTTTTCATCCACAGTTACTTTTTTATTTTTTTAAATTAAACTACTAATTTATTAGAGAAATAAAATAATTAAAATATTAAATATTAAAATTAAAATATTATTTTATTTATATAAATAAAATAATTAAAAAATATAATATAAAAATTAAAATTAACAAATCTTAAATTAATAATAATCTATTTAAAAAATATAGAAATTAATATTTATAGAAAAAAGGTATAGTAAAAGTCTAATCATTTAATAGTTAAGTTTTAGATTTCCTAATGGAAAAGAAACAAAAAATCAGTATCTTCTTATTAATTAATCACTTAAAATAAGGTCTTATAAGACTTTAAAAAAAAAACAAACACAACCTAAGATCCATAATGATCTTGATCAAATTTAAAATGAACATTAAAGTCAAAATTAGTAAGGAATCATGAGATCTTGATGAAATTTAATTAATTTCAATAGAATTTGATATTATATTTTTTATGATGGAAAAATGAAAATTATTTCCAAACATATTAGAAAATTCAAAATTATATAATTTTATGAAGGTTCTTGAAGTATACACTATAAAAAGTCATCAATGAAGAAAAACGTAGTGACCAATCGAATAAGAACAATGACATTATTTACCTTCAACAAACATTACACTAA
Source organism: Nephelium lappaceum (assembly GCA_021234005.1). NCBI lineage: Eukaryota > Viridiplantae > Streptophyta > Magnoliopsida > Sapindales > Sapindaceae > Nephelium > Nephelium lappaceum. Next base: position 22,404,778 of record CM037997.1, read on the forward strand.
ACTTTATTTATTTATGTATTAAGTTTGGCAAACATATATAATACAAATAGTTTTTTTTCTAAAAAAAAGACCAAAAGAATTATTTTATTATTGCCACTGTTCTTCATTTTTTTTAAATTTGAAAATCAGAACAATAGTTTTCATCTCCAAAAAATTTTTTACTTCTTTTTTCAAGTATATTTTATATTTCTTAAAAAAAATATTTATCAAAATTTTATTATCAAAATTCAAACACTTATTATAGTTGCATTATAATGGTCTTCATTGGATAATTGCCGTATATATGTTAGAAAATAATAAGACACAAGAATTTAATTAATTAACTTTTTACACTAAAAGGTAAAATAAGTAAATTTTAGAAAATACTTCTCTTAAAAAATTTACTATTTTTATAATAAATCTAAAACTTAATTTTAAGATTAAGATATTCTCGAACATGCTAAAGTTTATTGTAGAAGCATGAAAAGAAAAAAAAAGGCAAGAGTGAGGCAAGAAATTCAACTTTATTAATCAATACATACCTTTTTATCATGAATTTGTTTGAAAGTTGCATTAAGATCGGGATGCTTGCACTCATAGTCTGTCAGTCTTGCCGTACTTTCTGTAATTGGTTTTGTGCTTAAGGCCCTGAAGAGAAAAAACTTCAAATTGGGACAGTTGTCTACG